>JACVBY030000502.1:0-600000 GCA_017589505.3 Metroxylon sagu
TGATAATCCTGTGGCTCACGGGAAAAACATTGTAAGATTTAATGAGTTTACACTCGGTAAAGTAAGCCTACTAATACATATTACTTATTTACATAAAAATTTTTTTTATCAAGTCAAATACATGTCATGCTTCCAATTTAAAAACATTTCGTCATATTATAGAATTGTACAAAACTCATATTCGAATAAATTGGAAGCAATTAATATGAAATAATATTTCAAAATACCATTTCAATTTCAAATCTTGTAAATCTCATTTCATACTAATGTCCCACCTCCACGTAATAACATCCCAAGGATGTAACCTCCTGTACGCCCCGATTGGAGGAAGGATGCCGGAGTCAGTGGCATCTAATGCTATATCACTGTCACAGACACATCCCTAGGATGTGTGTTCTCTACATATTCTTCATGTGGAGGTGGGTCCCGGAGTCATGTAACATGTAGTGTGGGCCGTGTGACATATAATATCAACAATCACAAAATAGCCTTTATTAGCATGTGGCAAACATGTATCAATTTACTTTTCATGTTTTACCAAAATTTAGTAATTTTTCATAATCATGTAACAACTAGATGCATGTATCAAATGCCGATTTAATTCATCAAATTTAATAATAGTCAAGTCGAATATTCATTTCTAGAAAATGTGGTACCACAATTTATCATTTTTCAAATAATACTATAAATCGATTCATTATTTCAATAATGGCATAATTTAATAATGATTTAAGAAAAATCATTATAGCTGGCTTACTTACCTCACAACGCTAATCCAAAAGCGTAAATCAGCTGTACATCAGGATCTACGGTTACCTACAACATAATTTACTGATTTTTAAATTTCAATTTTTGGATGTCAAAGCGACTCCTATACTTAACTTAATCTAATCCTGGCAGGCTCAACTTGGGGCTTGAATATCTCCAAATATAGAAGCCTAAATGGGAAATAAAAATTCCCCGGAACAAACTAGGATCAATGTTGATCCGGAAACCATATTTTTTCTTTTATTGGGCGGAGAGCCCAAATTGGGGCCCGAAAATTCAGCCCAAAGGGGCCCTGGCGGATGAGCCGAACACGGCCCGATCCCCGACCCTCTTTTCTTTTTTTTCTCTTTTTTTTTTTCTCTTTTTTTTTTTTTCTCTTCCTGGCTTCACCACACTGGTTCTCACCCCCGAACCGAGGGGTGGGCTCGTGGCCGGCCCGGCCTAGGGCCGCCAGCCGGCCCCTCCCGGGGTCGGCGGCCCGGCCCTTTCTCTTCACTTTCTTCTTCTTTCTTTTCTTCTTCTCCCTTTTCTTCTCTTTCGACGCGTGCCGGCGGCCACGGCCCGACCACCAGGGTCAGCCGGGCCCGGACACCCTCACTTCCGGACGCGCCCGACGCTCGGTCGAGGGCCCGCCGGCCCGGCCGGACGCTTGGACGAGCCGGCGGGCACCTGTCGCCGGGCCGGACCAACGCGGGAGCCGATTTGGCTCCCGCGGCGGCGAAGGGCCATTCGACCCTCTCCCGTTAGCTTCGAACTCACTCGGCGACCGGCCCGACCACCGGCGGCCGGCGGGACCCGCCGGACGGCCGCACCGGCGCCGGCGGGGGTCGCCGACCAAGGCTCGAGGCCCGGCGGGCCACGGGCATGCCTTGTCGGGCACGAACCCACGGTGAAGGGAGGGCGGGTGGAGACAGCCCTCCCCGCTTCTGGCTCGCTTCTTTGGCGCACGGCCACGGCCACCCCGGCCGGCCGGACCCCACCGGACGCCGCCCGGCGCCGGTGGGGACTCCCCCGCCCAGAGGCCCGGGCCGGCAATGAGGCGGCGGGGCACGCCGCGGGCCCGAACCGGCGCGGGAGCACCGCGCGGCTCCCTCGTCGAGGAGGGCCTCTCTGCCGGCCCCTCTCCCTCACTCTCATGCTCTCTCTCTCTCCCTCTCCCTCGCTAGGTGACGAGAGGGGGGGGGGGCTTACCGGACGAGCGACGAGGGTGGCGGGGACGAGCGAGAGGGCGACTCGGTGGCCGGTTTGCGACGAGAAGCGAGGAAGAAGGGAGGAAGGAGATAGGGGGGGGAGAAGGCTTCGGGTCGTCCTCCCCTGCTGATTTCTTTTCTTTTAACAGAGTGGGAGGGCTCCGGCCCTCCCCGCACCTCCATGTGCGCGCGCGTGGGCGCGCGGCAGCGGCCCGGCGCGCATGCGGCCGCGCGCGTGTCGCGCACCCACGCGCGCTTAATTATAAAAAAACTTCTTAACGGGAGGGGGGGTTTACATCCCTCCCCTCCTTATAAAAAATTCGGTCGGTCTCGAAAATTAAAAATACAACACGAATAAAATTTTTTTTGAGACCCGAAATAAAAAATTACTAACCGTATTTATCTATCCCTCTACGATCCAAAATACAACAGTAATGATACACTTTTGTGCTTATATACAAATATCTATTCAGATACAAATAGATGAGGATATTTCTTTTTCACCTCCTCCTCTTCCAAGTTCCCACGTAGCTTCCCGGATTCGGAATGATTACTCCACTTTGAACCTTAACATAGGGAATGCTACGTCGTCTACGTAAACTTGGTGCTTTATGATCCACAATACGTACTCGGATTTGCTCTTCGTATGTCAAATTCTTCTTTAACAAAAAATGGGCTCCGCTTCTATGACATAACCGGGGGTTCGAGAAGTGTATTTCCTCAACATAGAGACATGAAAGTACATCGCCTATGACCCCGCAGAGTGCAGGGGAGTGTAGTGCGAGACTATAAGCCACTTCCCCCACTCGCTCCAAGATCTCAAATGGACCAACGTATACGTGGACTCAATTTTCCTTTAAGCCCAAACCTCATCACATCTTTGGTTGGTGAAACCCTTAAAAAGACATGGTCCCCAACCCGAAATTCCACCTCTCTTCTTCTAACATCGGCAAGATAACTTTTTGTTTTGGCTGGCCTCTCGAGCTACTCGTGAGTCTCTCCTTAATCATTTGCCGCACTTTTCTTCTCTACCTGTTCCCCGCCGAATCGGCTACGTGGCCCAACAATTTTTCTTTCCCCCACATCATTCCAACACAAGAGGAGATCTCGCATTTTCTACCATTACAAAGCTTCAAATGGAGCCATTTTGATGCCGGCAGTAATCGTTATTGTAAGCCAAACTCCACCAAAGGTAAGTGGTTGTCCCAAGCACCACCCAAGTCCATTACACGAAGTCTCGCAACATGTCCTCTAAGATGCGTATGGTCCTCTCGGATTGTCCATCCGTTCCGGGGGGTGAAATTTAGTCGTGCCGAAATTCGGTTTTGGTCCCCAAAGCCCTATGAAAGACTCTTCCAAAACTCGGGACACAAACCCACAGTACATCCCTAGATCCGACACAATCGACTCGGGGATGGCACCATGAAGTCTCACTATCTCGCTACAATGTACATGGTGGCCAATCTCTCGCTTGAGACCCCAACTACGAACGGCGGAAAATGAGGTCGAGCTTGGTCAGTCTATCAATAATAACCCGTAGACCAGCCATCATTGGCTTCTAGGAGTTTTGGGTAAACCAGTCCACAAAATCCATGGTGATCTTCTCCCATTTCCACCGAGGGATCATTAGAGACCGAAGAGGTCCCGTGTGCCTTTGATGTTCGGCCTTCACTTGTTGGCACACTAAGCACTTGGCCACATATTGAGCAATTTCTCTTTTTCATTCCTTTCCACCGTAGAGAATTTTCTCGTAGGTCTCTCGTACATTTTGGTGCCTCACGGGTGAACAGTATAGGGGAGAATAATGAGCCTCCCCTCAAAATTTCCAGCTCCTCGGAGATCTTTCCACATTTGGCACACGCAGCCTAGTATTAAATCTCGGGTGATCCATCCTCATTTTATTCCGAATTCATTACGAGACCCCCGATTGCACTGATTGCCTTTATCCTTTGTAGGTTCCAAGTCTTCTTTCTCGGGAAGACTTAACTCTGTCCAATCGGGGGTTGGCTCAAGTACAAGCGTTGCAAGAAGCCCATCGGAATTGCCGTACTCGCAAAACCAACCTCCAATTTTTCAAGGTCTCTACGAATGTGAGGCTGTGAAGTAATTATGGAAGCTAACTGCGAGAGGGACTTCCTCGCTTAAAGGCATCCCGGCTACCACATTGGCCTTCCCACTGGATGATAATGCGAGGTGTCTGTGGTCATAATCCCTTTAATAGCTCCAGCCCACCTCCTCTGCCTCGAAGTTTAGCTCTTCCGGGTTAGGCAAAATGTATTTTAGACTTTGATGGTCCGTATACACATCACAAGTCTCCCCATACAGATAATGCCGCCAAATTTTCGGTGCAAAGATTACGGCGGCTAACATCCCGTGTCATGAGTAGGATAGTTCTCGCTCATAAGGCTTCGATTACCGGAGGCATAGGCTATCACCCTTCCCTTTCCGCATCGAACACCTCCCAATCCCTTTCGAGAGGCGTCGAGTCAAGAATAAAGTGATATCCTCCGGATATAGATGGAAGAGTAAGGATAGGGCCGACACCGTGCGACGGTACTTGAGTTCCCAGGAAACTTCCCTCACCACTCCTCCTACGACCAAACAAACTTTGCTCGCTTTTGGAGTTAAGCGTAGTCGGAAGGCAAAGCAATGCGAGAGAAGCCTTCTCACGAATCCTGCCGATAATAACCAGCTTGACCCCCAAGAAGCTTCGACTTCCGATACATTGGAAGGCCGAGCACCGATCGCTTACTGACGGCCTCAATCTTCTTAGGGGTCTACCGATATACGCGTCTTTGGATACGATATGACCCAAGAAGGATATACGGCTCATCCGAGAAGTCACATTTCGCAGACTTGGCATAAAGTTTCTTTCTTCCCGAAGAGTCCGTAGAGAACAATCCTTAAGTGGTTTTCATGCTCCGTATGACTTTTAGAATAAATCAAGATATCATCAATAAAGACCACTATAAACCGATCCGAGGTATGGTTTGAAGATTCCGTGCATCAAGTCCATGAATGCTGCGGGGGCATTAGTCAACCCAAAACGGCATCACCAAGAACTCATAATGGCCGTGCACAGCCCGGATTACGAGATGCGATCCTTAGAAACATCTTCAGTGTTATCTTGAGGGCGGTATGGTACCCCGATCGAAAGATCAATTTTTGAGAATACCCGAGCTCCTTGAAGCCGATCAAATAGATCATCAATCCTCGGCAAAGGGTACTTGTTCCGCACTTTGCATTACCTTATTAATTTCTCGGTAATCTAAACGTGCAGTAGCCGAAAGGCACCGCCATCCTTCTTTTTAACAAATAACACTTTTGGAGCACCCCAAGGAGAGACACTAGGTCTAATAAATCCTCGATCCCGAAGCTCTCGCCATAGCCGACATTTTAACTCTTTTAATCTCGAGTTTGGAGCCATACGGTAAGGAGCTTTGGATATAGGTCCGAAGTGTGCCGGGGGCTAAACTGGGTCAACGGTGAACTCGACTTCACGATCCGGGGGTAATTAGTCAATTCCTCCCGAGGAAAGACATCGAGAAACTCTCGATGCCACAGAAATATCTTCCAACTCGGGTGTTCATCCCGCCGAAGGTCCCTAACCATAGCAAGAAACCCCCGACCACTTTTTCTCGAAGTATTTCCCGGCTTGCGTAGGCGACTTATCTAATACCGAAGCCGTATGTTCCACGACTCCCACTAAAAGCCGAATTTAGGAAGATTAGGAATTTTAAAGATTACCCTTTTCCCCGAAACTTGAGTCAATAAAAGCATGATAGGAGGCCAACCAATCCATCCCTAGGATTACATCAAAGAATTTCGAGTGGGAGGGGACTATCGGATCGCCGTTCAACCTCCTATCTTCCAAGTCGATCGTGCGAAGATTTACACACCTTTGAGTTTACCATTATGACATCTCCATTAGGAAATGCAATATGCAACTCTTGCTCTAAAGGAACGGGTGTCAATGATGCATTCTTGGCAAGAAAACTATCGGAGATATAAATGAATGTGTGGCACATTCGGATCAATCAAAAGTTTGAGCATAAGTGTTGCCTACTTTAAACATACCTGTCATAAAGATTAACTTAACTTAGATGTCATGCAGCATCATATGTTTTTCCTCTATCTACTACCATAATCCATGCATTATGCCAGGTATAAACGCAATAATTTTTAAGGAAATAATTTAATTTAACAGACATACCTGTCACCACAGTGTTAGAGGCAGCAGCGTCCTGCTGAGTGAGGGTAAAGACCCTCCCTTGGGTCCTGGGCTGCTGCTGGCTCTTCCCCTGATCTGGAGGGGGCTGCTGATCCTTTCGGAGGGGACAGGTGGCCATTTTGTGGTCCATCTTCCCACAAATAAAGCGTTTCGAAGGCACCGAAGCACAACGACGCGCTATGATTGCGCTTGCCCCGATGGGCCTTCCCGCCAAATGAGGACAACGGGTCTCCTTATCCTTCTCGTCTCCGAGGGAGCCCCGGAAGGAAACCCCTTCTTCTTCTTAGCCTCGCACGAAGATCGGCCGAAGGAGGTCCCTCTCCTCTTCATCTGTCGCTCGCTCTCATCCGCCGAATGAAAGCCGCTCATGTCCCCTCTCAATGACGGCAGCCTTGCTCACCCACTTCACCGTATAGTGGGAGCTCCAAGTGCATCCATCCATGCCTTGCCTCCCGGCCTCAAAAGGGGTGCGGTCCCTCGGTGAATTTGGTGATCTTGGCTCTCTCGATCATAACTTAAAATCTGGGGGCAAATACGGCCAATCGTCCGAACTACGGCTTCATAGTGGGCCACGTAAAGGTTCCTACTCGCTCCTAACTCTCATAAACTTCCCGGACTCCCATCTTTGTCTCCTCCGAACACTCTGAGGAAAATGCCGGCGATAAAAGGCCTCCCTTAAAATGTTCCCAAGAGATGGCCCGCCCTCCGCAGTGCTTTGCTCCAACATCGACCACGATGTCCCCGTATGCACCTCCCCCTGGAGGAGGTAGGCGGCAAATGCGATCAGCTCGCTCCTCCGGCTACCGAAGGGCCGTAAAGGCACTTCTCGACTTCCTCTCTTATCCACCTCTCCGCATCGAAGTGGGTCGGTGGATCCAGAGAAGGGAGGAGGGGCCAAGCTCTTAAACTCGCAGAAGCTACGACCCCTACACGCCGTGGCCGAGATGGGGAGCGGGCCTGGAGGGCAGGCCGATCGAGCCGGCGGGCTGGCGGGGTCCGAGGAGGTAGGAGGGGTCGACGGAGTCCGCGGAATAGCGAGAGCCGTACATAGCGAAAGGCAGCCATGCAAGCTGAATCTCGCCGCCGCACTGTGGCACAGCGAACCGCCTTTGAGTCACCCCCAAGAATGCCGGAGTAACTCGACTGCAACCATTTGCTCGTGGGTCGTTGCTCCAACTGTGGAGCAACGGAACCCGTATCCCGGTGTAGGCTCCCGGCCTCCTCGCCGAGTCGTGGTCACCACCTGAGAGTCCCCCCTCATGTCGCCTGATCACCGGTGCGACGATGCATTACTCGAAATCTGCCATGTGATTAGATTCCAATCAATATCATAATAAATCCTCAAATCTCAAGTATTTATTTGAAAACAAGTCACTTCGAATTTTTCTAATGTTATTACCCTCCTGATGTCATGTCGATAATTGGCCTAATGTAAACTCCTGTGTTTGGCCCTAATGTCAAACCTTGCTCTGCGATACCACTACAAGCACGTCACGCCCCGACCTACCTGGGCGGTGGTGGCCCGAGGGGCGACACGCCGCATGCCAGGCATGCAAGGCATCCAATACAATATCAATTATAAACAAGGAGAGTTAACCCACTATATAATATACAAAGTTTAATCCTTCATATACAAATTATGTAATGTTAGGCAACAAACCAAAGTTCCAAAATTATTCCAAATGGGGTTACATATAACAAAATAAAATCGATTTACATCAAGAAACCCCCAATTACCCCTGTTGTTGCCCCTGATAATCCTGTGGCTACGGAAAAACATTGTAAGATTTAATGAGTTTACACTCGAAGTAAGCCTACTATTACATATTATAGCCACATAAGAATTTTTTTATCAAGTCAAATACATGTCATGCTTCCAATTTAAAAACATTTCGTCATATTATAGAATTGTACAAAACTCATATTCGAATAAATTGGAAGCAATTAATATGAAATAATATTTCAAAATACCATTTCAATTTCAAATCACTGTAAATCTCATTTCATACTAATGTCCCACGTCCACGTAATAACATCCCAAGGATGTAACCTCCCTGTACGCCCCCAGTGGAGGAAGGGTGCCGGAGTCAATTAGCATCTAATGCTATATCCGTTAATCACATGACATCCCTAGGATGTGTGTTCTCCACATATTCCCCCGTGGAGGTGGGTTCCGGAGTCATGTAACATGTAGTGTGGACCGTGACGACATATAATATCAACAATCACAAATAGCCTTTATTCGCATAATAGCAAACATGTATCAATTTACTTTTCATGTTTTACCAAAATTTGGTAATTTTTCATAATCATGTAACAACTAGATGCATGTATCAAATGCCAATTTAATTCATCAAATTTAATAATAATCAAGTCAAATATTCATTTACGAAAATGTGGTACCACAACTATCATTTTTCAAATAATACTATAAATCAATTCATTATTTCAATAATGGCATAATTTAATAATGATTTAAGAAAAATCATTATAACTGACACTTACCTCACAACGCTAATCCAAAAGCATAAATCAGCTGTAGGGATCTCTGGGTACCTACAACATAATTTTTCAGATTTTTAAATTTCAATTTTTGGATGTCAAACTGACTCCTATACTTAACCCAATCTAATCCTGGGCCCAACTTGGGGCTTGAATATCTCCAAATATAGAAGCCCAAATGGGGAAATAAAAATTCCCCGACAAACTAGGATCAATGTTGATCCCGACCATATTTTTCTTTTATTGGGCCGAGCCCAAATTGGGGCCCGAAAATTCAGCCCAAAGTGGGCTAAGCCCGGGATCGGGCCGAACCCGCCTGATCCGATCTCTTTTTTTTTTTTTCTCTTCCTCTGCTTCACCTGGTTCACCCGAACTGGGGGTGGCAGGTGGCCGGCCGGCCTAGGGCCGCCGCCGGCCCTCCCGGGGTCGGGCCGGCCGGCCGACGACCGGCCGGCCGCGCGCGGCCCGGCCCGCCCCTTTCTCTTCCTCTTCTTCTTCTTCTTTCTTTTCTTCTTCTCCCTTTTCTTCTCTTTCGACGTGCCGGCGGCACGGCCGGCCACCGTTGGCCGGCCGGACACTCACGGACGCCGCCCGGCGCCGGTGAGGGCCACCGGCCAGAGCCCGGAGCCCGGCGAGCGGCAGACGCACGCCGCCGGGCCGGACCAACGCGGGAGCCGATTTGGCTCCCGCGGCTAGGGAGGGCCATTCGGCCCTCTCCCGTTCGCCGAGCCCCTCCGGCGACCCGGCCGGCCACCGGCAGCCGTGCCGGACCCCGCCGGACGCCGCCCGCGCCGGCGGGGGTCGCCGACCAAGGCTCGGGCCCGGCGGGCCACGGAGCACGCCGCGGGCCTGAGACCCAGCGGATGAAGGAGGGCGGGTGAACGGCCCTCCCCCCCCCCCCCCTCCCCCTTCTTCCTTGCGCGCGGCACGGCGGCCGGCCACCCCCGGCCGGGCCGGACCCCACGGACGCCGCCCGGCGCCGTGGGGGCTACCGCCCAAGGGCCGGGCCCGGCGGCCGGCGGGCACGCCGCCGGGCCCGAACCAAGCGCGGAGCCTCGCTTGGCTCCCGCGTCCGGGGGAGGGCCTCCGCGGCCCTCTCCCTCACTCTCACGCTCTCTCTCTCTCCCTCTCCCTCGCCGGTGACGGGGGGGCTTACGGACGGCGACGAGGTGGCGGGGACGAGCGGAGGGCGACTCGGTCGGCCGGTTTGCGACGAGCGCCAGAAGAAGGGAGGAAGGAGATAGGGGGGAGAGGCTTCGGTCGTCTCTCCTGCAATTTCTTTTCTTTTAACGAGGGGAGGGCTCAGCCCTCCCCTGCACCTTCATGTGCGCGCGCGTGGGCGCGCGCGCGCTGGCGCGCATGCAGCGCGCCGCGTGTCGCGCACCCACGCCGCTTAATTATAAAAAACTTCTTAACGGGAGGGGGGGTTTACATCAGTCGACTTAAATCCGAAGGCAAGACTCATCATGTCAATCAAGACCAAGAGAACCATATATTATTACAATAGCTCACTCGCTTGTTCTTATAATATTCACTATACCAACCAAATGGACAATAAATATGCAGTCGCCCCACCACATCTTCTCTTACTAGATTCATAAAACCTTCCCAAGAAGGAGTTCCATTCACCTGCTTTCAAAAATTTTAAATTGTAGACTTTGCAGGAAGAGGGTGGTCGGTAGAAGATTACAGGATGTAAAGGCTGTAGCCTACCGAAGGTGGGTTGGAATAGGGGCATCATTAGCACTCCATTGTATGCTAACGTAGGAGAGTAAACAAGCAAAAAGGTTGAGATAGAGAGGGACTTGCGAGGAGTACAGATGCTGTTCGCATATAGGCTTTAGAAGCGGGAAGGAAGACATCGCTCGAACAAAACGAACGGAAAAGGAAGATGCCAGGTACCTTTTGGTGGTCGTTGATTTATTAAAGGGCAGGCAGCTGCATCCGTGCGCTACTGCAACGAGATAGCTCGGAGCCTTCTCCGAGGCATAAATAAAGCTCGACAGGCGGGAATAAATAAAGCTATTCCTGCTAATGGAAGGGGGTAGTCCGGGACTCCATTACAATGGCAATGCTTTGGATCCTCTCAAGCCCGATCAGGTCAGCACTAGACTGCTTCCACAATTGATCGAGCCATTTGTAAGCAGCTTATGCTCTACCTGTGTTAGATAACAAGGAGAATAAAAGTATGCAACTTGTAAAGCCTCGGGTTGAATCACTGGCTCTTCGTAACTCTCAAAAGGTATTTCGTTCATATAGAATCTTTTAAGATTTTTGGTAATTTTTTTTATTAGTAATATCATATTATTATATTTGATTTAATATATGCAGAAGCTTTGATGAATATTTAAGATTATTTTAGAAACTAGATTGCCACAAAATCAGGGATTAGTTAAGCTCTCAAAAGGGCCCATTTAATATAATATGATGTATTAAAATTTTAATTATATATATATATATATATATATATTCATATAAATAATACAAAATTATATGTTATGTTAAATTATATATAATATAATTATATTTATATGTTTATTAGTATAATAATTATAGTATTATTATACTAATATATTAATAAAATTTAATATTGTATAATATAATCCTATATAATATTAAAATTATCATATAATTAATATAATTTAATAATATTATCAAATTATTATTATTGTAATAATAATATGTTATTATTTTATATTGTACTTATTTTATAATATAATAAATAGTATATATTATCAATATAATATATATTTTATGTTATAAATATATTAATATTTTTGTTAGTATAACAAATATATATAGTTGTTATTATTATTATGATAATATTATATATTAATTATTATATTATATAGTATTATTAATATCATTAATAATAATATTTTGTAATATTATATTTCTACTTATAATAATATGATGCATATTATATTTATAAATATTTAATTTTTATAATATATTTTTATATACTTATTTATATTAAAAATATAAATATTAAACTATAATATTAACATTTTAATATAATATATAATTATAATAATTATATTATATATATTTATAATAATAACTTGTCATATTATATAAAAATAATATAATTAACTATTATAATTTATATAATTATATAAAAAATAATAAAATAACTAGTTATTGTATATTTTATATAAGATATAATTATTATATTTAAAAATACTACTTTACTTTTATTTTTTTTTAAAATTAAAAAATAAGGTATTTTTAAAATTTTAACATGCTTTCTATTCGGGTATCTAGTTATCTAGCTTGTCAATCAAGCATGTAAATATAAAATACGCAACAACTTGTAATTAAGTTACTGCATGAATCAAATATGGATATTCTATATATTTAAGCATTTAAATTTTAAAAATCATATGCCTAATAATATGATGTCAGGATGTAATTTTACAATTTATGAACCAAATGCTCTCTCACGGTTGCTATTTTGGATGGTTCCTACAACTGCCCAACACTGTTCTCCCTTGGTGTTTCTCGTTTAACACCAAACCTGGCAGGGTTGGGTCAGCCCATCATCAATTTCTGCATCTTGATTTATGGTTCAATAAGAATTATGCAATTTATCAATAGAATGGCTCGATTATGATTTCAGATGAGCTCAGACTTGGCCTAGCTGGCTCAGACTCGTCACGTTTAGACCTCGGTCCCACTCTGCTGATTTACCCCTCCACGTGTTTTGGATAATCTAAAACCGGGTAGTTAGTCTTCCACTGTAGAGTTCTGACTCCACGTCATTATGATCATGAGTGGGTTATAGTATTTTCCATGAACGCTTCCAGACTGCAATGATCCATTGGGATCCATTGGAAGAGTGCTTTATAATAGAAAGAAAACCAACTTGCAGTGAGTCTTGAATCAAGAGAGAGCCAATGTTATCTATCATACATGCTTATATAAATATCTTTCAGGTTGTCTTGTCTACTACTTGCCTTGCTCAAGTGTATTCACCTAGGAGCTTAAGTGTTGGTTTCATGACCAAAGGGAATTGAGATCTGAACATGAACCAATACATTGATAAATGAGATATGTTTATGAGACTATAATGTGTGCGCGCGCGTGTAGTAGCCGAGCCAAGACCTTTGGTCAGGGGTGGCTAGCCACTTAATTTTGCAAAGGCCTGTTAATCACTGTACTGTCCACCTTGGTAGGAAATAAGGATTATTTTTATTCAGTGCTCGAAAAATATTGATTTCTGCAAATAAATTGGTTTTAAACATATGCATAATAATATTATCTTAAGTATTTATGGTATAACCCATGTATCTTAAATTGCATTAGTCTAATTACTTGATCTTCTTGTATTGATTAAGGTTTTCTTATTGAGCCTTGCTTATAAAAATTTTTATTATCTTTTTTTTTAAGACCAAAACATAGTCAGGTTTCTGATAGAAACTGGTTCAAAAGTTAGCTCTTTCCCTATGATTAGTTTAATTTTAATTTAAGAATATTTAGTATTTCTGATACCAAGATCTTACATTCATTTTTGATTCTTGATATTGACATTGTTTTAAAATTTGACTAGTTTGATTTAATGAACATTTAATTTACTATTATTCGTTGAATTTATTTAATTAGGTGATAATATTTTGAATAAGATGCTTTGCATATTGGGGATTGATTTCTTAAGTGTACGACAGATTATTACATCTTGGATTTAACCTCGGGTCTAGGACGTGTAGTTCTAGATTTGGAATAGGAGATTGCTCTTCTTTGGCTCGATCACCATTCGATCTTGGTTTGGATTTGAACTTGAAGCAGGAGCAATACTCCTGTATGACTCAATCCCCACTTGATCTGAGCTCGATTTGGACTTGTATTAGGAGAAATTCTCCTCTTTAACTTGATCATTACTCGATATTAGCTCAAATGATCAAGACTTGGATTAGGTGCAATTCTCTTCTTTTAACTCAATTGCTACTCGATTTTGGCTTAGATTTGGACTTAAATAAGAAACAATTCTCCTCTTTGACTCAATCATCGCTCTATCTAAGCTTGGATCAAGGGTTGGATCATGAATTGATTCTGGACCTGAGCCACATTATCACTCGATCCGGCTTAATCTAGGGTTAGATCATGAACTGCTTTTGGACTTGGGTCAGATCACTGCTGGCTTCACTCTTGTCACCACTGCTGTTGGCAGAGAAGGCTGAGGCCTTGTTCTTCTTCTGCTTTCTTCCACTGCTGATGTTGCTCGCTTTTCTGGGCCTTCTTGTCGAGTGCGGTGGAGGCCCTGCTAAGTTACTCCATCGGGCCACGATTAAGGCAGGGGGTCTTTATGGTTGTTTTGGCAGCACTTGTGATCGCCGAGTGAGGGAGCGGAAGGAGGAGGACTTCGCCTTCGTAGAGAAAGGCCGGACATGAAGGGACTTCATGGAGCTTTGGGCGAAGAGGATCTTAAGATCGGTAAGGATTTTTTTTGGGAATGCAAGGGATTAGACAGAGGAATGTGCAGTGGGAGACACATTCAGCGTGATCCAAACAGCATGATCCGGAGAGAAAAAAAAAAAAAAAAAAATTCATCGAGCGCGATCCGGAGAGAAAGAAAAAAAATCTCATCATGCCAAGATTTAAATTTTAAATAATCGAAGGCGTAGATTTTGATTAGGAAGAGCGAACGCCTCATGCCGCCGTGGATTTTTTTTTGTTCTTTTTGTTTTTTATTACGTGATCTCTGCGAAATGTTTTTTTGGTTTCTGACCTAGAGTAAGATCCCGCGAAGGTTCTTCGTGACCGTGGATTCTATGTGAGCGCGCTAATATCCCTTCCTTATTTGGCGTTGAGATAAGGATCTACGTCTCTTCGTTATTTAACATTGAGATCAGGATCCATGTGATCTCTCTCTTTCTTATTTGGTGTTGAGATGAGGAAGAGCGTCGAGAGCGTGAATTGATTCATAATGTGTTGTTTTATGAGATTGTGGGACCTCCACCATGGGACGAGAGATTTCTTTAGAGAAGAATACCACTTCGTGAGTTTTCAGAGAAGATTTCTTTTTTTTCTTTTTTGTCTTTTTGTTTCTAAGAGGATTTATATGGTGTTGATCTCTTAAAAAGATTTATCTAAGCTGTTTCTTAGGAAAGCGCCCCAGCTAAGGAAGCACGCGTGATATTTCTATTTCTTAAGAAGGATGGAAGGTTTTTTCTTCCCTTTTCTCTTAAAGGTTTATTTGGGTGCTGGAATTAGTCAAAACCTTAATCTAATGCCTTAAACCAACTCGATCATATTAATTTAATGTTGAGGCTATTTTTTTATTTTTCTTTTATTATATGTCATGGCCTAAATTAGATATTCAAAATCTTATTTTGGATTTGACCCAAATCTAATCCAGATCGAATTTGACTTATATATGAACTTAAGTTAATTGAACCCAATATATGATGGAAGATCAAGAATTAAGCTATCTGATTGAGCTCGATTGTTGCATTTGACTCAATTATTGATAATCAAACTTGTTGGCTGAGTTTAAACCTTAAATTTGACCCAATTGTTCATAATCGGATCCATTGGTTGAGCTCAGGACTTAAGATTAGCTCAATTGATGTCAATTAGGCTCACTAATTGAGCCGAAGTGTTAGATTTAACCTAACTATAAAGATTTTAACCTAATTAGTAGTTGGATGTTAGTAGTCAAACTAGGTCATTGGTTTGAAATGCTGCATTTGACTCTCAATTGAATCCAATTAGTGAATTTGATATAATTTATATCATTTAGGTTTTAATTAATGATGGAGGCGTCATAGACTAGACTAGCTAATCGAACCTATATATTGAACTTGACTCATTATGTAGTTGGATGAACCAAATTAAAATCGACATCTAGACCATAAGTCCTTGTAGACATTTTTGTTATGATTCAAATATAGAAATTTTTGAGTTGATGTCCTAATCAACCCATTTAGCGATCCTTATTGTACTCGATATTTGGATTGTAGGCTCTACTTGTCTATTTTATTGTCGACTAAATATGAAAACTTTTGCATTAGTGTTCTAGTTAACCATTTTATAGTTTACTTAAAAATAATGCATCCAGAGTCCCAAGCCCTATCTGCCTTTCTTAACGAAGGCGAAATATGAAAAGTTTTTGGTTTTAGCTTGACTTAACCTATTCTGCAAGTGATGTGCTCTTCACCACTATAACTTGCTGATGTTTTGATATGGTAACTAAAATCACCTCAAATAAATGCTCCAGCAAGTTTCTTATAGAGGTTGGTAATATGAGGAACCTATATTCTCACCTTTGCAGGTCTCAACACTTGTCATTTTAGAGCATTGGCTGAAGTTTAACTCTCTTTAGTTACAAAGTTCCACTTTCTGATTATCTTTGAATTTGATTTGGTATGAATTTACTTTGATTTTCCTAGCAAGGAGATGAATGGACCGCTTGGTGTTGCTCCACTGCTATTAGAGGTGACTATAGGTCGGGCTGGATAGGTTCCAAACCGAAACCAAGAACCGAATCATTCAGGATTGATTCCAAGATTTTGGATCTAGAACTGAACCAATCCTATTCTATAACTAATCCAATCAAATCAGATCGGTTCAAGGGTAGAACCTATTTTCTTTTTTTTATATTAGCTTTAATTTTTTTTTTATTTTTTTGTTATTTTTAATATATTAAAGATTCTTTCCTTAGTTATAAAAGTTTGGTGAAAGGATAAGAGCCATCATAAAAATGCTAAAAAAAACTCATAATATTGATAAATATCATTTGATTTTTCTCTTTTCCTTTAGATGACAATCCTCTAATATCTAATAGCTAATTTTTCTTAGTTATGTTAACTAAAAAAGATATATATAATATTTATTGTTCAATCTAACACTCAATATCTTTAGTAGAGATGGCAGATAACTTATGAGGTATATTCAAGGTCCTTAATTTGATTCTTAAGAGTATTTTATTTTTTAAAAAAAATTCTACTGTCGATTTTGAAAAATTGTTTGGTCAGTTCTCGGGTCAGAACCAAGGAACTAACCCCTATAACTAAGAACTAACCATGGGAGTTGGTTCTAGGATTTTGGACTCAAAACCAACTTAATAAGCACTCGACCCAATTAAGTCAAGTTGGTAGCGGTTCTCGGGTTACCCTAACCCATAACTCACTCTTACCTGCTAGATTTTAAATTTCGTCATCCCTGATGAGAAGATGAGCAAACTATTTTGATGATGTTCAGGGCTTGAATTCTTCACTATATAAACATCACTCCTCTATTAGGTTTTCTATTTCGATCGCTATGGTAAGGAGACGGGTTTTCTATTTGGACCGCTCTGATAAGGAAACAAATAGACCGCTATGATGACACTCCCCTATAGGGCTTGAATTTAATTTTAGATTTCACCTTTTTAGCTTTTGTCTGATCAAATGAGGAGATAATTAAACTGCTATGGTGTCATTCTCTTAATGGCTTTGCATTTGATTTTTTTACCTTTTTGGCTTTGGTTTTGTTTTTTTTGGCTCTAGTCCATCTAGGTAACGAAACGATCAAACCGCTATGGCATCACTCATATATTGAATTTTGAATTTGAATTGCCCTGATAAGGAGATGAACAAACTGTTATGGTGATGCTTCCCAATAAAGCTTTGAATTTAGTTTTTGGTTTTTGCCTTTTTAGCCTTAGTTTTACCTTTTTGACTTTGATTCATCTAGGCAAGAAGATGATCAAACCGCTATGGTATTGCTATCTTATTAGGCTTTGAATTTAATTTGGATTTTGCCTTTTTGGCTTTATGCGAATAAAGCATCATTTGTTTTTCTTCATGGCACATCTTACTTTATATAAGCAAGATGAGAGTAAATGTTTGGATCCTCCTATTGGGGTTAACTCTACCTCCAGCAGCTAGAATATCAATCATTGTTCGAGATCTTCCCCAATTTCTACTTTAGAAAAAGTTGCCATCTAAGTTGGTAGTGTCACATACAACGATCGAGCCATTCGAGTCATTAACGTAAACCATGATTGCTTCAACAAAAAATTTTTTTAGCGACATCATCTCCTTCATCATTCAACTTTTACAATAATCATTTAGATGACATCTGTTGTTAGAGTTGTCAGTTGCCTCCTGTTTATGCTTTAAAAGGACCTCAACATGTCATCGGCTAAAGTAATGATCATCCTTTGCTTGTGTTCGACTACAGCTTGTTGAGCAATGTGATCCTTAAATTAAGAGAAGAATAATTTAAATGATTTGAATATATGCAATGTAAATATAGATATACATGTATGCAAAGAAGTGACTTGATATATGTAAAAAAAAAAAAAAATTAAAAAATAAATAAGCAATCACATGAAAAAAAAAAGATAAAAAAAATTTAAAATTTTTATATCTTACTAAAAATATGTCTTAGCATATGGATGAAAAAGAAAAAAAATTTTTTACTTAATTTTAATTAATTTAAAATTTAAAATTTAAAATTTATTTTTGCTGTAGTTAATATGGTTTTCCGTCCCCCAACTCAAGCAATGGTCAAGTAGAAGTAGCTTTGTTAGAGAATATTCTCAAACGGTTCCGAATGCGAGGAATTTTGCCCGTACCATCCGGCGGCTGACGCCCACCACCCTTTTTTTTTTTTTTTCTAACCCTGTCATTAACCCCAGCCATCCAATCAACCCTGGCCCCGGTATAGCGCGGCGAGCATCAGTTTTCTCGCGGGTCGTCATCCGCTGGAGCCGACCTCCCACCCAGAATGAGTGGTAGACTACCCGTTGTCATACGCCCACGCCGAGCCCGAGCCAGACTGGAACCAGACTGGCCGAACGGCGGGCCCTTGATTAAATAAGAATAATGAAAGAAATGCCATCTTTTTAAACCTACGACGAAAGGAAAAATTGCATGCAGAGTCCTCCGCTGGCACCGTATACAGGGAAAACAAAGATGACGTACACGTAAAAGATTGGTGCGAAAGCAACCAGCGTGTCCAACTCCAACCCGTTCCATTGGAACACGGTAGGTAGTTTCTACGTAGTTGACAAGGCAGTCGCTCTGGCTCGGTACGAAAAGCTAACCAATAAAACCACCTTTATTCCGCCTACCGCTAAGGATGAGATAGATAAACTAAGTGTTGGTTTGATTGGGTCACAATGACTTGGAACCTCGCCTCTAATTGTTTCCTTATCGAAGTCCTCTCAAGAGCCTGGAGTAAAACCTCCTCGTGACCCGATGGCATTTTATATAATGTGGCAGAGTCCCTGACCTAGAGGTTCTTTGCAAGATGCAACGCTATTGAGTTATTAAAAAGTCTCCCAATCTTTCTCAAAAAAGTCTCCAAATTATTTTGCAATCGTACGTCACGTTTTTTATTATTAAACATTTTGAAATTAGGTTAAAGCTCTGCCAACCTGCCAGTATATCACTCGTAATTTGAAATTGCAATCATGGCGCCTGTTTTCTTGACAACATGAATGTAGATTAAACTTCTCAAAGTTTGAATACTTTAAAATTATCAGTAGTTCTATTTTCTTTTTTCTGGTAGAAAAAGGAGAAGATCTCAACTTGATTATATCTATAAAAAAAAAAACAGAAATATTGTATTACAGAGTTAGGCGAGATGAGAACGAAAATCAGAAATTCACAGTAGGGGATGCAGGGATGGTGGTTGCTACGGTCGAGAGAGAGAGAGAGAGAGAGAGAGAGAGAGAATCTAGCAGGCTAGTTACTGTCCAAACAAATATGTGATGCTTTGTATTGGAGATTGTTAAACAGTTCTATTTTCTTCAATCAACCACTTTTGAGTTCAAGTGAGGAAAACCTCTAAATTTGTAATTCTGTGTAACTCAATCATCTGCCATTGAAGTACATAAAAATCAATTTTATCTAATTCAGTCATGTGTTGTTAGATTCAAGTGGTGTCTAAGCCTAGTCATGAATTCAATGCTAGCAATATTTGGGCTTCACATGCATGAAGTATCAATTTATTGAAACATCGAGCATCCAAATACGATAACACTAGCAATAAATCTAACTTCAATGGCTGGCTACAGTTTAATTCGGGCTTTTTTTTTTTTTTAACTCCATGGATTTTTCTTGACTAAGTCATAAAAAAAAAAAAAAAAGTAAAACTCATGACCATTGAAAAATTCATGATTGCAGAGGAACAGAGAATAATTCAAGAAGATGCATAGTTTGAAATGGATCTCTGTTATATCATAAACATAACAATTATCTCTTTATCTCTATTCTTATAGATCTGCCACCCTTTTTCCTTAAAAGCCTATCATCTTGAAGGTCACATATTGAATATTCCACCGCACTCTTGCTGTGCTACCATAATTAATTCCATAAATTTTTTAGTTACTTCCTAAAAAAATTATCCTTGTTCCAAGATATCCATTAAATCTCAAATATTTAATTTCACAATTAGTCCAAATTATAATCATTGTATGAATCACTATATTTTGTCTCCTAATCTAAATCTTATTAATTCATTTTATTCCGTTAATAGTCTTGTTATTAAGTTATAACATTTCTTTAGTCCTCAATACAATAAAAAATAATCTTCCCAACCTAATTAACAAAAGAACAATCAACACATAAAGGTCTATATGCATAAGCATCACAAAAACTATATTTCTTAATAATGTACTCTACTTATGAATTTCCTCCTTCCTACATGCCATAAAGTTTTAATTTTAATCATCATATAAATCTAGTTAAGCTACTCATAAAAGTACTAATAATATCTATAATTAAATTCATATAAATAAAGGAACTAATAAATTCATTGTACCTATCACCTCCAAATTAGGTGCTGTGGGATCATGGTCAATGAGTGCATAAACTTGTACTTGGGTCTTAGACTTTTATTGACCTTTTTCTTGATCCTGAGAGAGTTGCTTTTCCTTATTGTAAGGACAAAGAGGCTATCTTGTTGTCCAACTTACAATATAAAAGGTAAGCATTGATGAGCTAATGATAATCCTTTGTGGAATGATTTTTGCCACAATTTAAGCATTAAATATCACCTCTTTGTCAACCAACATTACTAGAAGACTGATTCTCTTTTTCCTTAAACTAGCTCAAGGAGTCTTGACTTGCTTGTGATATCATTAAAAATGATCTCTTTTTCTTCTTATATTATTCTCTTTTCTTTTGCACATCATTGAGGTCATTCTTAATTAAGAGCACTTTCTTCACCATAGCAGCATATGATCAGCTTGAATGCATTTACTGGCTGTCCAGATCTAAGCTTCAGTCCTTGCACAAACCTTCGAATCTTTGCCTCCTTAGTAGCCATCATAGCATGTACGAATCTGACTTATTAGGTGACTTTAGTTTCATATTGGGCCACAATCATATTTATCTGCTCTAATCTAACAATCATTCTCCATTTGAGCATAGGCGCTCTTAGGAAAGTATTTCTTATAAAATGCTTCCTCAAACTCTTCTCAAGTAATAGCATCATATTCTTGTCCATGCTCTTCCAACAACCATCAGTTGTGAGCATCACCTTGTAGAAGGTATGAGGCATACCGAACCCTCTCTTCCTTCTGGCTATTGAGAACATTAAAAGTTCTTTTCCATTTCTATGATCCAGTTCTTAACTTCCAAAGGATTGGTGGAACCGGTGTATAGAGGAGGAGCTAATCCCTTGAATTCAGTGAATCCTTTCTTTCCCTTTGCTAATGCTATAACTAGTGACCTGGCTAATGCTGACGTCCTTGCTACTGCTACGTCTGCTACTATTACATTTACACCACCCTAGCAAGGACATGCATCATATTCATCATCTTAGCCTGAAAATTTTTATAAACTTTTTTTGTAGGGTTGCTTGAGCTCGAACCACCAAAAACATCTTGGCCATTTTGCTGATTAGATTTGCCCACATGTATATCTCTCAAATGACATGCCATGATGATCTATACTACATTATCAAGAAATTTTTATTTAAGTCATACATTCCAAATGTTTCAATCATTAAACTTCATAGGATTATTTATACTTTTGTTCACAAATAAAATCATTTAACAATTGGCTTAATTATCATTATCTACCTTACAACAAATATCCTAAGGTTCATGTCTACGGGTCAAACCTAAGCTTAAGGGGAGATACAGGATGCAACAATTCGTTGTATACTTGAGAAATAAATCCTATAACATGCAAGATATCTTACTCAAAATAATATCACAGAACTAAATAAATTCAACTAATAATAGTAGATTAAATATCTATTAAATCAAACTAGTCAAATTCTAAAACAACGTTAGTAGTAAGAACTAAAAAATTGAACATAGGATTCTGGTATCAGAAATGATAAACATTCTTAAATCAAAACTAGCTAATTAATTATATTAACTAGAGAGAAATATAGCTCAACTCTTGGATCAACTTCATCTGAATTCCACTTATAATATGACAAAAATCACACACATCCCCGATGGAAAGGGTCCTGGTATCACAAATCTTCGTACAAGCTTTGGTAGACTGGGTCTATATAACACAAAGTATAGCTTGACTAAGAGCTATAACATATACATATTCAACATGCTTATTTCATATACACATAATTTGCAATTTATCCAAATATTTTTAAGTATCAAAAATAATTAATAGCATAATTTTTAGCAAATCTCACCATAATACTTGATGTATAAACTAATTACATAAACTAAATGATATAAGAGGCTTGCTTGTTTCAATTTTTTATATAAACAAAAAATACAAAGTAATTTATTAAATTTAAAATCATCTTTCATAACAATATATATTTATAACATATTTTAAATCGAAAACCAAACACAAAAAATTTTAGAACAAATTTTGAATAATTTAGCAATCATAATAAGCCAAACATATGGATTTTCAAAGCATAATATTTTAATCAACTTATTTAATCCAATTTTCCATGCAATAAGTAGATAAATAATTACTAAATTCCAACATATTTAACAAACTATAAAAAATTTAATAAAACACTTTAACTAGGATTAGAGTTACTTAACTTGATTTGCTAGAAAATGGGTTAAACTTAATTAGGATTGAGTCTATTGTTCACCTATGTCTATCAAATCAAATATAATATCAAAATCAGATAACATCTCCACCATACCTGTGACAGAATCTAGATTAACCACTGCCTTATATTCAAGATTAGACCTGGACCAATAAGGAATCAAGTGAACTAAGGAGAGAAAATAAGGAATCAAGATGGTCAGATCATTCTAGTTCTACAATGTATTCGTCCCCCCCAAACCAAAACAGTGAACAAGACCAAAATCGATTGAGATAGGCCAGAAATCAACACGATGGGAGGGGCTTCACTGGTTGGAATTGACCTTCACCACCAGCTCTTGTCAGCCCCTGATTTTTGACAAGGGTCTGGTTCGGTGATTAGGCCTAATCGGTCTCAATCTGGCTAAAACTAGTTTACGATAGCTTCCGACGGCTTGCCATCGACATCAAGAACAAAGAAATGACGACACGATGAGGTCATCGGCCTTGAGGGAGGAGACAGATTCATGACTATTTCCTGGCTTATTCCTTCCAAAAAAGATAGAGCACGATGCATCTTTCATGCATTAATGGCTCACCACTTAAATTAAAGATCAATGAAGGAATAGAATTGAAAGAAAGAGTTAAGGGATTGACCGACCTCTATTTGATTACCAAACTCCTGACTAAATAGAAGAGGAAGACGATGTCCCTTTGCTGCACTCTCTCTCTCTCATCCTATCAAAAATCTTCTTTGATGAAGGCTTGAGAGGAGGTTATAGATAAGGACAAGACTTAGAAAAGCCTCATCTTCTTTATTTGAGTTTCAAAGGGTTTCATTCTTTATCTCCTCTGATGACTTTTTCTTTCATATTTTTTTTTATTTTTTTTATATATATTTAGGACAGGTTGGTCAAATGAATCAAACCCAATTTGGGTTTTGATTAGCCCAAAAAGTACTAAGTAACGTAGGGTAATAATAAATACTTATGTCATATAATAAATACTAACATTTATATAGTAAATAGGAACCAATGAACACTTAATCTGTGATCGTAAATAGAAATATTGTAAAAATAAATAAAAATTATTAGACTCATAGTACATACATGGAACGAGGTGTATTTACAAAGATGGAACAGATGAAATAGGCAACCGATACACATACCAGCCTCCATGTGCCGTATTTCTTGAGGTGCACAATATGACACATCCCCGTTTCAATAGTTTCTATTTATTTCTATAATATTTATATTTACTATTGTTGACTAGGTATTTAACGATTCAAGCTATTTGTTTATTTTAGATATGCTAGTGAATATTTTAAGAGATAAGTACCATCATATTTCAAAGAGTAAGTGTTTACTAATTTTGTCATATTTACATTTATTTTTTACTTATTTTTGTTTATTCTACCAAAATTTTATTTTTAAACAGCTGTGGCTAATGAGTGGCTTTATAGCTTTGAGATGCATATAGATTTAATAATGAAGATAGCAATCAAATTTGGACTTAGCTAATATAGTTCATTTTAACACACATACTCTCTCTATATGTGTGTATATATCAATTTAAATAATAAAAAATAATTAATAAAATAAAAAAAGATTTGATTATTAATATATTAATTAATAATGGATCCGCTGCCGTTAACGAAAAAGCTTATCTATCCCTTTGCATCATAACCATTATCAGTAGATAATCAATTGGCAACATCATATTCCTCCATCAAGCGCATTCTATTTTAATTATCATGCGAATTTCTTCGAGATTATTCAAAGCAAAGCAACCCTCTACTCTTTTCGAGAATCCACACATCGTACATGTTCCCAACGAGGTGTCCGCATACATCACGAACATTGATGCCAGATTTTTCATGCACTAGTGGGATAAGTGCGATGTGTGATTAATAAGGTCTTGCGACTTTGCATCCCTAACTGCTTTACCACCCAGGGCATACAACAGTGCAGAAGAATAGTTTGTTAACGTGGTTGAACTTTGTAGCGTTGTCAATGCGTTCAGGATGAGCTGTTCTCCCTCTTCTCTCTTCTCCGTCACCATCCGAGCCGCCCATGACACGAGGGTAAAGTCACCGTTAAGCTAATAATTCCTTGTTCTTGCCTTTCCTAAAAAAAAACAAAAAAACAAAAAAAAAAAAAAAAAAAGGAAAAAGGAAAGGAATGAAAGGACCATGCAGGCCGCATGCGCATTATGACGCGGGCCAACCAAAGCACCAGCGCTTCCCCCAGCCGGACCCCCACCGACCCCGCTCTTTCACCCCACCGCCTTAAAACCCCACCTCTACCCCTCTCCGCGAACCCAAATAGGTTTAATTTTCAAGTCCCCGTCCCCATTGCCCTCCGCCCTCCCCGAATGGGAGCGGCCAGGGCCAGGGAGGAGGGCGTTCCGTCCGCCATGGCCGACCACAAGCCCGCGCTGGGCCTCCTCAAGCAGCGCTCCTGGTCGCCGGACACCGAGCGCGACGAGGCGTGGCTCCGCCGGAAGGGCCTCCACCGCGGCCGCCGGAGCCGTTTCGAGCGAAGCGTCACCGACGAGGACCTCGACGAGCTCCGCGGATGCATCGATCTCGGCTTCGGCTTCGATATCGTCGACCCCCCCGCCTCCGGAAGCCGCGCCGCCGCCCCCGGTCGGAAGCTCTCCGAGACCTTCCCTGCCCTTGATCTCTTTTACGCCGTCCACCGGAGCTACAGCGACTCCGTTGCCAGACCCTTGCCGTCCGACTCCTCCTCTTCCTCCGCCGATGATGGATCGCCGACGGATAACCCCCTCTGCATCTCCTCTCCAGGTATCCCTTCTGCCACGTCTCTTTTATTTTAACGATATTAGAAATAAAATTCTCCTCGATCCGTTGATGAATCGTCCACCGTTGGATCAGTGAGTCCGACCCGGTTCGATCGCCGGGGAACTCGATCCGCTAGATCGGACGGAGAGGGTAGGTCGACGCGTCTGAGATGATCGGACGGCGACGGCGCCTTGACTGGCGCTGTCTTCGCTGGTTGACCACATGGAAATTCCATGCCGGATGGCGCTTTGCGCCGTATAAATTTTATATGCGGGAGATCAAGTTACCCGACGCTGGTGTGGACCATGTGAGCCTGTGGGGTTCAACAGCCGTCCATCTTGACCGCATCGTCGAATTATTCTCTTCCTGCCCCTCTTATGCGGTCTTCGGACGGTGACTTCAGACTCCGTGCAACATTATAATAATTTCTTATAATAATTGAAATAAGCGAAGGCCTGTTATTTATTTATTGCTTTAATATTTGCGTGGTGGGTTTGGTGAAGGGGATAGCCCGGAGGTGGTGAAGGCGAGATTGAAGCAGTGGGCCCAGATTGTTGCTTGTTCTGTGCGTCAACACTATTGAACACGGCAGTTATCCAGACGTATACGGAGACCACAACGTTTTTATTGGCCTTTTGTTACAAGCTTATGTTAAATATTCCTGACCGACCGACCGACCGACCGACCGACCGACTTCGGTTACCATTTCCCTTGCTCTTTATTCTTTTCATACAGTGCGTGTGTAACAATGCAGTGCAAAACAAAATTCTAATCTAGAGCGTGAAGCCCACATAGCTCATGACCTTGGCGACACTGTTTGACAGCAATGATCGACGAGGCTGGATCCGCTCCACTGCATACTTGAACCGAATAGGGCTGGTTCTCCGATCACAGGCAATTCTACGGGTCAAATGGGAGAGGATCCAACACATTATCATGATGACCTAAGTACAAAGGAGGGTACCTGTTAGCTTCGGTTAAGTCAGGATTGGTTATTATTAAGTATAATTCTTTGTGGCTTAATGTGGACTCCAGATTGGCACAAGTTATATAATTAGTTACCTTGCTCAGTGCACTGTTTCGAGTTTAGCTGGCTGATTTTCTGTTTTTTTTTTTTTTTTTTAAAAAAAAAAAATTCTGGTGGCAAGATGCGTGACAGCTATCGCATGCAATGGCTTCATGGAAATCGGTGGTTCCTCTATCACCGCCCTTCCGTACATGTGCATGCTTCGCTGACTATTTGCAGCGAAAAATGAACTGTTCTCCATTTTGTCAGCAAGGTCTATTGAGGTAGTCTGCTCATGCCTCTTGCCTTGGTTAAATCTAACGTATCTGACCTGTTTTAATATGGGATTGAAGGCCTATCTTATTGCTTTTGTGCACTACTTGTGGATAAAGATAAGGCTCCATACCTTGAACAGAGTTACAATCACGATGAACAATATGCGAGGATGGTATGTGTTGCTTACGATGGGAGATCCAGGAAGTGTGAGGACAGCAAGATTCTTCACCCACTAGCAAAAGTGGTGACAAAAGTTGTTTTGATGTGCCATTAAGCTAGCTTTGTGAGAGATTTATTCTGTCCAAAAAATTTTATATTCATTTTATCATAAGATATGGCTAAAAAGTTTATATATATATATATATATATATATATATATATATATATATATCATAACTTAAGAATGAAGAAAGACATCCTCTTTTAATATTATAATATAAAATTAAATTATATTATATTAACATGAAAGTAATATTAGAGTTTTTTTTTGAATTTAGTAATTGAATATAGTTAGTTTAAACTAACTTTATTTTCTGAGAGAAGAGGCGGTTAAACAAATATAGCCATCAGAAAAAAGTGTTATCTTCCAAACCTCTTTGCCAACCGAACGCATCAAAATTATTTTTTCAGAAATCAACTTTCCAAAAACCATTTCCTAGGCACATACTTTTTAAAAATCTATTTTTCGGACGTTATCTTCCTATTTCCCAATAAAGCCTCAATGTGTGTATAAGATTAGGATGAGAGAAAGTCTGGACGGAAATGCACAATAAAACTTAATCAAACCTAAGCTTTGTCAACTCAATCTATCAACCAAAATCATGTATAAAATGCATTCTTTGTAACTTGAAAATACTTCATGATACCTTCATTATCAAAAGTAGTTTAATATAATTATAATGATAGGGTAAACAGCAAAAGTAAGACAATGACTAGAATGAGAAATTGATGCATTAACATATTAAAGGAACTTATGATGCTATAGATTTTATTTTTCAAACAAAGTTATATCATAAAAATGGGCAAAAAATAGAATATGAAATATCCTATAGTAAGCCAATGTATTTCTATCGATTCTTATTGGTTAACCAGAATGTTAGCGTTTTAAACTTCATAACATAAATCACCTAAGTTTTCTTCTAGCTAATTTCTTCATATGCATGCGATGGTAGTTTTGTTGTTGTTTACAAGGACTAGATCGGCTGACAATAATATCAGAAAGTATTTTTTTTTAAAAAAGAAAGTCACTCCCTATTCATGTGCAATGACGATTTATCATTTGTTATTATCATTTATTATCATTTATTATTGATTAAATAAATATATTTAACTTAATTCATTCACATTGACATTTTGTGATTATCGGTATAAAATAATTATGAAGCATTCTTATCTAAATTAATCATAAAATAATAAAGTTTTTGTTTGATTATGAGGAGATAATAATGGAATGCTGAGCATTCTGAGAACTTAAAAAATACATGCATTGAAAGAGATTTTTCTTCATTAGTTTTTTTTATGCTACTAGAGATTTGGGGATTTGAAGTGTGAAAACCTTGTGGATGACTCTAATAGCTATCGAGGTGAGAAAAATGCAATGAGGTTCATGATCTTGATCTTTTTTGTTCAGTTTTAAAGAGATAGTTCGTTTGCCCTATGTTTTTTTTATATTTTAACCAATATCAACAAATCATCCAAATTTTCTCTAGGCATATAATAGTATAAAGATATGCAAATATGAGAGAATAACTTGTTTATTCAAGTAGAATTAACTTATTTGAGCTAGATTGGCATGGCGAAAACTTGTTCATAAGTTTAAATGATCACCTAATTTATAGGTTAAATTGTTTTATTGGTCAAATCAAATTTATAATAGATGAATATATATATATATATATATATATATATATATATATATATATATATATATATAGAGAGAGAGAGAGAGAGAGAGAGAGAGAGAGATTACACTAAAGATTCTGTTCTATATTCTTTCCAAAGTTGTGATAAGGCTTTTTTTTTTTTTTTGATTCTTACTCAATTTCTAGTGAAATTCTACATTTACAAGATAAATGATGATTATAGTTGGAGATTTCATTTATATTTGACAACATAAATTTTAATATAAAGGATATCAAGGTGCTTCCTACCGCGGCAATGTGAAAACTATATAATATCAAATAAATAGTATAATTCTTGTACTTTATTCATCTTTATTTGTAAGTATATAAAAAAAAAAACTTTACCGTCTCACTTGAATTAGCACTATCAATCAACCATGGGTTTCAAAGTTATCCCTTTATATCATGATGACTATGATGTCAATGACAAAGATGAGGAAGATGAAAATGACGATATTACATCCAAGAAGCTAAAATTTACTTGTTTTAGATTTGGAGTATTGGAGATAGGATTCTGATATAAAAAAAAGAAAATCCAATTCCTTCGGTAGTTAAGATTATCATTTGGGATTCAAAGGTAGGTGATAATGATAACGTTGATGACAATAGTGGCAAATATATTTGGCAACCTAACTAATTAAGAGAAAATTATTTTGGATTTTAGTATTTAAGGTAAGAATCCAATTTAAAAATTTAGTTCAATTCCTCTAATGGGTTAGGATTAGGGTTTGAGCATTAGAGGGAAGAGGTGATGATGATGAATATATTTGATAATATAACTGTTGCCCAGCTAAGCAACCCAGAAGGGGGGGTGAATTGGGTTCTTTAAAAATTTTTAACAAGTATGTGCAAATTTGCAAAACAGTAAACTGTATGTGAGTGTAAAGTATTGATAGCAAGAACAAGTATAACAACAATCAGAAACAAATAGACAAACACAACAATTTATAGTGGTTCGGTGCTACTCCTTGCACCTACGTCCACTCCCCAAGAATTCCTTGGAAATTTTCTCCACTAATCGATCTTCAAACAATTACAAACCTAGCTAACCCAGCTAGCTTCTTGTTTCACAGGCACAAGGGAGCCTTTCTTTAGTTTTCTCAGCTAACTTCTTGTTTCCGGGCACAAGGGAGCCTTATAAGTCACCAATTACGGGTTTGGCACACCCTCCACAAGTTTCAACCAAGTTGAAACTCAAACAACTCATAATGAAAAAGAGTTTCAGAAATTACAGCTCCTTAATGAGCAAATGTAACAATAAAAGCACTTTACACTTTTTGAAAACCTTCCCCTTTGAATGAGCTTCTCCTCTTTAAATGTTGGAGTTATGAGCACTTGAAGGAGCCTCTTGAGTAGTTGGAAGGAGCCTTGAATGGGCCTTGAAGGAGTTTTAAACTCTGCAGCACACTCTCATTTCAAAACTGGAAGGCTGAAATCTTTCTTAATTTTCCCTTTGTTTTCCTCTCTTTTTCTCACTTGTAATCCCTCAAAAATGCTCCCAATCTCTTACTAATCAATCCCATTTACGAGTATTTATAGTTTACTAAGGGATTGGAATGTTAAACTAGCCGTTTGTGACCATTGGAGACGCAGAACTAGCCGTTACAACATTTTTGGGCAAGTTAGTCGACTCTAGAGTCGACTATTTTGTTAAGCCTTCTGTTCTGACTATAGTAGCCGACTTCAGAGTCAGCTAACTTTAGAAAGCTTGCTGTCTTGGCCACAGTAGCCGACTCCAGAGTCGGCTAACTTCTGGATGTTCACTGTTTTGCCATAGTAACCGTCTGGTTAGTCGGCTAACTTGATTTTTCATACTGTTTTGCCATAATAGCTGACTAATTAGTTGGCTAATTTGGTAAAACTTGCTGTTAACTCTCTTGTGGCACAATTTTGACTTGATAGCTTCCAAAGTAGTTAACTAAATGCTTTGAACTTCCATTCTAAGTGCTGGTAGCTGCTGTAGGAGTTGACTAATTCCTCCAAAACTTGAAAATTCATTCCATAAACAAGAAAACTCATTGAAATGAAGAAGATAATTAATCTAGCTCTCATAATTTTGAACTTTCTTCATTTGAAAACCTCTCAAACATCTGAAATTCACTGAATTGAGGCTTGAATCATTCTAGCTCTCATAATTTTGAACTTTTTTCATTTGAAAACCTCCCAAACATATGAAATTCACTGAATTGAGGCTTGAATCATTCTTAGTTGATCTTGGTCTTCTACAAAAATTCTTCTTTTGAATTATAAACCCATTTAGGTGCTTGAAATCATTATTAATCATCTTGATGATTCATGTATGCCTGCATTTCATCATGATTCTCCACAAAACTCATTAGTAACTTAATTGTTTTGTGATCATCAAAATCAATGTGAGGTCAACAATCTCCCTCTTTTTGATGATGACAAAACCATTAAGTATATAATTAAAATAATGAATTCAACAAGATAAAGCAGTGCAATGTTGAACTTGTTCATAGGGTTGAGACAATTTAGCTCATGTTAGGAGAGGATTCAGAAATCAGTTTCATGTGTCAATTTTATATCAAAAACTTTGAAATATGTGCCAAAAGTTTGAATTTTATATCAGAATATTTGAAAACAATGTGATAAATATTTTTAATGTTCAAATTCAGAGAAATCAGATTTTTGAAGATATTTAAGGAGAGTTTCATACAAAAAATCTGAATTTTATGCTGAAATTCTGAATTTTATGATAAAAACTTGAATTTTGTGCCAAAATGCTGAATTTAATGCCAAAGACAAAAGTTATGTTCTAGAAATGAAGTATTGTACCAATGAACTGAGTCTTTGTGCTGAAACGACAGTTTTGGCTTTAAAAATGTAGAGTTTTAGTCCATGCCAAAGGCGTGCCAAAAGCATGCCAAAATTCTGCATATTGTGTTGAAACTTGAATTTTTGATTACAAAAGTTTCACTTTAATAATAGATCTCATGTAAAGCTTGTTTGTTTGCAATGCAAGTAAAACTTAAGTGAAAAATAATAAGCTTCTTCTTCTCCTTTTGTTGCAAAATCAATCTTACTTTCAAAAACTTTGTTCTTTCCTTTGAAAAGTTGAAATTTACTGAAACATCTGCATAAATTACAATTTTTTTCCCCCTAAACATATGCTTACATTATTCTCATTTATAAATGCTGAACTTTTGAAAACTTTACTGAAACATGCTGAAACATTTTGAAACCACTGAAACTTTTTAAGAATTTTACTGAAACATTTTTGAAACATGATGAAAACTTTCTGAATTTTTGAAAAACTTTCTGAAACATGATGAATAAGAATTCTTCTCCTTTTAAATGTATGCTTTTTTTCTCTCCCTTTTTGTCATCAATCAAAAAGAATGTGAGAAGTTATGCTCTTAATTTTGAATATCTCGCCCTTGATAATTCAATTTTAGAATATCCATGATACATATATTGAAGTAAAGAAATTACATAAGTAATATTTGATACCACAGAATTTCATAAAGAAGAACATTTCATTAAGTAGATAATTTCATACACAAGATTTCATACAAAGCAACATTCATAACACAAGATTTCATAAACATAAAGCAACATTCATAAGATAAAATTTCATACAAAGCAATACAAGATTTCATTCATAACACAAGATTTCATTAAATACATAAAGTGCTAATACAAACATTCAAATACATAGAAAAAAAACCTAGTACATTCTAATCAAAACAAAGCAAACTAGAACATTAAAAGTAAACAAAGCAACCTAAACAATCTAAACTATTCTTCATCAGAGGAAGATACAACAGAGCACTGAGCAGGTATTCCAGTGCCACGTCCTTCTGAAGAAGGGCGGTAAGATGCATGAGGTGGCCTGGCACGAGGGTGAGTAGGCTGAGAAGGGGGCTGAAATGGCTGGGATGGTGGTCTAAAAGCAACAGGGGTCAGCTGATCACTAATGGTTGAGACTAGATGGTGAAGAAGGACAATGGACATCTCTACTCTCTCAGATTTTCCACCAAAGGCCATGATCTGAGCTTGCAACTGTCTCAACTCCTCAGACATGCGGGCAATCTCCTCTGAGTCACAGCTTGATCCTTCCCCATGGTCTCTCATCTCCTGAAGCAGCAGCCTTTCATTCAAAATACTCATGAAGTGCTTCAACCTCTCTAACCTCATCAGCATCTGGGACAATGTCTCATTCACTGTAGAAATGTATGGTACCATTATAAACTCATCAGTAGATGAACCACTGTCCCCTGAACTTTTGCTGGAGATAGCTGACCTCCCTCATAATATACTATAGCTGATCCTGATTAAGCTCAACTGATGTCTTCTATGGTGCAGGGGGCTCCTCAGGATGCTACTCAGATCTGGGTCTAGCTCCCTCATGAGAAGATGATGATGGTCTCTCAGCAGATACCTCAATCTCATCCTCTCTACCTCTCCCTCTGGACCATCTGCCACCAACCTTCACAAACCCCATTCGGTGAAGTGAATGCTCATTGTAGATATCCGAATGGTGTAGTTTGGTTGTCTCTTCACCCCTTAGTCTTATTCTAAAGTGCTTAAAGAAGTAGGTGAGGAGCATACCATATGGTAGGGCAGTCCTAAGTCTGTTGACTGTCTCTCTCAATACAGTCAACATCAGCTCTGGGAAGTCAAATGGGGTGTCACTGATAAGATGATACATCAAACATAAGTCTCTCTTAGTGATCAAGTGGAAGCTCCCAGCACGAGGTATAAAGATCCTAGATATAATATGGTGGAGGAGTCTCATCTCAACACTCAGAGAGTTGGCAAGCACTCTATCAATTCCCTCCCCATCATCTATACGAAGAACAGCTTCAATCCGCCATGCCCTTCCCTTAGGAAGATCATCCCAAAATCCACCGACCGGCACTCTTAAAATATTTTCAATAATGTCATGGTCCAAATTGATTCTGACTCCCTTTACCATGGATGAGGCAGACATGAAATCAATAGAGAGATTTTGATAAAATTCTCTTACCAAAGAGGGGTAAATGGGGACCTCAGTCTTACACATGTAGGACCATCCTCTCTGTTGGAGCATTCTCCCAATGCCGAACCCTTCACGAGCAAGGAAGCCGAAGTCGACCACCCGTCCGTTGGAGATGGGTCTCGTGGACAAAGAATGAACCCGGAGACACGGAAGGAAGGGGGCAAGGCCGGGAGAGGCGTAGCTCTCTCTTGCAGGTCCTCCGAACTTTCTCCTTGCCACGCGCGGGGGATTCTCGCCCATGGAGCCATCACGCAAGGGTGCATGATTGGAAGAGAAAATCTAAGGAAAATGAGAGGGATTTGGAGGGATCAAGGCTCAGGAAAGAAATCTGGAAGATTGAATGGAGATTTGGGAGAGAGGAAGATGAACGGTTGCTCGGGCGCTTTTATAAACTGAGCGATCAGGCGATTTAGTCGGCTCACAAGCTGGCTAACTCGCATTGGCCGTTAGCCCAAACGACTCAGAAACAGGGGAAATGACTCCTAGGCTCCAAATTTTTCAGAGATTTTTATGCAAAATGATTTTTAAAGGTTATGCATGTTATGAAATCATTTAGGAGGATCAGTTGGGCTATTTATCATGAATTTTAATCATTAAAAATATGCCCAGAAAAAAATTTAAAAATTCAATCTATCTAGCTAACTTATTTAATCAGGGGTCAATCATGCCAAGTTCTCTTCTAATTTTATAAAATCTATTTTGATCAAGGGGTTTTGTGAATATGTTAGCTAATTGTCTATTAGTACTAACAAAATCAAGAATTATATCTTTACTTTGAACATGATCTCTAATGAAATGATGTCTAATTTCAATATGTTTAGTCCTAGAGTGTTAAATGGAATTTTTAGTTAAGTTTATGACACTAGTATTATCACATCTTATGGAAATGTCTTAAAGTTTGATGCCATAATCTTCTAGTTGTTGCTTAATCCATAAGATTTGAACACAACAACTCCCAGCAGCAATGTATTTAGCCTCAGCTTAGACAGGGCTACTGAAGTTTGTTTCTTGCTAAACCAAAAGATTAAGTTAACTCCTAAAAATTGGCAAGTTCCACTAGTTGATTTTCTATCAATTTTACAGCCAGCAAAATCAGAATCAGAATATCCAATCAAATCAATAGAAGAGTGTTTATCATACCAAAGTCCAAGATTTTTAGTGCCATTTAAGTATCTTAAAATTCTTTTAACAGCATTTAAATGTGCTTCTTTAGGATTTGCTTGAAATCTAGCATACATGCATGCACTAAATAAAATATCAGGTCTACTAGCAGTTAAATACAGAAGAGAACCTATCATGCCTCTATAAAGCTTTAAATCAATATTTTTGTTACTATCATTTAAGTCAAGTTTGCATGATGAGCTCATAGGGGTACCGGCACACTTAGATTTCTCCATGCCAAACTTCTTTAAAATTTCTCTTGTATACTTGCTTTGGCTAATGAAGATCTCATCTTCAGCTTGCTTAATTTGGAGTCCAAGAAAATAGTTGAGTTCTTCCATCATGCTCATCTCGAACTCCCCCTGCATGAGCTTAGCAAAGTCTTGACACAAGAGTTCATTAGTAGCACCGAAAATGATGTCATCTACATAAATTTGCACAATGAGCATATCATCATTTTCTTTTCTTATAAATAATGTAGTATTCACATTTTCTCTAACAAAATTATTACCTATCAAGAATTTGCTCAATCTATCATACCATGCCCGGAGTGCTTGTTTCAAACCATATAATGCTTTGTTCAATTTAAAAATGTTCATGATTTTCAAAACCAGGTGGTTGTTCAATATACACCTCTTCAGCAATATAATCATTCAAAAATGCACTCTTAACATCCATTTGAAATAATTTAAAGTTCATGAAACATGCAAAGATAAGTAATAATCTAATAGCTTCCAACTTAGCAATTGGAGCAAAGGTTTCATCAAAATCAATGCATTCTTCTTGATTATAACCTTTAGCTACCAATCTTGCCTTATTTCTAATGATATTTCCATATTCATCCAATTTATTTCTAAAAACCTATTTAGTGCCAATTATGGGGTAATCTATTGGTCTACTTATTAAAGTCCAAACATTGTTTCTTTCAAATTGATTTAATTCTTCATACATGGCATCAATCCAATCAGGGTCATCTTTAGCATCATCAAAACATTTAGGTTCAATTTGTGAAACAAATGCTAAATGATTGCATGCATCTCTTTAAGAAGATCTAGTTCTTACCCCTTGAGATGGACTACCAATGATTAGTTCTTTAGGGTGATTGTGAACATACCTCCACTCTTTTTCTAAGCCTTGTGTACCTTATGTTTCAGCTTGTTGAAGTGCTTCAATAGTGTTTTCTTGACTGATTTGATCATTTGTATCTTCTTTGCCCTTCAATATGATCTCTTATACTCCCTCTTCAAGTAGTCCTGCATCATCAATAACTTCTTTCTTCCTTGATGGAAGGTCATTAGTCTCATCAAATACTATATGTATAGATTTTTCTACCATCAAAGTTTTCTTATTAAAAACTCTATATGCTTTACTGTTAGTGGAGTAGTCAAGAAAAATTCCTTCATCAGATTTGGTATCAAATTTATCAAGATTAGATTTGTCATTGTTTAGAATAAAACATCGACACCCAAAAACATGAAAATACCCAATATTTGGTTTTCTACCTTTCCAAAGCTCATATGGGGTCTTTTTCAAAATGGATCTTATCAAGGCTCTGTTTAAAATATAACATGCTGTGTTGATTGCTTCAGCCCAAAAATATTTTAGGAGATTACTTTCACACAACATGGTTCTTGCCATTTCTTCAAGAGTCCTGTTTTTTCTCTCAACTACTCCATTTTATTGAGGGGTTCTTGGTGTAAAAAAATTATGATTGGTTCCCATTTCATTGCAAAAACTTTCAAAATTTTGATTTTTAAATTCTTTTCCATGATCACTATGAATAGATAAAATTTGAAGACCTTTTTCATTTATGGTTTTTCTGAAAAACTTTAAAAATTTAGAAAAAGTTTCATCTTTGCTTGCTAAAAATAAAATCCACGTAAAATGAGAAAAATCATCAATAATTACAAAATCATAGCGTTTTCCACCTAGACTTGTGGTTCTAGTAGGTCCAAACAAGTCCATGTGCAAAAGCTCCAAAGGCCTAGAAGTTGAAACAACATTTTTAGATTTGAATGAAACTCTAGTTTGTTTTCCAAATTGGCAAACATCACAAATTTTTTCCTTTTCAAAACTTAATTTTGGCAAACTATTTACTAAATCTCTTTTGATTAGTTTGGAAAGCAAATCCATGCTAACATGAGCAAGTCTATGATGCTATAACCAGCTAGATTCATTAAACTTAGAATTCATGGCAACTAGATATTCCATATTTTGATCATTTAGCTCATTCAAATCTACAATATAAACATTTCCATGCCTATGACCAATAAATTTCATGCTATCATCAGCAGGATTTGTAACCATACAAATAGATGATTCAAAAATGACTTTAAAACCTTTATCACATAATTGATTAATGCTTAATAAATTATGCTTTAATTCATCAACAAGAAGTACATTATCTATAAAGGTATGGGAAGTGATACCAATTTTGCCAATGTCAATGATCCTTCCTTGAGCATTGTCTCCAAAAGTGACCACTCCTTCATCCTTAGCTTCTAAAGTGATGAATTGAGATTCATCACCCGTCATGTATCTTGAGCACCCGCTATCCAAGTACCATTTTCTTTTTGCATTTCGGGTCACAAGACACATCTCTTCTTCACAAGCCATGAGACACAAGTTTGCTATTTCTTGTTTCTCATCATCTAAACTTGTATCATCACTGTCACTCCAAGTTGCCATCATAGCCTTCTTTTTAACCTTCTTGGGACCTTTCTTAAGTTGTGGATACTCAGCCTTAAAGTGTCTCAGTTTCTTACATTCATAGCAAATAGGAGGCTGCTCTTTTTTTTTTCTTTGCTGAATTCTCCTTTTACAAAAGGCCTCCTTTTTACTTCATGTTTCTTCTTCCTTATAAATCTTCTAAATTTTCTTGTGATGAGAGCTAGCTCATCATCTCCATCACTTTCTTCCGAAGATTCATCACATTCCTCCTTTTGGTCTGAACACTTTAGAGCCATGGTCCTCCTCTTTTTAGTCTCTTCCTCATCTTGATGTTGTTTAACTTGAATTTCATGGGTTATCAGCGATCCCATGAGCTCTTCTAGAGGAAGGATGTTGAGGTCTTTTGCCTCCTGAATTGCAGTCATTTTGACTTCCCATGACCTAGGCAAAGATCTCAAAATTTTTCTCACTAAATCACTGTTAGTATAAGATTTGTCAAGGCTTTTAATACCATTCACAATATCAGTAAATCTAGTAAACATATCAGTAATGGATTCATTTGATTTCATTTTAAACAGCTTATACTTATGTACAAGCATATTGATTTTAGATTCTTTCACTTGATTTGTGCCTTCATGGGTGACTTCAAGTCTATCCCAAATCTCTTTAGTAGAAATACAAGTAGATATTCTATTAAACTCATTTGCATCAAGAGAACAATATAAGACATTCATGGCCTTAGCATTGAGCTGTGTCATTTTCTTATCATTCTCATCCCAATCCACTTCCAGTTTGGAAATTTCAAGACCATTTGTTCTAAGAATGGGTGTGTGAGGGCCATAAACTATGATACTCCAAAGATCATAGTCAAGTGCTTGAATAAAAATTTTCATCCTAGCCTTCCAATATGTGTAATTTGTTCCATTGAATAAAGGAGGTCTGTTTGTGGACTGACCTTCAATCAACAAGGTACTTACTTGGGCTGCCATGGATCTTTAGCTCTTTGTTGGTTAAGATAAATAGGAACAAGAGCACTAGCTCTGATACTACTTATTGCCCAGCTAAGCAACCCAAGAGGGGGGGTGAATTGGATTCTTTGAAAATTTTTAACAAGTATGTGTAATTTTGCAAAACAGTAAATTGTATGTGAGTGTGAAGTGTTGATAGCAAGAACAAGTATAGCAACAATTAGAGACAAATACACAAACATAATAATTTATAGTGGTTCGGTGCTACTCCTTGCACCTATGTCCACTTCTCAAGAATCCCTTGAGAATTTTCTCCACTAATCGTTCTTCAAATGATTACAAACCTAGCTAACCCAGCTAGCTTCTTGTTTCATAGGAATAAGGGAACCTTTCCTTAGCTTTCTCAGCTAACTTCTTGTTTCCGGGCATAAGAGAGCCTTACAAGTCACCAATTATGGGTTTGGCACACCCTCCACAAGTTTCAACCAAGTTGAAACTCAAACAACTCACAATGAAAAAGAGTTTCAGAAATTACAGCTCCTTAATGAGCAAATGTAACAATAAAAGCACTTTACACTTTTTGAAGACCTTCTCCTTTGAATGAGCTTCTCCTCTTTAAATGTTAAAGTTATGAGCACTTGAAGAAGCCTCTTGAGTAGTTGGAAGGAGCCTTGAATAAGCCTTGAAGGAGTTTTAAACTCTACAGCACACTCTCATTTCAAAACTGGAAGGTTGAAATCTTTCTTGATTTTCTCTTTGTTTTCCTCTCTTTTTCTCACTTGTAATCCCTCAAAAATGCTCCCAATCTCTTGCTAATCAATCCCATTTATGAGTATTTATAGTTTACCAAGGGATTGGAACGTTAAACTAGCCGTTTGTGACCGTTGGAGATGCAGAACTAGCCGTTACAGCATTTCTGAGCAAGTTAGTCGACTCTAGAGTCGACTACTTTTGTTAAGCCTTATGTTCTGACCACAGTAGCCGATTCTAGAGTCGGCTAACTTCAGGAAGCTTGCTATCTTGGCCACAGTAGCCGACTCCAGAATTGGCTAACTTCTGGATGTTCAATGTTTTGCCACAGTAGCCGGCTGGTTAGTCGACTAACTTGATTTTTCATACTGTTTTGCCACAGTAGCTGACTAATTAGTCGGCTAACTTGGTAAAACTTGCTGTTAACTCTCTTGTGGCACAATTTTGACTTGATAGCTTCCAAAGTAGTTGACTAAATGCTTCAAACTTCCATTCTAAGTGCTGGTAGCTGTTGTAAGAGTTGACTAATTCCTCCAAAACTTGAAAACTCATTCCATAAACAAGAAAACTCATTGAAATGAAGAAGATAATTGATCTAGCTCTCATAATTTTGAACTTTCTTCATTTGAAAATCTCCCAAACATCTGAAATTCACTGAATTGAGGCTTGAATCATTCTAGCTCTCATAATTTTGAACTTTCTTTATTTGAAAACCTCCCAAACATATGAAATTCACTGAATTGAGGCTTGAATCATTCTTAGTTGATCTTGGTCTTCTACAAAAATCCTTTTTTTGAATTATAAACCCATTTAAGTGCTTGAAATCATTATTAATCATCTTGATGATTCATGTATGCCTGCATTTCATTATGATTCTCCATAAAACTCATTAGTAACTTACTTAATTGTTTTGTGATCATCAAAATCAATGTGAGGTCAATAATAACAAACTAAAGGAAAATTGTTTTGGATTTGAAGTATTTAAGATAGGAATCTGATTTAAAAAAATCTAGTTTAATTCCTTCAATGGGCTAGGATGAGGGTTTGGGCTTTGAAAGAAAGTAAATGATGATGATGAATATATTTGACAATTTGGCAGACTAAGGGAAATTATTTTTTATTTAGAATATTTAAGATAGAAATCTAATTTAGAAAATTTGGTCCAATAACTTCAGTGGGTTAGGATTCAATTTAGGCTTTAGAGGAAGTGGGGGTGGTGATGAAGATGATGATCAAGTTAGCTGTCAATCTGAAAACTAAGCCGAAAAGATTTGTAACATTTAAGGTAGGAATCTGATTTAGTCCAAATCCTTTCAATGGATTGGTACTAGGGCTTGGGCTTTAGAGAAAGGTAATAATGTTAATGATCATAATGGCAATGATGATAATGGTAATAAAGATGATAATGATGATGTGGTTGATGAGAATAATGATAATGGAGATGATGATGGTGATTATAATATTGAGGATGATAATGACAATGGTAATCATGGCAATCACGACAATGATAATAGATTGTAGTATTAAGGGGAATGAGGTGTGTTAGCAGAGGGAGTCATTGCCAATTCCTGGCATGAGTACTAGAGGGAATGGCCTTAATATTTGCTCATGTAGACTAAGATTATGAATATTTATTATTTTGAGTTGCTAAGTGGTTTATACTGTTTAGAGGGTTTTGAATCAAACAGATGTTGGTCCCATATACCTTTGGTTGGACACTATGGTATGGATTTGAATATGAGTCTGGCTATAACTTTATGGTGTTCATGGATGGTTATGAAATGTCCTAACATGAGTATCGGTAGAGCAAGAAAGAATTAAAAGACCATAACTAATAAGGAACCATGGGGAAAGTATGGCATGGTCCAGATTTTTAATTTCTTTGATGGATATATTGCTAGCTATGGTGAATCCTATCGTAGTGTCGTGTCCCTTACTGAGGGTGACAATGTAGTTGCGTAAACTTCAAGTTAGACATCGATTGTGTGAGAAGAGACTTATTAGTGTGTCTTTTGTTTACAAAAAAAAAAAATCAATAATGTTTTATACTTTTATCTCAACTTTCCGTCTCTTATATCTCCCAGTTTTCTTTTATCTTCCTCTTTGTATGCTGTGGCTTTAACAGCATGATAGTGTGAATTTAGTTACTTTGATGCACTTTCTAGTGTCCAAATATGATGAGAATACAAACTGATCTGTAACAAATTATTGTTAGACCTAGAAGGATTCAGTATATGGTCAAGTGAAGTGCATTAATCGTGGTTTATTTTTGGAATGTTATTTTTTGTAGCAAAGTTCTGTCATTGGCCAAGGAGAAAAAACACTTAAGGTTTCCATTTTAGCAGATGTTCTGTGTTCCTTGCTTCTCCTAGAAATTGTTAATTTCTTGAGCAAAAATAAAATATAAATAATATATAAAATTCAATTATAATAGAAAAATTAAAATTAAAGCACGTTTGGATTGAGATACATGAAAACACTACCCTAAGACTAAGAACAATATACATGCTTTCATGTAAGTTGTTTGGTGAGAACATCTTCAAGATACAATGGTTTAGTTCATCCTGAATCCTTCAAGCATAAGCATGATTGAGTTAAAATACAATATTAAATTATTATATTATAATTTAATATAATAATATTATATTACATAATAATGTAATATTATAATATATAATTACTTTAAATTATAATATTATAATATTTACAATATTATATTATAATATTATTATATTATATTACGTAATAATGTAGATTATAATATATAATATATTATAATATTATAATCTTATAACAAACTATTATTATAATACAGTAGTTAGCTCTTTATAGGAAGTAGTATTTTAGAGTAAACTTTTTAATCCTTTATAGGTAGCCAAACAAGTAGCTAGCCAAGCAAAGAAATTTCTTCTTTGTTGTTCCTCACAATTTTCTGGTAGTCTTGCAATTTAGGTTGATACTCCAAACCAAGATATAGTTCATTATCCTAAATTTCTCTTGGTCGCTCCTGCAACTAGGGTTTATTAAAGTTAATTTTGATAGGTTTATACATCCTGATTCATCTGGTATATCAGCAACTATTTGGGATCATAATGAGAGAGTATTATTTGCTTTGGTTGTTCATTTGCACACAACTTAGTTATTATGGCTAAATTGACTGGGGTTTGGTATGGATTTCGGGCCGTAGTATTGCATTTCCAACATTCAAATATTCTTTGGAAGGTGATTCAGTGGTGGTGATTTCTTAGATTTGAGACAAATTTGATTGTCGGCACCTTTTTCTACAAGCTGTAAGGCAATTTTATCCATCTATGTCAGGCTTCGTGTGTACTCATGTATTCAAAAAAATAAACTAGGTGGCTAATTTCTTGGCTAATTTAACAGTGATAAGGAGCATTTTCAATCTTCTTCTTCTGAGTTCTATCCTAGACTTTCCTAAATAATTGCAGCTAATGCTTATGGAATAGTGTTTATGTGAATGTAACTCTTCTGCTGTTATTAAAAAAACGAAAATACTTATAGTAGATTAGACCTTGATCTAGGTTCATGTCTCACATTCTTAGAAACAATATAGTATAGATCAGTTCATCTTAAAAGCCTTGCATTTAATATTTTCATTTTTTATGACAATTTGTTAAGATTTTTCTAAACCCCTAGTCGTAGTCTTAACGATTATTCTCATATAGTGTGTAGCCCTTTAAGAGTATTTGTGATCTATTACTCTACAAACTTCTTGCTTTGGATGCATTAAGAATATAATTTATTCTTTTTAGTTTATCTTGTCAGTAACAAGAGTGTTCACTAAAGAGATGTAAGATGTTCTCTAATAGATATGCTCTAGCGTGGCCACTCAATTAATTTTGTTTCTATCATATTGAATCTATTTCATAAGATCTCTAATCACAAATATTAGATATCCACTATTAGTGATCAAATGATAGGCTCAAGCCCTTTTGCTCTTGATTATTCTAGGACACCATGCCTAGACAATCCTTTAGTTAACTAATATGCTAAATTTTTTGTGACTTGATAAATTTCTAAGAAATTATGCTATTCATTTTTATATTATCCATATATTTATGATGAAGTTGGATATGTTGATTTATATTATTCTTAATGCCTTTTTAATTAGTTAGTTCAATTATGATCTTATTATCATCATGGATCAATATGACTAAAATTAGCTTTAGTAATAAAAATAATTTGAGATTAGATTTTTTATCCTACCTCAGTACAATTAGTATATAGAGTCATCAACTTGGCCTCCATAATATTTTGAGATATGATATCCTTTCTAAAAGATCCTCAAGCAATGCAGTATTGTGGAGAAGAAACAGAGGGCTGATAGTTTATTTTAAATCCAAAGTATTGGTAACCTAATTTGCATTGTTGTACCCTTCAAACATCTTATGCTATCTATTATATATATATATATATATATATATATATATATATATATATATATATATAATCAAATCCTAATTGTAAGGGCTTTAAATATATAAAAACCTAATTAATTCGTACTGTAAATATAATTTGTAAAATATGAGAGAAGGACCTAATTTAAGGTTTAATCTACTACAATTTCTTCAAATGGATACAACACATCTTACCTAATGTGCATTATAAGTAGCTTAGATTTTCTTTTATAATTTTGGCAGTTTTAAAATTTTAAACCTTTTATGAGGGATCATTAGAGTGTTTTTAAAATATTAAAATTTTAAAAGTTCTAATTTTTAAAGATTTCTATATTTAATCCCTTATTAGATATTTATATGGAAGTACACATACATTTATTGAAGTACACAAAGTATTAGACCCAATTAGGACTTGCATATGTTGATTAGCAACCACAGATGCACACATGATCGCTCGATCATCTTGGTTTGTCGTGTACATATTCACGTAATAAGGCGAGAGATATATATGCGCATATCCTGTTATGTTATGTGCATGCATGGAGTGATCACGCACGTGGCTAGCCAGTTTTACCACATATTCTGTTATGTTATGTGCATGAATGGGGTAATCACGCAGGTGGCTAGCCAGTTTTACCACATATCCTGTTATGTTATGTGCATGCATGGTGTGATTACGCACGTGGCTAGCCAGTTTTACCACACATCCATCCTAAATTTGGCTTTTTTTCGAATGTTTGAATTTAAAAGTTTAAATTTTAAATTTAAATTTGGGCTGACTTGGTACTGTCTAGCCTTTATAAGATGACATTATCATTTTCGCATGTTGTCCATATGGTCGACATGCAGTCAAAATTTTATGAGGCCTAGTGTTGGCAGGCTACTAAGGCTTTTTAACATTTAGGTTATTTGGGCTCTTCGAATGGTTACTATAAGTTTAGAAGTTCATTTTTCAAATTCTGTTTCTTTTTGCTTTCATTATTTACTTTTCTTTCCTCTTTTTTTTTTATCTATTTATAGGTAATGGAAGGAGACATGTAGGTCACGCCTCCACTTGATCATGTTCGTGATTGAAAGATTTGGTTTAAGCTAGGTTATTGTACCTTAGAGATGTTCTTGCCAAACAACCTAAATGAAGGGATGAATTTTGTTCTTAGATAGTATTTGCACATGCCTTACTCGAGGCTCACTCTAATTTTAATATTTTATATTTTATTATTGTATTTCAAAAAGTATTTCTCTCTATTTTTATGAGAAATTAGCAATTTTAAGAAATAACCATTAATAGTCCAAAAGCAAATTCCACCCGTCCATGTAATTTGTTTGGCAAGAATATCCCATAGTACTGCAATTAATTGGAGGTGTGACCTAAACAACTCCATTAGTTGTCTAGAAGAAGAAAAAAAGAAGAAAAGGAAATACAATTCGGAACTTGAGGAATTTGTATAGGCTGGCCTACCACTGGACCTACTGCAGTTTGTTTAAGTTACTTTAGAAATGGAGTCACTAATCTTACCTTAGAACTCCAATCCACAGGCTTGTTGCAGGTTGTTCAGGCTATCCATGGAGCTTGTGCTGCTAACTCCTCCTCATCTTTGAGCCCAAACTTGACACATCTTCGTTGAGGAAAGAAGCTTCAAAGGTCACTATCCCATAATAGATTGGTTCGAACAGTAACTCTCTTTTATCACCACCCCAGGTTTCAAGGCTTTAGGGTGTCATGGTGATGAGGCTTTGACATTGCCGAGGAATCAGGAGGTGGCTTCGTTCAATGTGAGAACCTCCTTCGTTCGATGTGAGGGGGTCGAGCATGGAGGATTTCTAGGTATTTTATAATCAAATAAATAATATATATTATAAAAATAATATATATTATATTAAAAATATATATTAATATTTTTATATTATAATAATTTAATATAAAAAGGTCATAAATATTTATAATTTTAAATTTAAGATTTATATATTATTTTATAAATATATACCAGTGTTTAAAATATTAAATATTTAAATATTATCAAGTACATATTAAATATATAATAATTATTAGCTATGATAATATTATTTATTTTATATGTATAAATATTTAATTATAACGATATATTTTAAAAATTATTTATATTAAAAAAATAATATTATATAATTTTATATATTATTACAATGATAAGAATTATATTATATATATTTATAATATATATTCTACCTCTATGTGTTTGTTATATATTTTATATAATACTATTAATAATAATTTGTATCATATTGTATAAAAATAATATAATTAATTATTATACATTTTATATAATAAATAATTATTATATTTAAAATATTACTTTATTGTGATTTTTTAATTGATAAAATAAGAATATTTTTTAAATTGTAATATATTTTTTAATTTATTTTATTAATTAAATATATTAATGTGAGATATTCAGTATTTTACGGTCAAATTATTGCATAGATGTTCTGCATGCCAAAGTATTTTAAACCTATAAACCTAAAAATCATGTTTGGATTGAAAAATATCTACGAGCTAAATATTTTGTAACCCTAAGCACGACAAAAATGTGGGGGTTTGATTCCAAGCGACGCGGGCTCTCATGTTAAATTTCTTAGAATCCAAAATTTGGCTTTGTCTACCTGTAGCTGTACTTTCCGGCATAGATAAGTTGTAGATTAATCTCTCCTGCATTGAAAAAAATTATATATGCACATAAAAATAAAAATAAAAAAAAATGATTGCGTCCGAGGAGTTCCAAATGTTTGTCCCTCTTCGGGAACTCTTCCAGCCCCAGTGGAGGCAGCGGAGCCCACCATCCTTCCCCTCTCACATCATTTACGTCTCTGGACGATTGACGCCGATGGTTAGCGGATCGGAAACGAAACGCGCGGCAGTCGCTCGCTCCAGATAGGTCTCGCGTGTCGACCACAAAAGTATCTCCCGCCAAGACACCGTACTGTGGAAGCAACGGCTCCGATGCCCTTCCGTCCTATCATCGCCGGCTATCCTCGCGCTAGAACTTTTCTCGCCTCCAAAATATCTAGCACGGGCTCTCACGCGCGATATCAAGCTTTGGCAACATTATCACGTGTAAAGGTGCTGCCACCTCGGCACGGTTAGGTTCCCTTTTGCTCTTTTCCCGTGCTGCTTCCTCCCTCCCTCCCTCACCGTCATGCTTTCTTGACAGCGGGAGCGCTCACCTTGTTACGTCTCCCTTCCGTTCTTTCCTCATCCTTCTGGAACCCATGCCAGAAATTTTCTTTTCGATTTCGCCCAGGCAAAATGGATGACGGTTTCGGACTATCCGGCAGTGAATCGGCCTCGCTGCCGGATAGCGCAATCTCCGTCAGGAATCCGGAAGGCATCGCCGGTCATGAGGAGAGCTCAAGGAGGGTAATTGATGCTTCTTTTTCTAGTTTTCTTTTTATTCTTTCTCATCTTGAACATATTTGCTGCAGTACTTGATCAAATTTCTTGAGGTGATTTTAAAATTTGAATTTCTAAAAGGTAGGGAATTTTCATTATTATTTATTGTTTGTCTATTCATAACAACAAGATCATGGCCTATTGTAATTTTGGAGACATGGATTGATGAAATCGATGCATATTTGTGAAATTAGGTTTCACGGTAGCGGAACTAGGAATTATCTATTCAAGGAAATTCTATTACAGTTTAGAATTTCAAGTGCAAGACTGGTGGATTTGTTTCCTTTCATCATTTATGCATTAGAGCGTGTGACTGGCTCCATCATGTTCGTGTCCGAGACATTGGAACGCTTGAGGAAAACCGTTGCATGATAATTATTGTTTTACCACTGAGTCAAGAAGTTCACCATAATCTGGCAAACCTAGAGGGCCTTTTAACATGGATTGTATGAGGATTGTTTTCATGATTCCTTTGTTGGAAATTTTTGATACATGGGCTAGCATTAATTGTTATGATTTTGATTTTGATTTTGTAAAGTTGGTTGAACAAATTTCGTCCAATGATACCGGCCGAATGAGTCTATTGTCAATTAAAATGTGATCCATTTGTTTTATGCTTGAGCACATCTTAATTGACTGATACGGTTGGTGGTTTGTATGGGCCTCAAGCCCAATAATGACCCATAATGTGGGGGAGGGTGCATATTAGGATTTCATTGCAAATAGGCTAGCTCTCCTTATAAATACAATTTATTTTTTCATCACAACACCACCTAAGGAAGAAGTAAGAAAAGAAAGACCTAGGCTTCTTTAGTATTTCTGCAGCTTTCCCATGATGGCACAAACATGTATGAAAATTTTATTATTATGTGATTCAGAACCCAAGTTTTTCTTTAATACCAATATAATTTCATACCTTATTTTTGATGAATATGATTTTATACCTGTTGTTGATTGATTATATATGAATTTTTCTTATGATAATATTTATATATTAATCTAAATAAGCCTAGATTTTTTGCGTTGAAATCGAACCTGGATGGGGACTTCCTTTCTTATTATAGAATTAGTTTTTTTAAATCAGGTTATTTCTGCCTAATCCTGGTTTTATTAAAAAAATAGAAAATATATTAAATCCCTGATTTTTCTCCTTCTTGTTTTTGGGGCTGAGGTTCAATTTGGACTTGTCTTGGGCAGGTTTATTTGGCTATCTTGGGACAAAGGCTAGAGTTAGACTCTATTTAGGGTCATTCTTTTGGTTTTGAGACATGAATCCTATTTTTGGGTTATAGGCCCGTTCTAAGGCCAAGGTTTATTGGGCCTTATTTATGAGGCCAAGGCAATTATAGGCCTTGTTCTAATTTTGGACCCACTTCTGGGCAAGAGCCTAGATTGATTACAACCCAAAATTATATCTAAGCCTAATGATTAAAATAATAATTTTCATTGTATTTATTTAATTTTATGCTTTGTGGTTTAATTATTATTGCTATTTAGTTGTTGATATTTATGCCATATTCTGGAATTTATTTTGATTGTAAATTGTTGTTTTCTGCAAGTTTAAATACAATTAGTATTTTTTGCTTAATTTACCGTAAATAATTTATGTGCTTTTAATATAAAGAATATGTGCATAAAACATAATTAATGTTTGTTAAATTCAAGACATACAATATGAATGCAATTAAATATTATCTTATGACTTGAAGAGATATTTATGGTTTGTGGACCCCATATTGAGTGGTTATAGGCATACATTTGGTTGTGTATGCATGTTATTATGTGTAGTAAGGTTGTTTCTTTTTGGGAGGATTTTATAGATCGATGTGGGTGTTTGGTTGCAAAAGTGTCTCATTCATTGAAGCTTGTAGAATTACTTTTCATATTAGTATAACGAAATCATAGGTTACAGCATACAATCGCTTACCTAAAAGGGGTTATTGTGTGTTATAATTCTGGAGATAAGCATGAAGCCTTTTTTTTGTTAAAGGATACATTGGCTTAGGGGATCTGCCTATCCAAAGAGGATAGTTTTTCTTGAAGGTTAGTGTATTTTTGTGGTTGACTTCATGTAGAGAGATCTCACTAGTATGTTACATTTTCTACCTAAAAAGAGAGTTTGCGATGATACATTGGGACTCTCAGGATGCATATAATCATTTATGTTGAGACTATTTTGCTATTTATTGCCCACATTTTGATATATTGTATTTTCTATCTTGAACAATCTCCTTTTCTGTGAACAATAACCATGCTACAATTGAAATGTTAACTGGCTCTAATTATAAGAGATGGAAAGAAGATTTAGAGTTTGCCCTATGGATTGGAGACATTGATCTGGCTCTATGTGAGAGTGAGCTTCTCAAACCCATTAATGAGAGCACATCTAAGTAGAAGGATTTCTATGCTAAATAGGAGCAAGCAAACCATTTGAGCCTGCATGCCATGAAGAGGTCTGTATTTGAGCACCTTATCAGTGGACTACTTGATGCCAATAATGCAAGAGTTTTTTTAACTGCCATAGGACAAAGATATCAAGTATCCAACAAATTTGAAGTAGAAAACCTGATGAGTGAGTTAACGTGTATAAGATATGACTATGCCGATAGTGTTAAGGACTTTATTATAGAAATGGTCTACATTCAAACCAAATTGAAAGCTCATAACATTATCCTTCCAAAAAAATTTATAATTCATCATGCTCTTAATTCCCTACCTGTTGAGTTTAGTTAGATTAAAACTGCTTATAATACCCTAGACGAGACTTAGAGTGTGAATGACCTTATAATTAAATGTCTCCCTGAAGAGGAAAAGCTTAAAAAGGAAAGGAATAATAGTGTCTTATTTGTGTCCTGTACTAAACCCAACCAAGATACGAGATTTCAAAACCCTAGGAAGTCTAAGCATGGTATTTCTAGGAAGGATTAGGGTAAGAAAGGACATGGCAAAGGTCAGACCTTAGGTGCAGGAGGTTCTGAGGTTGCCGTTAAGAAATAATTTTAGTGTTTCTTCTGCAAGAAAAGAGGACATAGGAAAAGTAAATATACCAGCTTCAAGTCTTGGTTAGAAAAGAAGAATAAGTAAGAAGGTAATCCATTAGCTGATGTTTGTTTAGAAGCCAATTTTGTTAATACCCCATTGCACTCGTGGTGGCTTGACAGTGGATTAACTGTTAATGTTGCTATTACCTTGCAGGGGTTCAAAAACAAATGGAAACCAAGTGATGGAGAAGTCAAGCTTAAAGTTGGAAATGATGCAAAGGTTAAAGTTGAGTTCATAGGTTCTATTAGTTTAAATCTAGAGTTTGGTTTTCAACTTATTCTAGAGGTTTTCAACTTTTTTTAGAGAAAACCTTTTATGTACCATCTTTTCGATTTAATTTTAGTTTTTATTCTGGATAAACTTGGATATACTTTTAGTATTGAAATGGAAAGATTGGTTTAATTTTGAACTCTCAAGTTGTTGAATAATTTGTCTTGTCTAATGGTTTGTGTAGACTATGCTTGGCTCTTGATAATGAATATACTTGCTCCAATATTGACAATATTGCATCCAAAAGGCCTTTAATTAAGGAAGTCCTTAATGTTGTGGCATAAATGGTTAGGTCATATTTCTAGAGAGAAAGTTGAAAGATTTGTAAAAGATAATATTTTACTGTCTCTTAATTTCGAAGAAATGAAGACCTGTGTGGATTGCATTAGGGGCAAATTAACCAAGTCTAAGAATAAGAGTGCAATTCGTAGTTCTAAACTCCTTGAGATAGTACACGGTGATATTGGCTACTTTATATGGTAATAAGTATTTTATTACTTTTATTGATTACTTTTCTCGTTACAGTTACCTTTATTTAATTAAAGAGAAATTAAAAGCTTAAAATCTTTAAAATTGAGGTTGAGAAACAATTAGGAAAAGTCATCAAAGTTGTTAGGTCTGACTGTGATGGTAAGTATTATGGAAAACATGATGTAGTTGGGTAGCAAATGGAACCGTTTGCCAAATACTGGCAAGAATATGAGATTATAGCCCAATGCACCATTCTTGGTAACCCTGAGCAAAATGGTGTGGTTGAAAGACATAGCCGCACCCTTAAGGATATGATGAGGAGCATGATTAGTAAGTCAAATCTCTAGAGTTTCTTTGGGGTGAGGCTATTAAGACTGCTTTATATATATTAGAGTTTTTAGCGCATCTATATCTAAAATGCCTTTTGAGTTATGGACAGGAAGAAAGCTTAGCTTGAACCATTTTCCGTCTGGAGTTGTCCAGCTGAAGTTAGTATTTATAATCGTTTTGAGAAAAAGATAGACCCTAGAACTACCCGTTACTACTTCATTGGGGTATCGTGAACATTCAAAGGGATACGGAAATTCTTGTCCTACACATGGTAGTAAAATTGTAGAGTCCACGATAATCAAATTTTTGGAATTTGATGTTACTGATGTTGAATGCACTCAACCTATTAATGAGAGTGAGTCTGATAGGTTTGTTGATATTCCTTTACCTGTACTATAAGAAGGTGTTGTGTTTGCACCAATGGAAACAGTAGATCATGAGCAATAGAATGTTGAATCTCCCACCATAGAATTTGTTTCTGTTGAAATTTTTCATGAAGAAATTATTGAAGAGGCACCTATGAGACAATCTACCAAGTAAAGGAGATCTATTATTTCAAATGATTATTATGTATTCTTAGTGAAAGTGACTGTAACATTAGTCATGTCATTGATCCTATAACTAATAATGATGCTGTCACTAGCCCTCAATTTGATATGTGGATGCAATGAAAGAGGGGATGCATTATATGGCTTACATTAATGTATGGGAGCCGGTTGAACTTCCTGAAAATTGCAAACCAATAGGTTGTAAATGGGTGTATAAAACCAAGGACTCGAAAGGAAATATTGAACGTTTTAAAGTTAAACTTGCGGCAAAAGGTTTCACACAAAAGGAAGGCATTGATTTTAAAGAGACATTTTCTCTTGTTTTTACCAAGGATTCTTTCAGGATCATTATGGCAATAATAGCTCACTTGGATTTAGTGCTGATGTAAAAACAACCTTCCTAAATGGTGATCTTCAAAAGGAGGTTTATATGATACAACCTAAAGGATTCAAAGTGTCAGAGAAGGAACATATGGTTTATAGACTCAAAAGGTCTATTTATGGTCTCAAGCAAGCTTCTTATTAATGGTATTTGAAATATGACAAGATGGTTTCTTATTTAGGTTTTCAGAAGAATAAAATTGATAAGTGCATATACCATAAGGTCAGTGGGAGCAAATTTATCTTCCTAATATTATATGTGGATGATATTCTATTTGCCAGTAGCAATCTTGATTTGCTATATGAGACTAAGTGTTTATTATCCAAGTTTTTTTATATGAAAGATCTTGGAGAGGCATCTTTTGTTCTTGGTATTGAGATCCATAGGGATAGATCCTGTGGTTTGTTGAAACTTTCTCAAAGAACCTACATTGATTGTGTGCTTAGTAGGTTTAACATGCAAAATTGTAAATATGGAGATGTACCTTATACTAGGGCAGTTGGTAGCCTGATGTATGCACAGGTCTATACTAGATTGGATATTGCTTTTGCAGTAGGCGCTCTAGGTAGATATCTATCATACCGTGGTTTAGAACATTAAAAGGTTGCTAAGAAAGTTATGAGGCATTTGCATAGAACAAAAGATTTTATGCTAGTCTATAGAAAGATGGATAATCTTGAGGTAATTGGCTACTCAGTTTCTGGTTTTGTTGATTGTTCAGATGACATGAAATCCACTTCTGGTTATATTTTTATGTTAGCTGGTAGAGCTGTATCCTGGAAAAGTGTTAATCGAATATTATAGCTTCATTTACAATCTAGGTGGAATTTGTTGCATGCTATAGAGCTGTAATATAGGTTATATGGTTAAAGAATTTTATCTCGAGGCTTGGTATTATTGATTCCATCTCAAGATGACTAAAGACTTACTGTGATAACAGTTTTGCTATATTCTTTTCCAAGAACAATAGAAGTACTAGGTATATGGAGATTAAATATCTTATAGTCAGGGAGTTAGTAAAGAAAGGAGACATTACTGTTAAGCACATTGATACAGAAAGCATAGTTGCTGATCCATTGACCAAGGGACTAAGACCCATTGTGTATATGCAACATGTGGATAACATGAATATTGTAGGGTCTTTTGATATACTTGGTTAGTGCAAATGGATTATGTTTATTGAACTCTTACAAGTTAACTTATTGCATAAGTTATCATGGAACCCATTTTATTTTCTAGTTACATCTATTTAATATATAATGATCATATCATGGAACCCATTTTATTTTCTAGTTACATCTATTTAATATATAATGATCATCCTTGTTTTATTGATATCATATTGCTTTCATTTATATGTGCACATTGTTGACATATGACATGCCATGCTTTTAAAAACTTAAGACTTCGTGTCAATCTTGAATGTTAGTTATGTATGTTTTTTGGTGATACCATAAAGAAAAACCTTGAGATATTATATTAGAAACATGCTAGGTATATTACAGATGTCGTATGAGATTTCTCTAGCTTTAGTTGAAGCGTAAAGTTTTATAAGAAATCATTCGATGATTTGATAGTGAAAATAATACTTACAAGATCATAATTGGCATCTTATTTTCTTACTACACTACCACATTATGATCTTCATGTTAGTAAAAGTTAGTAGCATTCGTAACCATGGATTGGTCCTATGTCAATAAGGGGCATAACAACTGCCATGATTCAGTATTAGTAGCTTTCATGGGACCGTATTGTTTTTTGAGGTGTTGTATCAAAGGACCAAATATTTTTAAAATTGGTGGCCATATTAAGTTTAACTGTTCAGCTTGAGTATTGTTTCAAATAAACAAATGTTTTCAAAAACTTGATCAACTACAATTAGTGGTGCCCAAGTGAGAGAATGTTGAAAATTTTTCATATGTGGGTTACCATTAATTGTTGTGATTTTGATTTTGTAAAACTGACTGAACGAATTTGGTCCAATGATATTGATTGGATGAGCCTACCATTGATTAAAATGTGATCCATTTGGTTTGGGCTTGAGCATACCTTTATTAACTAATGTGGTTGATGGTTTGTGTGAGCTTGAAGCTTAATAGTGATCTGTGATGGGAGGGCCTATTAAATTTTTGTTATAAATAGGCTAGGTTCCCTCTTTTTTTCTTATATCTCCTATTAAAACACCACCTAAGGGAGGAACAACAAAAAAAAGACCTAGGCTTCTTTAGGACTTCTGCAGCTTTCTCATAATGGCACAAACAGGTTTGAAAATTTTATTATTGCTATTTAGTGTTCTGATTTCACATATAAGATTCTTAAATCTCCAACATCTTTATGCGTGCGGTGCTTTTCTAGTGAATATTAGAAATACAAAAATCCAGCAATGTTCACTCTTTCATAGGTTTTGGGGCCTTATAATGGTCTCCCCCCCCTCCCCCCCCCTTCTCTCTCTCTCTCTCTCCATGTTTTTTTGAAATTTGAATGTTCCTTTTCTAGAAATTGCAAGATTTGAATCATGGCTCCATTGGTCTCTCCAATCACTACCCAATCGCAACTAAACCTTCTCATATCTCTCTGATTTGGCCTATATTGGTCCTCTAATTGTTAAAGGAACACATAAATCAGTTTCTATCTTTGTTTGATCCTTCCATTTACCTTTATGGCTTCATTGATTTTTGTAAATGTAATTTCATTTTCTCCATATTTGAAATGTTATATCTTGTTTTCTCCTATTTATTTTTCATGATAGTTCACCATTAGCCCATTTACTACTTTTATTTATCTTCATATTATTCTAATCCATATAACCCTATTTAGGCATCTGACTGGGTGGAATTGGTTCATGGTTTACTTGTGCTAGGTGGTAATTGTGAACCTTTTCAATTCTTTTATGAAGCTCAAGTTTTACCAAATACATCTTTTGCGAGCAAAAGATCCAAAGTTTTTCCTTGAACGGTGTATTTAAAAGTGGAGTGCTAAGTCAATGGTCATGGACAGAGTTTCTAGAGAATTCTAAAGATCCTGGAGTTGGTAACTGACAAGTGTCATGTCTAGACTGGCTGGAAGAAGTTTCCATGGATTGAAACTTTGGGAGGCTAAGATTTATCCTGAGAAAACAGAAATTGATCTTGAGGCTATATTTGAATTTAAAATAGATATCTTAATTGGATTGGTGAGCCGAATTTTGGGGTCACAAAATTGTGTATATTTAGATGGCAGTACTAGGTGATGCAATTAACTAGTCCTACTTGTATCTTGAATTGAAGCATTTAGACGGCTCCTTTGTAGTTGAAATTTTGAGAGTATGAATATGTATGTAGGAGGGATGTGGACCAAATTTGGGTCCAGCATTGACTTTGTTTTGCTGGAAGTAAAATATGGTTAAATTGGGTTCAGAATAAGAATGATAGATTTGGTCAATCTGATGTAGAATTGGTGGAATTAAGTGGAGCATCATGCACTTGGGTTCTAATCATTAGCTAGGATTAATAATTAAGAGATGGTGGAATGGAATTAGCATGGATTTGGGTTTCATCTAGATTAAGATGGGTGAGTCCAATTCTAGAACCATTGTATGAAATGATCACTTGAGTGAGAGTCTTTGAAGGAGTTGCTTAGGGGTGTCTACCTATAAATCCTATAGAAATGAATGAATAGATATATTACAATTGTTATTTTATCTCTTAAAGACTATCATCTTGATAATATTAATGAATTTAAGTTCAACCTCAGACTTTCTAGGTGCTTTTTGTTTTTATTTTCACTTTATTAGAAATTACATGCTTGGTACTTTATTTTAACTTTATTAGAAATAAAATATACTTTATTTATCAATATTTTTTTTTAAAAAGTGATCCCATGTCTATGTATAATTATTTAAAAATATGAAATTAATAATTTGCTATACGTATCTAATGCATCATTTAATTAAAAATTATGAAATAATAATGGTAATGCATGTAGTTAAGTGAAATATATGCTATTTTAGAAAATAGTTCTTAATTGTCTACAATTGCTCTAACTTTTTTAATATAAATTTAAATTTAAATTTTCACTGTTGTAAATTTTTCATTCAAAAAATAATTTAACTTGTAATTTTCAAAAGTTAAAATTTATTATGGGCTTTTATAAATACACCTATTATGCATACATATATTTTCTCAATTTGAATATGAGTGTTTTGATAAGGTCGATTTTAAGATTATGCGAATTCATTCTATAGGTTCGGCTACTCTCAAACATGCCCAAAATCAATGCAATTCAGCATGGCTATGGTAGCATGTGCAAATCCATACTGCAAACCAACTATTATTTTTGTCAAAACTTCTTTTTATACTTAATAATTAATTTATCTAAAACTAAAATAATTACATAAAATAGAATACATATCAGAAAAATTGCATAGCATTGTAAGCTGATGCCCATCCATCAATATATCTAAAAGTCTTGCCAAATGAGAAATATTTGCGTGGTTCTTGTTGTTTGTCATGAGTTTTGGTAATTTTACACGGCAAAATAAAAGGAGGCATGAGCTGTTTTCCTTTAACATGAATGCTTCTTGGCCTAGAATCAGGAGGGAAGATTGCAAGAGCCAGGATTTGGCTGATTTGATGCAGATCAGCTTCTTTTGTTCAAATAAAATGATAGGTGTTTTAATTTTATTATTGGATTTATCTTGGTTTTGATTTTTTTTTTTTTTGACTTTCTAGGAGTCTTCCAATTTTGTTTCATCATTATTCCCAGTGTTGTGTTTGAAGCATGCACCAGATCATGTGGAAGTTGGAAGGCTTCAAAACTCAAAAGATATTTTTTTGCTTAGTCCACATCAGCTTGATGGTAGAGGGGATTCTTGTTAATAGTCCTTTCTCCCCTCTCTCCTCTTAGCTACAATTTGGGACACCCCAACCGGCCTTAATTTCTGCACTCTTGGAGCACAGCTAGATCAGCCGTGCCATGTGTATGCACAGGCCCAAGGATATACACATGGGTCAGGCCAGGCTGGAGCCAAACAAGTGTCTCCTCTTTTCCTATTTCATATTGTTCCTTCTCTGCCTTGCATTGATTATGGGCCATTGGCTAATGGTTGGGAGACTCTAGTTGACTGTTAAGGACAATTGTAGCCCATTGACTTGGAACTTCATGTCGAAAGTGTTGACATTTCTCTAGTTATATTTATAAATTTTGGAGAGGTGCTCACAGGTTCTATGTACTTAAACCTTAGTTTCCACAATTTGTCAAAAATGAGTCTGACAAAATTCTCAAAATAGGTTTGAATCATAATTTGATTTATTAAATAAACATCATATAGACGGGATTTTTATTTTATTCCTCATGCTAGAGGGAACTTGTGAACTCTTTCTATAGATATATTTCTATCTCATTTTGATTTCCTTTTAGCTATTCTCCATTTTAGAAGATCTCTCTCCATACATGGATAAAGATTAGTTGCAAGGAAGGACATACTTTGTGATTAGAATATTTTAGTTATATAATTATTTACACATCGTGCCCCATCTTTGAGTTCTTCTTCTTTCTATTTTCTTTTCTTGACTCTAGATAATACCTTTGGCAAGGTCAAAGTTTATGCATGGTTAAAGGGGACTTTGTTCAGATTTTCCATGATTGAGTAGAGTCAAAACTTTGATGAACAAGTGTAGTTTCATTTTCCTGATCATCTAAGTAACTTTTGTCCATTAGTTTTCTTATAATCATGAATAAAGACTACATGGGTGTTTGTGTTTGGGCCATATAACTCATTCTTTTAGTGCCAATTTCTTAATGTCATAATATTTATTTTCCATTTCCTTATGAAACTTCATAAGAAAATATATTTTAGATGTTTTTCATTCATTTATTGATGAAAGAGAATTCAAGTAGCAACTAATAATATCTGACAAATCATGTCATTATTTTAGTAAGTTTATTAAGCATTATTATGTTTCCTGTCATAATTTCTTTTGTTTCATTTGACCTAAATGGATCTAACAATGATGCATGTGTCTCTCTTAACCATAATAGGCATGTCTACATAATTTTCTGGTAAGTTTGCTAAGTGTTCTTCATGATATGTACTGGATTCTTCCTATTCTTCTACATCTAACAAATATGATTACTCCCTGCAAGTCACCAAAATTTTGTAGATAAATATACTTATTTTCCATCCTTGTTAAAATGATCATCTATTATTCAAGAAAACCATGGCTTCATAAAGGAATCTTTGCGTTAGGGCCCTAAGGCAGTAGATTACATGTCCATGGAATGGACTGATGAGAAGCACAATCTATATCTCAATTCCATGGAAGCATCATTCATTAGCCAATTATACAGCAGTGGATATTGTTCAAAGGATCTATTTGGTTGGCTGCCAATGCTAGCACAGAAACACACAAGGCCATCAGGATCAAATTGTAACAGCCTACCCTCTGGCCAGGTGCGGAAATGAGACTGGTCTCTACTTTTTAAACCAGTCAACTTTTCCATGAAGACTTTCCTGTTGCTTTCTTAGTTTATAGCAATTACCTTTGCAGTTCAAGGTTCTGCGTAAGGGCTGTTGGGAGACACTGAATTATGAAAGGACTAGGACTCGGGCTGACACTAAGAATGAAATTCGATTTCTTTCTGCAAGTCCATGGATCCAGCATTTTAGATCACCTATCATCAGCAGGGAGTTGCATCTTATGTTAACAGATCGAATGGATGATAATGAGTTGGCCAGTCGAGCAACACACTTTGAAAGTCAGAGGCCAGAAGGAGAATCAACAACTGTGGAGCAGTTTCAGGCTTGCTGTTCTCGGATATATCATCAAGATTCTGTTGGAAGCAACACAGGTTTCCCCTTAAACTCTGTCCCAAGACTCTCCTGCAATTGTTTTCTCAATGAAATAATTTCCTCTTCTGGCTTACCTTTTCTTTCTTGTCATTCTTTAACAGAATCTTTTGTTAGCTTAAATGCATGTTGCATGGTACAATCGACAGAAGAAACACTGTTATAAGAGCTATGAGATGTAAAGTTGGAGAAAAAAATCCTACCTTTAATCATACCTGACTTGTCTGATGATGCTTATAGCTGTTGCAAGAGAAGTTGCATATAATCATAGTAGTATTGTCTGGAAGATTACGAGGATAAGTGCTTTTTTTAGGAAAAGTCCTAATGATTTTTTAACTGTGACTCTATTCTTATCCATTATATACATTACCAACAATAACAAAAATGTCTTATGAATTCATGAGATCAGTTCTATTCTGTCTTCTTCATTGGGTTTTGTATTGCATAGGTAGACATAGAAGCAAGATTTGGATTGAGATATGTATCCAAGTGTCCCACTCAAAGAAAAAAGGAGTTATAGAGCATTTAAAAAAAAGATGATTTTATCTAAATCATTTATACTCAATGGACTTTAGATATTTTATAATAGAAATCACTTGCAGATTTTTTTTTTTTTTTGTCAAGGTATTGAATCTAAAATTAGTGTAAGGATACAAGAGACCTAACATCTTGTAAAGTTAGTTTGATGGCTCCATCCTTGACCTAGAACTAAAAATTAAAATTCTACATTGTCACTATGATGGTTCAATCTCATTGCTTGAAAGTCCAAGTTTCCATTGTACTCTAAAAGTTGCAAACAAAATATTTGGTAACTATCTAAGAGTTTGATACTAGTTGGACTTGTGGATTCATATCTAACATGGATTCTTCCATGTGAATATGAGTGTCCAAGTAACACAGATTGGATCTATCTAAGCCTTTGTCTTTATTAAGTGAACAAACTTTTGTTCAAATCTTTCCAACTTCCAGTCAAACTCTTTTCCTTATAATCAATTGTGTGATCCTAGATTTTTTCATGCCTTAATTTAACTTCATTTGATATTTTCTTTCTAATTACATAGTGTTTTGAAGTAATCACTTCTTGCTTTACATGTAACAACAACAACAACAACAACCAAAGTTTTAAATCTCATGGGACCGAGACATCTTGATTTTTCTATGGAATGAGATGCCCCATGTCCGGTCCCATCCCAATCCCCGACGGTCAGATGTTCTAATACTTGCTTGGAATGCTTTTTTTCTTTAAAAAAAAAATTATGAAGCTTTAGTGTTTTATTTAATTTTTAAATATGTTTAAACTATAAAAGTTATATTTTTATGATAAATTAGATCTATTTAAACTTGGCTTTATAATGTATTATGACCTAAATAGGATGGGATAGGATGGCCGAAATGGCTTTCATCCCGTCGAGACTTGAATCACTGATGATAACAATAACGAATAAGCTTTATCCGAAATTAGTTTGGATAAGCAACATGAATCTTTTTCCCCTATTTTACTTGGTTTAGAACCATTATTTTTGTTAAGTGTAGCGATATAAAGTCCTTCCTTACTACCTTCCATGTGATTTTTGTTTTCTACCTTTACTCCTATTTCCTTCTACATGTTTCAAATCATTTTATTTGAGTGCATACCTTAGCCTATGTTGTACATGTCCATATAATCTACGTCATCTTTATCTCAATTCATCCTTAATTAGTGCTAACTCTTTATGTTATGAATATCTTTATTTCTTATTCTATCTTTTCTTGAATTACTACATATTCATATCAATATTCTTATTTAATCTATACTCATCTCATATACATATTGTTTCCTGGCTGTCCAACATTCTATACTATGAAGCATAGCTGGTCTTATAGCTATCCAATAAAGTTTTCCTTCAACTTGATAGCTAACCTATGGTTACATAATATCTCGCTCATACTTCTTCATTTTATTCAATCTGTTTTAATCCTATGAATAATAGTTTATTGAATCTCCCATTTCTTATAAATAATCGATCCTAACTATTAAAAATGATAGCTTTTAGGAACTTTATAATCCTTAATTTTGACCAAGGTTTTAAATCTTAGGGAACTGAGGCATCCTAGTTTTTTCACGGAATGAGACGCCTCGCATCTAATCTGATCCCGATCTCCAACCTAGCCAAGTGTCCTACTACTTTCTTGGGACGCTTTTTTTTAAAAAAAAATTATTTGTAAAGCTTTAATGTTTTATTTGATTTTTAAATATAATTGAACTTCAAAAGCTATATTTTTATGATAAATTAAGTCTATTTAAAATTGGCATTCTAATGTATTAGGGCTAAAAAAGGATGGGATGGCATGGGATGGCCAAAATCGATCTCGAAATCTCTCTAGAATGAAACAGGACAGTCAAGGTGGCCCTCAACCCATGAAGACTTGAATAATTGATTTTCGCTATATCTTAATCTTGACTTCTAATTTCAGTAAATTACACTCCATGTATTTCGTTTTGCTCCTACTTAACTTCAAATCCTTAGATTCTAATACTAAATATGCTTCTATGCAATTTCAGCTTATGATTAACCTTTATCTAAGTTTTATCTACTAAAGCTATACCATCTACCAATAGCATGCATTAAGGAATATTGTCCTGAATATGCTTAGTTTGCTTATCCATAACTAGCATAGAAAAGTAAAAACTTAGACTTGATCTTTGATGTAAATCTGTTGTGACCAGAAACTCATTACTATTACTATTAGTAGTTCTCACATTAGTAATTGATTCATTTTAAATGTCCCTAATTGCATTAATTTATCTAATGGAGACTCTTTTTTCTGACACTTACCAATTTTGTTAGAGACTCTATCATTTGATTTTCTAAATTCATAAAAATCATTTGAAGATCTTTATCTCTTTTCTCTAAACTTCTTTATTAATCTCTTAAGGAAAAAAATAGCTTTCATTAGCAAACCTTCGTGATAATAATTTGGAATATTTCAATCTTTGCTGAATCACCCTCTCCCAAAGTTTCATAGTATAGCTCAAGAGTTGAGATAGAGTAGGATGGTAGCATGTCACATTCTATGGGGATGACCCTATCTCACAGGATTTAGAATCTTGCAATTTCCTATTAGATAAGATAAAAGACGTGCCATAAATAAAACTCAACTTTTATGAAATTCATCCAAAATAGGTAAAGGATTCAGGTGCACTGAATAACCATCAACAGTTCTCCTTCCATCACTAATTCAACAAATGAACCCCTTAGACTTGCAAGTTTCATTTATAAAGGCCCCAACAACTACCACCCCTTATTGGGACCTTGTCTTTCCAGTAAACTCCAAACTTACCCATTCTTCTAATCACCCTAGTGCTGAAAAAGAAGATAAAAAATACATGACTAAGATTGGAATACTGAATTTAGTACATTCAGCCAGCCTGCAGCCGCCCCTCCCCCAGGAGACAGAACTTCCCTTCCTCCCAATTGACTTCTCAATTTTTACAGCAGACTCCTGCCTATGGTGTCTTGCTAGAAACTGGGAACAATTTTTTGGAATGCTGACATCAAGTTTGAAGCCACTCATGAAGGTTGATCATACCTTGAACTTTATGCCTACTGCATGTTGCTAAAGGTAAAACAAGTTATTTTGGATTTTCCATTGTTTTTGACTTGCAATCTCTTAAGTATGACTCATACAGGCTTTTTGCCCCTGACCTATCTAAGGGAATATTTTCAAAATTTCTTGCCTATGAAGGAAGAACTCTGAAAAACAAAAACTGCAAGTAAATTCTGAAGGCTAGAAAACTGCAATAGCATTGTTTATGAATAAAATGCATATCTTTGAGCTCTAAGTGTTATTTGCTAGGCATGAGGTGTTCATCAATCACCTAATTAATTTGGATAACGTAGTTTGCTAAAGCAAATTACATGCTGGACAATCACAAATTGGTGTAGTGATAATTTGAATGAGATCAGAGATTGCATAGTAAAAGTTTGAACAAAAGAGGAAGCAAAAGCAAAGAAGCAAATAATAAGATGGACAGTAAAAGCAATGATGTCAAAAGCAAAAACTAAGAAATAAAAAGGGAGGAGAGAGAAGTAACCAATGAGGAATTGATTTATCACCCAAAACATCATAGCATTCAAAATCAGCACTATTTCCTAAAGGACTTTCTGTCTTTTTTTTTTGTTTTTTTGAATCAGCACTGTATGTTTAGTAAAGAATCAGTGCTACTCCATAGAAACTGAGAGCAATATGCACCCTGAGAAAAATTTAAGAATACTGCAAATGAAAAAGTGGAGGGCGAGACTTTATTTACAGGTTTCAAGATCCCTTTATTAAATAGGACCCTTCAATAAAATAGAGGCCAATTAGAACTTGATCTAATGCACTAGGACATGAAATAACCAGGAAATCATATCTGATTCTTACTCTGATTTTGATTGGTAATTGGATCCATGAACAATCTCTTTTTGATTGATTAGATGCAAGTTTAATCTGTGTTGGATTCACAGCTTTGGCTTTCTCTTGGGAATTGGAGTGACATCTATTTTTGTTTGGTGACTTTGCTCCAACACTGGTTTATCGTGATTCTGACTCCAATTTTGACCATTGAGCTTACTGTAAAAGAGATCTGATATCATCAGTTTGCTGTCAAAATTAGGCACCAGCCACTTGCATGTAAGATATCCAATGCAGTCATGCTGAGTGTTGGATTGCTTCTGATATCTGACTTGATTTGGCTCTTTAATCAGCCCCATTCTTGTTATTTTATGAATTTACAGTCTTCTAGATTCATTGGGTGTTTATTTTGTGTGATAGATGCTTGTCCAATTACTTAATTGGGAATCTCTGGCTTGGTGATGATCATCTTTAATTGGATCTTAGTGGGTGGGCCTGCTGTTTTTCAGCTTAGGTGAACCAGGTGTGGAGAATTTGTTTATTCAACTCCTCTAGTCTTGTTGAACCATCTTGGCACCTTGCATCAATTTTAGCATCCTTGCATGGAGGATTTGCACATGAAAATATAGTGTCCACTTTAATTTTTCTTTATTTTGGTACATGTAACAGGTCTTTCTACAAAACAATATCTGGTGTGACATGTAGTAGGCTTCCAGACTCCAGTTGAAGTGTGAAACCCCCTTGTTTTAAGAAAAGGAAAAAGCCCTTCAATTCTGCTTTTACAAGATGAACTTTCTTGTAGTCAGAGGGTTGCTGCTGGTTGTAGTAGTTATATTTTGGTGCAATCCAAACTTAGAATGCAAGTCCAGCTTCATAGAAGAATTCAAACACCTCTAACTGTGCTTCCTTGTTACAGCACTGATTCTACTCACTACTGTCTAGAAAAAGTCTGGTCTTGGTCCAGCAAGAGATCACAACAATATTGGCTCAGAAAATTAGCACCAAATCAAACTTGAGGTTTCAATCTCATAGATTTAGTGGGGCAAACCAAATCAAACTTGAGGATTGAATCTCATAGATTTAGTGGGGCATCCAGATCAAACTTGAGGTTTGGATCTCATCACTTTAGCGGGGCAATATTCGAGTTCCGTCAACCTCAAAGTTCTGGAATAATGGCTTTGTAGGCTTCAAAGCTTTGGACCTGCTCCATGTATATTGCCTCAGCACAGGCCTTGAAAAAGATAAGTAGAGTTAATCTTCCAAAATCTATTATCTGGACCTAGAGTTGATCTGTGATTGACGAGTGAATGGAGGAGATTGTATAGGGCTTCTGAAAGGATTCATCCATAACTTTTTTTCCACTAAACTGAGGATGCTAACTCATTTTCAGAAGGTGACATGTTCTTTCAATGAAGTAACAGTCGAGTTAGTAGATGTATCTGGGAATTGCTTGTCCAGCTTGGCTATAATGTTTTGTAGCATTGGAGCCCTAATTTGCCCATGTTGAGATCCTATTAAGTGTCTACATTACAATTCTAATGTCTGTGGAAATTGCACTTCCTGATACCTTAATCTATACTGATGCATCCATAACATCCTCTATTGCTACAACTATTTCATCCATCACCCCTTCCTATGCATATAATAAAGGTTGATGGATTATCAACACTAATGAATGATTTAGGAGCATACAGACATTGCATAAATATTGCAAATTTATGGTATCCTTATACTTGCCAGAAATTATGTTCAAAAGTGCTGATATTGTTAATTAAACCCTACTGGTATCTTGTCTTGTAAAATTTTTTAAATTTATGCTTCTGCTTAAGGAGTTCCTTTGTAAGTAGTAGATAAAGATTTAATTGCGCATGCCCCTGGTAGCACTACAGTATTTGTTGTTACTTTCACTCCCTTTCTGTGATGGAGAACTCTTGATATATCTTTGGAACCAGGATATAACGTCTCCATTCTACCAAAAGTTACATCATTACTTGTGAGTCTTTTAGTGTACTTTTAGCCATCAGAAACACTTCAGATAATATATTTAGTCTGATAATTGTGATGATTGAACTCTTTTATTCATTTCTTTGATTATTAAAATTTCAGAATTGATTGAGTTTTCCGAAAACTCAAAGTAGCAGAGGAATGTGGTATCCAGATTACAGATCCAGAATAACAAGAATGGAGTAGCTTTCTTTATGTCAAAAATATGTATAATTTTCTAATTATTACAATAAACAAGTGATCTATATGAAAGACATACCTGATTTGATTAGAGAAAGCCTGTATTTTCCAAATTCTTACTTCATAAACATGATAAGGGATCACAATTATCAGAACATCATGCAGGGTAATATCAACATGTATCTGATCTTGTTCATTGTTGAATATGAAAGGGCATTCAAAAGGAGTGCAGACTGCATCATCACTGAAAAACAAACAAAACAACAAATGGTAGGGCTGTTATCCACAATTAACAAACTATCAACAGGAGGAATTTTCCACAATTAATAAGCTACTAGCTGGAGAAAATTTGGACTCGAAAGAAAGAGGGGGACAAGATGCCAAGAAAAAGTATTGGGAGGTGCGAGAGAAAAAACATCAAGATCATCATGACTCTAAAACCATGTAGAAGTCTCAAACATAATGTCAGAGAAGAAAGAAGAACAAGAACAGGAGATGACATGCCTAAATCTAATATACTCATGCTGTCTTCTTTTTATTATATATGCAAAGCCACTTGCCAGAGGAGTCCCAACAAAATGGCTGCAAACCTAATGACATGGACACAGCCAAAAACTCAGCAAGGTTAACCCATCCCAAAGAGACTGACCAAGTCTTTGATTAAGAGGCTTTGAAATGTCCCATGTTTCTATATCTAGGCAGTTCAATGTTTGTCTGACTTTTTGATTCTTCTGAAGTATTTCAGAATATCATCTTGTCTTTTGCTATATTATAATGGCTTAGTCTCTTGCACATTTATCTAAATCTGTCTTTTTGTTTCTTCTGTATTATTTAAAAGATTATGTTATCATTTACCACGTTATAATGATTTAGAGAAGGCAGCCACAACTTGATCTTTTCCTCTGGGCTATGTCCAATATCTCCATTGATCAGTTTCACAAGTAATCAAAATCAGAAAAGATGATACGCCTCTTTCAAACCTAATGTAATGCTTAGTTTCTACAGTTGAAGCCTATTTACATAGTATTTCTAATAGATAAGATAGGCATATGATGAAATGTTAACTGATGATGTTCCAATTCAATACACATTTGCAATTGTTAATAACTGTGGGTGTGGAAATGTTTTCTGAAATTTAGTGTATAAAATGGAAGAATGACTTGTAGAATCATCCTATCAAAAGACTTAAGGATGATTTTCCTCTAACCTAAGTGTAATGATGTGAGCTGACACACAGCATGTTTCATGGTAGTGCAACAAATGATCAAAATGGACATGTAAAATTGAGGATCAGAGTATCAATTGTATTGGAAAACTTCAGATCACATTAAAAACATGCTGTAAAAAGGCATGCTAATTTTTTTCCCATTTTAATTTGACTACAGTTCCGGTTGTTAAGGATCATGATTAGGGTTGTCTTCCTTTGTTTGCTTATGGTTTGGACTTGTACTATTGTATTGCTTACTTTTATCATCTGGGATTAAATTAGAAACTGTCTCATGTACCAGTGGTATGAAATCTATATGGTGAAATATATTATGTTTAGGATGCCAGTTACTAGGAATTATTATTTGATCTATCTAATTCATTTTATTAGTGGCTTAGTTTCATTGTATAGTTTTGCATTACTTAAGATCATTATCATTACTGAAATAGTACCAGTTAGAATTTTTCATGGAACACAAGTGTTGAGGTTAATGAAAGCATTAAGATTTTTGTCCCCTTTTTCTTATGAGAAAGCTCTGGTTTTCTTATTATCATCAATTTTTCTACAATAAACGGAAGGTTAACTTGGCCTTTCTGCATTAAAAAGTTCAATATTTTTACCTCTTCATATAAATATGAGCACATCTTTTTCTTAGCATGTCCTTAGGTCATTCAAATCTCCTTGCTTTTTGAATCTTCTACACATCCTATATAATGTAAAACTTAACATTCTGGGGTCTTTGTTGCTCTTCCAAGTATATGGATTATCTTTATTTCCCAGTAATTTTTGTTGCAAAAATTTGCTAGTCATAGTGTCCAAGCTGCAAGCAAGAATAATGCTATACTTCTTTAGGTCATTCACCTTGCTTTAAACTTATTGAATGCAAGGTTGCACAATCTCAGTATTGCACCCTGAATCAGTACATTCATACAGTAGCAGTATACTTGATATGCTAGTCAGTTCAATGTTAGGAGATTTGAGACATTCCAATATACTTGATATGCTAGTCAGTTCAATGTTAGGAGACTTGATACATTCCCTATACTAAGTCTTGGTTTAGTATCGATATGGTATGATATATCTGGTATGAGGTAGTATATATTGGTATGGCATATCATGTTTGAATGTGTTATTATAAATAGTGATTTAAGTCTTAGCAGGAAGGGGACCATCTCAGCTATCCCGTCCAGTCCCATCCAAAGAGATTCTGGGATGGGTCTTGTCCATCCCATTCCATCCTGTCCTAAAGAAATTTCGGGATGGGTTTCAATCATACCATCCTGTCTCGGTCATAATACATTAACACTATAATTTTAAATAGATCTAATTTATCATAAAAATAAAACTTTTAAAGTTTAAATATGTTTAAAAATCAAATAAGGTGCTAAAGTTTCATAAATATTTTTTTTAAGAAAAAAAACATCCTAAGCAAGTACCAAGATGCCTAACTGAGTTGGGGATTGGGATAGACAGGATGCGGAGCCTCTCATTCTGTGAAAAAACTGAAACATCTATATCGCATAACATTTAAATCCTTGGTTATGGTAGTTGCAAGATAAGTTATATCATAAAGGGAGATATCTTTATAATAAATATTGATTAGGGACTCATTGCCTTACATGTCATCACTAAAATCACATTTCATATATTGTTCTGATTCAACTAACCTTTAGGCATGTCCTTTTCTTGCAACTTCAACCAATAACTGCTTCTAGGAACTTTAGAACTACTTAGTCTACACATATTGAACACATCATCTAGCTTCCACCTTAATGTCATCAACCAGATCATCCTTAGTCCATAATAGTGATAGTCAGGAGTTTTTAGTGATGGAACAAATTAGTTCCAGTTTAGCCTAAGAACTGCAATTAGTTTGTTGTATACTTTGTTTTGATTTAAACCAAATCTTGGTGTCACTTCAAGGTTCACCATTGGTGGTTCCAATAAAAGAATAAAGGTAAATATTTAGATGTCACATCTCTCATTACTTTCGATATTTCCATCTCACTTTCAGAATTAAAATAAAAAAAATGAGAAAAATGATTTTATTTTCTTGCATCATAACAAAGGGCAGAACAATGGAATTCGTGCAGAGGTATCAGATCAGAACTTTGTGGATAGGGATTCAAGAGGAGGAGAAGAGCTTAGTGGATCTTGCAGGAGGAAGAGAGTGAGAAACTGAAGTCACTGATGTCTTGATCAAAGATAAGTCCTACTTGGATTCTAGTATTTTGGTTGTCTTCCATTTCATTAGTTATGCATTTATGCTGGATTGTTTTCATGCTTCTAGGGTATTATCATTGAAGTTTCATTTTTTTGATCCTTTTTTCAGGTAGTTCAATCAGCTAAATTACTTCAACCACCATGTTTCAAAGATAATCCAGCTTTTCTGAAAGGAAATGAAGCAGAATATGACAACACGAAGTCAGAAAGCACAACTGACTTCCAGCATTTGGTAAATAGGCATGTATTGTTTGAAGACCAGAAGCTAAAGTGTGATGGTTTGGATCTTGTTTAAGTAAAAGAGGATGGTAGCAATAAATCAAGTTCAAATAATTGCCTCTTAGACTGTCAAGGTGATTATGGATGAGACCTGGAAACAGTGCAAAGATTTGAGAACCCTACTGTTTCAGAACTACCAAATAGTATGAAGTAATCTTCTGTTTATCTTGATATCATTCTGGTTTCTCAAACAGTAAAAGATATGATGCTATCCTGTAATGGTTGTAGTATATACACACAATCTGCATTGTGTGAGAAAAATTTAATGCAAAATTACTGGTTTAGAACAAGCAGTATAAATTACCCTGAATCAGTATACAGGATATTGTACTGAAGTTTGAAAATGCATTTCAGTTGCATTTCTGCTCAAAACTTGAATTATTGGATCCAATCAAAAAAATTATTTGTTGGTTTAGCTAATATACAATCAATAAGTGAATCAAGCCTGAAATAAAGCTTCGGGTGATCTTGAATTAATCTTGAATGAAACCCACTTCAGGTCTGTACAAGTTTTAATTGATTTCAACTGGATAAATGTTATCAAGCCATTGAAAAAGGCTAGAGCTTATATTGATTCAAAATTAGGCTTGAAGTAAGTTCAACTAAATAATAATTGAGCCTGACTCGACTTAAGTAGAGCTCTATTCCCAAATTGAGCCTGATTAAATCTAGTTGGAGCTCTACTCTTAAATTGAGCTTGATTCGATCCAATTGAAGTCCTACTCTCAAATCGAGCCTCACTCGATCCAAGAGCTTTGTTCTCAAATCGAACCTAATTCAATCCAATTGGAGCCCTACTCCCTAATTGAGCTTGACTCGACCCAATTGAAACCCTGCTCTGTAATTGAGCCTGACTCAATCTGAAGTAGAGCTCTACTCGCAAATCAAGCTGACTCGATTTAAAAGAAGATGCTTGCTCCATTAAAATCTTTGGACCCTACTTTCTTGCCTAGCTAAGGTCAGAACTCAAATTAGGGACAAACATAAAGGCAAAAAAGACATGAAAGAGGAGGAAAATATGACCTAAGTCATTAAAATAATAATAATAAATAAAATATAATTATAATAATGTCACTTTAAATTTTGGAATAACAAATAAATATAAATAATAAAATTTCTTTGAATAACATCAGTATTACAAGGCTAACAAGAATAATCACAATCTCTTAATCAGAACTTTCGCAGCCCTAAAGTGGGAGATTCGAACCCCACTAAAAGAAATCATCGATAAGAAAGCACAAAACTAAAACAAATTTACTCTCGCACCCCATGTCATCTACATCGAGGTGCTCCTGCTGAGGTGGGGGATAATATGCAGGTCGACAGTGATCTTGAGGCATATCTATTCTGGTAAGAAATTGATTAACCCGATGACTAAACCTCTCCCTAGAGTTATGTACCGGTCCCATGTTAGGAATTTGGGATTGCATAGGATTTGAGTGGATTACCTATTCAACATTAGATTGTATCTTATGCATTGATTAATAAGAGATATTTATTATCTTCTTTTATGTGTATTTGTATAAATGATATTGCTTATCTATAGCACAAGGTTGTTTATTAGTGTCACCAGACTTATATCAGCTCCCTTATATAGATGATCGTCCTGGCGCTTTGATAGCGAGTAGGATGAGATAAATTGGGTCACAGTTCTACTTTTGTAATGAGAGTGAATGCTTTGGCACCTAAGTAGTAAGTAAAGAATGTATATGTCTAAGATAAGAGTCAAGAGAGTCAAATATGTGAATCCTCTATAACTCCATATTAAATCTAATTGAGAGCTGAATGTAAGTACTTAGACAAGACTCTTTATAAGCTAATGGATCGGGGTTGCTCAAGCTGGTAGCCAGTGTAGCGATTAGACTAAGCTTTGTATGGCATTGAGAGTGACACATCTTTTTGAGTGGGAGCTTCGTTGTAGCATATAATTCATAATATATTTGCTACAGTCAACATTGTAGGAGAGTGACACGATTGATTCCTTCTTTGTCATTGTACAGGCCCTAAATTTTATATGCCTTTTGACTTGGATCAGTGTCATGTAGCTAAGATTCGATATTACTACATTAGCATATCTTTCAAGATCATGATTGATGTGATCTCATGGAGTATGTCTAGGAAAGTAATTAGATCATGGTGAACTAATATCAAGATCAAGGAAAGATAGTCTAATACTAAACTTAAGTTTTATGGCTCATAGCTCAGGCAATTATCCCCATTTATTGCACATGATAATCATCAGTATAAGGACCAATATTGAGAGGTCAAGTGATGCTTTGAGATGACTCTCAAGAGGAATTAGAGGCACTTGGTTTGGTGTGGTTAGATAATCCAGGGCATAGATGATATTTTGAGGGCGATATACTATGTCAATTAGATGGTGACTTAATGTAGCACTCTCATTTTAAGTATACTTCATCCGATTGCATGCTCCATTACCTATATGAAAAGTAATGTGTTAGAAATATTGAGAAGACATGTGAAGAGAGTAACACCCATTATGGATGAGTAGGATATGTTGGAGTTAGGATTAGGTTTTCGTACCCAACCTAAGATTCATGAGGCATCTGTATAGGTTATAAGGAGATTAAGATAAGACCGTTAGTCCATCCTATCTAAACTTGATCCTAAATGGAGTTTGGATGAGAATAAAAGTTTGAATCCCATTTGAATTCTCTGCTCCTGATAAAAATTAAGATAAGATGGTTAGTCCATCTTATATAAACCTTATCTTGAATAGAGTTTGGATGAGACTAGGGGTTGAATCCTATTTGGATCATCTGCTCCTAATAAAGCTCTAGGTTTTGTAGTGTGGGCATCAAGGGAGGAGTTTGGTAGCCTTCGAAGTAGATAAAGTTTGTGTTGTAATAGTGCTAGGTTCTTTGAGTCACATGGTTAGGGTCGTAAGATAAAATCATCATATGACAAGTGGATCTAGTGATATACATTGTATAAGATATGTATCCATCACTCTCCTTCACTATTGGCTCTTTTGGCATCGCTCCCATGCTTAGGATAGCAGCCAATGACATAGGAGATAAAAATGATAATTACATATTATTATAGTGATGAGGACAAGGTACATGATGGCGAAAGAATTCATAAACCAAAGTGACTTGGTACACTCTATTTCATAGTAATCTCTAAAACAACGATATAGTTTTGTTGTTTTAACATTACTAAAATGATCTCATCTTTTGGTTGTGACTTCGGTTCCACCTTATGAGCTCGGGTATGGAGAGGACATAAGATGCCACATGGTTTCTACCTCAATGGACACATATTAGAACATGGAATTTCTTGTAAAATTAATTACTAAACATTTTGAATTACTTGGGAAGAACCAAGCTAGAAACTTTCATTGAAGTATGGAGTGAGGGTGTAGCACAAGCAAGCAAGGACCTAGGATCCCTCAAACTTGAGTCAATTGGTTAAAGGGATTTGACTAGAAAAGAAGAGGAGGCTCAATTTATGCTCGACTTCAGGCTAATGTGATCTTAATGGAGATCACATTAGAGGAGTGATTGGATCCTAGAGAGAGAGGAGGGAGCAACATTGGTGAGAGGAAAGAATTCAAATTGTTCTACCTCGAGTCTAGAATTTTGCCACAAGACAGCCTTTGACCTCCTAAACAACATCCAAGTTAGCCTAGAGATCTCCAGCTCCTAAAAGCGGGAGGAAGTTAGGCTAGAGAAAGAGTTGACTTGAATGATTTTGATAGGGTTTTAAGAGTAGGGGGCTCAGATATTTCCAACCGAGCAGACCTAGCAAAGAAAGAAACTAGTGCAATCAAGGTAGAAGTAGCATTTTTCTGAGAATGATACACCATATTGGAATCATTAGGAGGAGAGAGGCTAGAAGCTTGATCTGAGAGGTATTTCAAACCAAAGCTAGGTAACTAGCAAAGGAGTTAGTGATAAAGGGAAACAAGGGACCTCTAGGGGATTAAGCAGCTTCCCAATCTGAAGTAGGTACCAAGTCAGAGGGAGGAGGTCTACCAAATGAAACATCGTGGACATATATATATATGAAGAAGAGGATGATAGAAAATGGGGTGCTCTCCAAGTTTTCACGAAAAGAAAGGGGCTTGAATTTAGAAAGATCTCTCCCAACTATAGTTTAGTAAGAAACCCAACCTAAAAGATGCAAACTAGAGTTCTCACATCCAAAGCATGGATCCAGACTTTGGAGAGCTCAAGATGAGCTTGAAAGCAAAGACGATGAGAGGCTCCGCACTCTCACCAACCAAGAAGTAACGAAAAAAAAAAAAAAGCTAGTTCCTTTGCCTGTTGGTAGTGTTACCATTGTAGATATTGGTAAAATTGACCATAACCAATAATATTTAGGATGTTGATGACATTATAAAGTATTTTGTACAAAATAGACTCACTATTTACAGGCGCCCATATTAGTGATAGGGCCACAAATGGATCATGTCAGATCAAATTGATAAAAGAGATTACAGACCTAAAAAGTTATTTAGATTAGGTTGAGGTTAAGTATGACATGGACTTAACTGAAAATGTTTGGGTTTAAACTAGAACATAGTCTAGTTGAGTTTATATTTGAATCAAGTACTTAGTTATTCTTTTGTAGCTAAAACTAATAACTGATAATTAGATATAAAATTACTAAAAATTTAAATAAACCTATAAAGAGCCAACTTAAACTTATATTTTATTTAAAAACTTTTAATTTTATAAAAATGATTGATCCTTGTTAAGTCTACAAATTATACTTTTAAAAATATATATTGGTATACTTAAGAAAATTATAAAAAAAAAATCCATCAAAATAAATAATGAAATATAAATGTTTAAATATAGTTAAGCAAAAATAAATGATAAGAGATATAATTATTAAAATAGAAAAAAGAAAATTTTATTTAAATGAGAATTCATTCAGTGAATTAACAAAAAATAATTAGAGTAAAGGAGAATGAGGTATATAATTTAGATTTTTGGATCAAACCAGATTAGGTTGAGTTGGGTTTTTTTTTTAAATTATTATTGATCCAAGTTAGACTCGAATATCGCATGGTGAATTAAAAAATATAAGACCTGGGTTTAATTTTGAATTTAGGTCAAACCAATTTTTTTTATACAATCCAACTCGTCAGTTTTCAAATACCAATCGAAGCAAATCCAACGGAATCAGAATTAAGTCGGCAGTTAAAAAATATAATGCCTAGGTCTAATTTTGAATTTAGACCAACTCAATTCTTAAATAAGACCCAACGCATGAAGTTGCAAATACTGATCGAGTCAAGTCCAATCTGACCAGGATCAAGCCAAATTATAGGTCAGCTGTCCCATTTGAAGTCCTAATTAGTGATAGATTCACCCCCCATCAATTGGTATGGTCCGGCAATAACCAAATAGAAAAAAAAGGTTGCCAAGCCTATTTATGCCAACGGTATATGTGATTCCCTCTGCATCCCGACAGTGAGGTATTTGGAAGTTGTCAAATGCCTCCAGAGCTCGTGCATTTATTTGGAGACTCACCGTCTAGCGAGACAAGGGGCGGCTCAACGAACTTCATCGTCACTCTGAGCCTATTTGTGCTATCTGCATTTAAAACACGTGAATAATTTCTCATATCTTTCTTTTCCGGAGAGTTTACGTTGTGGATGATAGGATGTGGCAAAGGTTCATTAACCCAGCTTGGGGTTATCTCTATCTGCTACCATCGTAGAGATTTTATGGGAAGAGAAAGTAAAAATCTACCTCGAGAGAGACTCTATATCTAATTCGACCTCTTGAGAGAAGGGCTTGGTATGAGGGTGCCTGTCGGTGGGGTCGATGGATCCTCCCACCGTTCATGACAAGCCAGCGGGTGAAGGAATTGGCTGCTGCTGCTACTACTAATAATAATAATAAATAATAATAGGACCATAAATGGATCGAATTAAATTTAGTTATGCTTGATTCCAATTCAATCCGAATTTACATTCGAATCTTCATTCTGAATTCAGATCCAGCTCATTTATTAAGTGAATTAAATTAGATCAGATAGGATCTATGCAAGAAATTTTAGATTTGATAAATCATTCAGGTCTTACCTAAAATACTTTATTTGAGTAAAGCATCTAAATAGTTTTTTATTGTTAAAATCTAGTAAGCAATAGATCTATTAAAAAATTTAAATGAGATTAAAAAGAATCAACTTAAACTTAAATTTTTATTCAAAAACTCTTAATTCTATTTTTAAAAAATGATTATTCTTATGTTTATAAATTATGATATTTAAAATATTTATTAATATACTTAAAAATATTATAAATAATAAAATATAAATATTTAAATATAACTAGAGAAAAATAAGAGAGAAGATCTAATTGTTAGGATGAAAAAAAGAATTAAGTTAAAATTAGAGTTAAATTTATAAAGATAATTATAGTAAAAATATAATATTTATATAATTAAAATTTATGGATCAGGATAAATTGGGTTCGAATTAGGTAGGATCAAAAAGTACAAGATCCTTCAAACCCTATCCGAATTTAACTCGGATCTAATTTTCAAATTGGATTTAAAAAAATAGGTCTATTCGAATTGGATTTAATCGGGTTGGGACTGAAATAGATCATTGGCCGACTTAACCCATTTGTAACCTCACAAAAAAGCAAGCAAATTGGCTAGCCTCTTTGCCTTCGAGCCCAAGTTCTGTATGCAGAAGGGAGGGTAGTTTGAGAGGCCTTCCCACTACTGAAAGTGGAAGAATGATGTTGATCGTTGCTTGATAAGCGATATACTGGGCGTTGGTATTTATCCGTCATTTTGAAGGTTGTTATTGACTCCTAACCGCCCATAAAGTTATCACCACTGCTACGAAAAGAAAAGGAAAGGCATTCTACTTAAAACCGAAGGCATTCTACTTGGAACAAACCGCACTGCTGCTAACTAGTCATCCTGACACCTTGATCACTTGTCCAAATAGTCTCATAGAGGTGATCCAATATCCTCCCTCTTTATTTTGGTGACTGATATACCTGCTAGAATCATCAATCTAGCTACTTCTAATGGTTTAATGAAAGGACTTGGACACAATTAGCATTCAGATGATACATTGGTTTTATTGTGAAGCAATAGAGAACAGGTAGCCAACGTGAAATTCATTTTACTTAGATTCCAAGCAGCCTCTGGTCTGAAATTCAATATCACTAAAAGCATAATTGTTATATATATATGTTTAAAATTTTCAAATTTTAAAGTCCTCAATAATTAGCCTGGCATCTGATATTTAAATGCAAGTATATATATATATATATATATATATATATATATATATTTATATATTTAATTGAAATCCAAGGACTTCTAGGTTCTCTATCTAGGCACACTGTATTTTTAATTTTTCTGCTTTATAACTTAATTTTGTAAATTATTTATATTACTGTTCTATTCAAGAAATTAACAATTTCTAAGAATTTTTCACCAACACTTTTATCGAATTAGCTAACTGCTAAAATTGATAGAATATGGAAAGTGTTGCCAATTTCATCTCCTTTACCTGTCTGAGTAAACTGGCATGTTGTAAGGAAGGGCTAGAAAGATGGATGCTTAGGTGTTTCTTGATTTAACTAACTTCTCAAAGGAGAACCATTGATTAAGTGGGGTTGGAGATTGTTAGTGGATTCTGATAGGCCCAAGGAAAAGTAGTTTACCCACTGCTTATTTTAAGGAATTGGAATCCAATAAAGGATTCTGGTATGCAAGAAAGAGCTTTTACTATGTCGAGTAACCATGTTTCTTGGACCTTTATGGATTGGCGTTCTCTTTCTCATTGGCAATGGACTAGAATTTTGCTTTTGGATTGATACATGGATTGGAGATCACAACCTTGCCATGCTTTTTCCACTCTTTACATGGCATTCATTGTCTTCTTGAACAAGAAGGCACAAGCTGTGGACCATTGGAACATATCTATTGTTAGGTTGTTCTTGCGTTTAAATATTCCTCCTCCCCCTAACCTGGCTTAAGAGGAGTTTAGCAATTTTGTTGATGTCTTCTTTGAGGCTCGACTTTTTCGACCTAGCTAGCTTGAGGCTGGGTACATGGGAGTTCGTTAATTCTCAGTCGAAGCAGGACATCCGGTGACTTCCAGTGGGACTCGAACTCCTAGATGCCGTCGGAGTAGGACAAGAAGGGCTTCCCTCTATTTTAGGTTCCCATTGGATTCGTCGAGGTATCATCACCGATTTTGGTCTCGACCTCCTTGGAGACCCCTCAATCGGACGCCGTCATAGCCCCTTTCATCCCTTTGATTCTTGAGTTATTCTTCATCGTTGGGGTCTTCGGGAGTGGAACAAGCATTGTACTGAATAATAGTGGGAATACAACCGAGATGGTTAGAGAACACGGGAGAACACGGGAGCTTTTGGGTCGTTGCCTGGCTGCTACTCTTTTTTAGTTGGTCTTGCATGGGGGTGCTCAGTTCTATTTATAGGACACTTAACAGACTTAGCGAAAGAAGAATATCGATTCTCTCCGCTTAGAATGTCGGTCCATCTTCTCGAGCTATTTTTATTAAAGGGGTAAAAAAAATTTTTTTAACAAAATTGGAGTAAAAATAAAATATTTTACAAGAATGGTGTTAAAGTGAAAAACGTCATTTCAAGCCAAAATCCTGCCAGAAATGCCACACGGTGTGGCGTTTTCAAAACGCCACTTCATGCCCCCCTCCCCCAATCGCCCTCCCCCCTCGAGCCGCCCCCTAGTCCTCCCCACCTCCGCCCCCCCCCCCGAGCGTGAGCCCCACCGCTCCCCCCCGAGCGCGAGCGACCACCCCCCCCACCCCGACCCCCCGGTCGCCCCCGAGCCCTCCCTCGACCCCCCGGTCCCCCCCCCGATCCGCACCCCCCTCCCCATCGCCCGAGCCCTCCCCCGACTCCCCGATCCCCTCCGGTCCGCGACCCCCTCCCCATCACCCTTCCCCCGAGCCGCCCCCCGGTCCCCCACCTCCGGCCCCCCGAGCGTGAGCCCCACCGCCCTCCGCCGAGCGCGAGCGACCACCCCCCACCCCGACCCCCCTAGTCGCCCCCGAGCCCTCCCCGACCACCCCGGTCCCCCTCGGTCCGCACCCCCCTCCCCGTCGCCCGAGCCCTCCCCGACTCCCCGGTCCCCCTCGGTCCTTACCCCCTCCCCGTCGCCCTTCCCCCCAAGCCGCCCCCCCCCTCGCCCCCGAGCCCACCCGAGACCGCACGCACCCGACCCCCCCCCCCACCCCCCGACCCCCCGGTCCCCCTCGGTCCGCACTTGAGCCCACCGGTCCCCCCTGCTCCCTCTCTCTTGTGCGCACCCGAGCCCCCCGTGCTCCCTCTCTCTCGCACGCACCCGAGCACCCGATCCCCCCTGCTCCCTCTTTCACATGCGAACCCACCCGATCCTCCTCTCCCTCTCTCCCGCACCCGAGCAGTCTCCCCTGCTCCCTCTCTCTCGCGGCCCGTCTGCGGCCCTTCTTGCGACCCACCCCTTCCCTCTATCGGACCGATGGTTTCCCAAGGTAAATTTTTTTAATTCAATTAAATTATAAAAATTTAAATATGCTTTGTTACTAACTGCTTCACATTCATCTTTATGATAAAGAAATTGATAACTGAAACAATGATATTTTTTGTTAAAGAACATCAGTTAAAAAAATCTTTATCTTGTAACATTAGTTTTAAAAAAATCTTAGATTTTCTAGACCACGGCACCGTTCTTTTAAAATGCATAGCATTTTCGCAAAATTACTTGAATCATAAATTACTTATGTAAATACATTCTCAGTTTCAGGCAAATATAATTTATTTTAAAATTAAATCATATTTGAGCTATTGCCTTGGTTGTTTACTGCTGTTGGATTAATATTCATTGAAATAATTCTATTGAATATTTTATTAAAAATTTCATTGTACATCATCATGGTTTCTATTTTATTATCATTGTAGTTATGCTTTTTTTGTACAAATAAATCAAACTTGTTTTTACTTGTTATTATCAGTGAACATAAAAATTTTTCTTATGTGATGTTTTTACTTGTTTTGATAGAGTAGTACGAGATGGCTCATAATGTTTTATATCCAGGGCCTCGCGATCCTAGTATTCTTACTCTGTAAGCCTCGCATAGATCAACCAAAATATTTGAGGGCGAGGTATGCATTATTGATCGATGATTCTTAATTAGTTAGCATGCGTTTATGTTAATGATATGTATTATTGCAATGAATTTGTTGCAGGAATTACTAGTGTTTAGATGCCGTCAACATGACACGCAGATATGGAAAGAGACACCGGGCATGGCACACCCACGAGTGCAATATTATTTGGAGCAGGTTGGCATGTATGGCATATATCGGATAGGCCAGATTCAACTCGATGTCGGCCTTATTTCTGTACTTGTTGAGAGGTGGCGGCAGAAGACCCACACATTTCATCTTCTATTTGGCGAGGCGACAGTCACACTACAGGATGTCGGTATTCTAAGTAGTCTATGGATTGATGGGTTAGCGGTTACTGGGCTTGATCCGCGTTATATATTAGAGCAGTGGCAGGATATATTTGTGAGGTTGTTTGGGGTTGAACCCCCTGCCGAGGCATTTTCTAAAGGTCGTTTCCGCTTATCATTCTTCGATCAGTTCTACCGAGACTTCCACTTGGATGATGATGCAGATGATGAGGTTGTCCAGCAGTTTGTGAGGGGGCAACTTCTTCGAATTATAGGTGGAGTCATCCTTCCAGATGCATCTGGATATTTAGTGAAGTTGATGTATGTGCCTCTTTTAGAAGACCTGGGGGCATTTGCTGCATATAGTTGGGGTTACGCTACACTTGCCGCCTTGTATCAGGCACTCTGTCGCGGAACGAACCCTACTCAGACAGAGATAGGAGGATACTTGCCCTTGCTACAGGTAAACAGTTGATTAAATCGAATGAGTATGGATTTTTTTCTTTTGTTTTGTTTACTAATATTGAGCATTATTGGAACATTCAGATATGGGCATGAGAACGATTACCTATTTTTCATTTCATCGGACTTGAGACTCCGAAGGCTAGACCTGCTGATGCAGATGATGCTTGGCACTTAGGTGTACCGTGGGGGCATAGATGAAATGTGAGATTGAACCAAAAGAATGTCCCAACTCATACACTGCGTGCCTATAGGGACCAGTTCGACGTATTGGATGATAGTTCCTAACGGGTATGACATTATTAAATTTCAAATCATTTTTCAATGTTATTTTTTTATTTTATGTAGGTAGGTTGTGAATTGATGGTTTTTTTACATGCAGTTCATATGGTGTCCGTATACGCCTGAGATTATCTCTATTTTGCCACCAAGCTGCTTGTTCGGTTCAAATATTTGGATGGCACGGACCCCTCTTATTTGTTTTAATTTAGTGGAGTGGCATTTTTCGGACCGAGTGCTTCGACAATTTGGTTGCCGCTAGTCGATACCATCACCATGTGATACGTCTCTTCAGCTTCATCAGATAGATCGACGAGGGAAGGCACATGCCACGTGGGATGTCATACATGCCACACATATTGCTACATGGAATGAGCGGGGTGAAAACATCATTATTGGGGAGCCTATCGCTGAGAGAGTCCCATTACTCCTGAGTACATGGAATGGTTTAGGAGTATAACACGTATATGCATTAGCTGTTCCGAGTATCATATTACGGGCTACGAAGGAGAAGGAGCTTCATTTGAATTCATGGTATTATTATAAAATAATTATTTAATATTATTTATTTTTGAGTTATTATCTTTTGTTTTTTGATATTATATTGTCATAAACATGCAGCATGAGAGGTTTCAAGAGTTGTCCTTGAACTTAGATCAAGTTATGCATTCGACATCGGAGACCGAGCGGCAAAGGATTCATTTGGACATGAGGGCGATTTTAGATAACACTTTTTCTATAATTGACCATCAGCATGTGAGGAGTACACCTGCCGCGGCATGAGTTCATGAGGAACCGGCGATAGCACACGCATATGAGGATCCTGGGACGAGTAGATTTCGTTATACACCATCACCTTCTTACATGCCGTCGCCATATGCACACGATTTTTCACATATGGGGCATGCAGGTGAGGGTACATCTGGTAGTCATGATCAGAGGGCGTCCTTGATTACTGACATTGCTGATACGGACATCACCGAGGTCGGCGATGATGTCTCCCACTATTTGAGCGACATTAATATGACAGATACGATCCCCGCGCAGGAAGGGGTCTCCCATGTGGTTGATGAGGGCCTTCGACTGATCACGACATATGCGCGATGCTCTAGACGAGTTCGACGATCTCCTAAATGGGGCTGTGGTACTTAAGCTATGTAAATAAACTAATTGTTGTAAAGACTTTTTTTGTTTAATGTATTAAATATGTTTCATCTGTTGAGACAATGGTTGTTGTTGTTGTTGAAAGTTTTGCATTTCTCGCTAGTAATTTTAGATGGATATTTGTCCTAAATTGAAGAGAATTACTATGCAAATGCATTGCTTATTGATTCTATACTTTCTGTAAGAATTATGTTCAATAGATGGGATGCTTGGAATGGCTGCCACTGCCGGATTACTTCAATTGGAACACCAACTTATATATTGGCAGGCATTGTTGCAGATGATGAATCCTTGCACTCAGAGGCTGTTTAGTTGCCTACAATTTTCCTTGCCTATAGAATTTGCTGTTGCAAGTAGAAACATCACAAGGCTGCTTGCAGATGACTTACAACTAACTCTCCTTTGAAAATTAATTGATGATTAAAATGCAATTAGGTTACTAGCAAACAGTGAAATGATACTGAAAATTACAGAATGATGGCGATCAAGATGGACCAAGTGAACAGAATTAAGTACAAAAAGTTGCAGCCTATGCAATTCAGATCAAGATGGACAAAGTATACAGAATTAAGTACAAGATGGATCAAGTGAAACTCTTCTGAAACTCTTCTGAAACATATTTGAAACTCTCTAAAACTCTTCTAAAACTCTTCTAAAACACATTTGGAACTCTTTGGAACTCTTCTAAAACTCTTCTAAAACACATTTGGAACTCTTTGAAACTCTTCTAAAATACATTTGAAACTCTTTGAAACTCTTCTGAAACTCTTCTAAAACTCTTCTAAAACACATTTGAAACTCTTCTAAAACTCTTTTGATACACTTCTGAATAGTTTTAAAAGTATTTTAGAAGAGTTTCAGAAAAGTTTCAAAAAAGTTTAAAAAGTGCATTAAAAGAGTATCAGATGAGTTTCAAACTGAATAAAAAGCATATAGATGAACATGAGTATAAGCACAAGAAACGTAAAAATACTAGTGATCCATAATTTTACATGCAGTTGTTTCATACATAAAACATACATTAATTCATAGATAGTACAATTTAGGATCCTGAAGGTCCAACATTTATATTAGGGCAACGGCGTCGAGAATGATCCGTTTGCTTACAAATACTACAACGATTTTTACTTCTTGGCTGCACCTCATCCATTTCATTATGAATGCATGTTGACTTAGGCTTACCTTTTTTCTTTGGTCTGAGACGGTTATGATCAGGATTGCATGTGAATGTGTCTATCTAGTAGTCTTCGTGGGGTAATGGATTAAACTCACCTTCCCATGCATTTATATAAGAGCCAATTGTGTATACTTCATCAACAAGAGGAGTTGTATCCATGGCAATTTCGTGGCACACGGCTAAGACATGTGAACATGGATACTTATAAATTATCCACTTTTCATAAGAACAATTTTTGTCAATGAGTGACACATTCTGAACGTTGCCTCCTCCCCTAAGAGCTTCACTTGACCTTCTTGTAACGACTTCATAGGTGGCTCTCTGCATGTTGTATCTAAACACTCTGTGCTCATTAGCTTTGGCTTGACTTTCAACAAGCTTAATTGTCACATGAGGAGTGAAAAAAGTATTTCGATTATCCTGCACATATCTCATGGCTTTTGCGCGTCTCGTATGGAAATACTTAACAAGACGGTAAAATGTCATCTGAACACAGGCCGTGATCGGCACATTTCTAGCTCCCTTCAGTATACTATTAAAAACTTCTAAGAGATTTATTGTTAGGATACCATAGCGAAAGCTCCCATCATGTGCCAATGTCCACTTCTCTGGCTCCAACTCCGTTAGCCAAGTCCAAGCCTCTGCATTAACTGTCTTGATCCGTTCCATGATAAAGTTAAACTTTCGAAGCTGATGTTCGCTCCCTGCTTTCCATACAGCTCTTTTTAATTGAACATCAGAAAATCTTAAGTTGAAATTACTGCACACATGTCTCAAGCAGTAGCGATGATAAGCTAGAGGTGGAGCCCATCCATTACTATCATCTGCTATGGCACTTAGTATACCTGGATGTCGGTCAAAAATAAGACAAATGTCATTTCTGTCTTTCACAACATGCCTCCTGAGATTCCAGAAAAACCAACTCCAGCTAGCAGTGCACTCTTCATCCACAATTGCATAGGCCAGTGGAAATATCCTGTTGTCAACATCAGTGCTTGTTGCAATGAGCATCTTCCCCTTGTACTTTCCATAAAGATGTGTTCCATCAATAGAAATGACTGGGCGACAATATCGAAACCCCTCAATGGATGGATGAAATGTCCAGAAAATATAATTTAGGACACGCACATTAGATGTCCCTGCATTGTAGAAATCCCAACAGACCACCGTTCCGGGGTTTGCATTTTGAAGTGCAAGCATGTATTTAGGTAACTTAGCATATGAGGGTTCCCATTCACCAAATACATCAATCAATGCCTTCTGCTTCCCACGCCATGTTTTGGAGTATGACACAGTATAATGAAATTGTTCTGCCACTGCTGCAATGATGGCTTCAATATTCATACTTACGTCTTTCTCCACAATATGTCGAACCGCATGACTAATAACTCGTGAACTTATGTGTTTGTGATCCCGAGTTACATGACTGAATAAACAAGAGTGTGGCTCCTCGTACCTTGTGATCTCAAAAAATCTATGCTTCTTCAACTTTGTAGCACGCAACCTCCAATGACAACTCTGTGCAGAACTTGAAGAGGCACATTTCACAGACCATAATGCTTTCTTTGACTCCACAACATTATATGTGCGATGCTTCTTGATGTGATAAATTTCACATGCTTTTTTCAGTTCATCTTTGCTAGTAAACAACAATCCTGTAGTAAACTCAGTCATTAATGAATCCCAAAATTGAGAATTAAAGGGTAATTATCTTTGAGTGCTAATACAACCACTATCCTGCAAATTCAAGTCATGATAAAATTCTGGTATTTGACTATGTGCAAAGACTTCATGCTCATAGACCTGATTAGGAACAATTTCTGGATGAGTAGATATAGGAACAGAACTACAGCCAGTTTCATGAACCACATCATCTTCATGTGAGTCCTCATCCTCATCTCGCCCTTCGTCAGAGTCATCATGTTCAGGCCAATAGTCATCCTCTGCACTGTCGTCTGACTCAAGTCCTCGACTATCAACACTCTGATTGTTTGCCACATCAACACTCTGCACTACTGGCATAACTCCTTCCATCATCGAAAAATCCACTGGAGTTCTGATCTCTTGCTGGGCAATAGGAGAACTGTCCTGAATATCCTCTGTATGATCAACATTGTATGGAGCTGGAGCATCTTCTTTGAAAACATATAATTCAACATAGCGATAATTTGAAAATTTGGAAGAAAATGTCAACATTTCCTCCACATCGTCATCCTCCTCGATTGGATGAAGCACATATTTCTAATGCAATGTTGGAGATATCCACATCAATCTCAAAATATATTGCTGCATTGAAATTTTAAGCACACTATAAACCCGCTCGACCAACTCGACATAACGGGTTTCTATGCTCAATCTAAAACTTTTACGAGGAGGTTGATTATATTGTATCACATTTAAGCCATGTTCAACTAATCCATCACAATAAAGCAGCAATCGAACAGTATCGGTGTTCATCTAAAAAATGGCGTTCAAAATAAATTTAGCATCAATACATAATATTGTATCATTAAGCATAAACTGAAATAAGCATAAACTGATCAACCGCAAACAAACTAATAATGGAATATGCATGTATTTCAGAAGCATTTAGCATTTAAATAATAGATACGTACCCTGTTAAATAATTGATATTAACCTATTTATTTTCTATATGTTTGTTCTATGATAAAAATCAGACTATATCATAGACTTGACATCCAAAGCATTTATTTTTTTTAATTATTATTATTATAAGATATATTGGCATATCAAGTTGTCAACGTTGCTCATTATGACTGATAACATAGATCATGCTCATTAAATATTTTTTACTCATCTAACAATGCAAATTTTCTACAAAAAGGTAACTAACCTTAACTTATTTTTGTCGATACATAAATTTACTGGTTTTTTAGTTTTCCTGTCGCGATTAACTGATGTAATTGAACTAAAAATATCATTGTTTCAGTTATCAATTTCTTTATTATAAAGATGAATGTGAAGCAGTTAGTAACAAAACATATTTAAATTTTTATAATTTAATTAAATTTTAAAAAAAAATTACCTTAGGGGACCACTGGCCTAAGAGAGGGAGGGAGACGGGTCGCGAGACGGGCCGTAAATGGGCCGAGAGAGAGAGAGACAGGGGGGATCGGGTGCGCGCGAGAGAGAGAGAGGGAGCCGGGGGGCGCTCGGGAGGGGACGGGGGCTTGGGAGGGTTTGAATCGGGGGACTCGGGAGGGGGGGCGGTGGCTCGGGGGGGGGGGGGGGGCATGGTGGTTCGCGCTCGTGGGGGGCGGGGGAGGGGGGTGCGCTCGAGGGGGGGGGTCGGGGGGCGTGGTGGCTCGCGTTGGTGGAGGGGCATGGTGGCTCGCGCTGGTGGGGGGGCGGAGCGCTCGGGGGGCGCGGGGAGGTGGGTCTCGCGCTGGGCGGGGGCAATAATTGAAAACGTCACGTGGAGTGGCATTTTCAGAAATGCCACTCCGTGTAGCGTTTTCAAACAAGGCGTTTCTGAAACGCCACACAGTATGGCATTTTTAGAAAACCATGTGGCGTTTCTGAAAACACCACATCATGTGGCGTTTTCAGAATGCCCCATCGCCCTCCACGCTGGCGCCAACGGGGCAAGATTTTAGCTTGAAAAATGCCATTTCAAATGGCGTTTTTCACTTTAACACCATTTTTGCAAAATGTTTTGTTTTCGCCTCGATTTTGTTAAAAAAATTTTTTTTTACCCCTTTAATAAAAACAGCTCCATCTTCTCTTCCAAATTGAGTTAGGTCATATGATGATCGAGGTACTTCAAGCCAAATCATATTAGATCAAGTTCGGATAAAGCCTAAGATGAGCTACATAAAGCTAGATTGAGCCTAGATGGAGCCAAATCGATTCAGATCAAACCCACATCAAGCCTGATCAAGTTCAAAGGAAAATCATACTTTCAAATTAAGTCTAATAAAACTTAAAAAAGAGTTCTACTTCCAAATTGAATCAGATCAGGCAATGATTAAGCCATTTTGAGCTAAATCAAGACAGATCAAGTTCAAATCAAGCCTAAGTTGCGCCAAATTTAGCCAAGCCAACTTAGATCAAATGGTAATCAAGTACAAATCAAGCCTGATCGAGCCAAATCAAGCTTAATCGAGCCAAATCAAGCTTGGAGCAGTGATCAAATCAGATCAAGTAACGATCAAGCCAGATCGAGTCAGATCAACTAAAATTAAGTCAAATCAAACCTGATTAAGTGGTGATCAAACCAAATCAAGCAACGATTTAGTTAAAGAGAAGCATTTCTTCTAAGTGAAGCCCGAATCAAGTCTATATCAAGCCTAGATCGAGCCAAAATGGAGCACTAATCCAAAATTATGGACCATTACTCCAAAAATCAAATTCAACCCAAATAGAGCATTGCTCTAAAAATCAGATGGAGCAATGCTTCATAATTAAATTATGGAGTATTGTTCCAAAATCAAATTCAACCCAAATAAAGTGTTGCTCTAAGATTGGATTTTATCAAACTTAAATCAAATCAAAATCAAATCCAATCTAGAGCATTTCTCCAAGATTGGGTTGAATAAAACTTAGATTAAACCCAAATAAAGTCCAACATGGAGCATTGCTCCAAGATCATATTGGATCAAACCCAAATCAAGTCCAGTCTGGAGTGTTGTTTCAAGATCATGTTAGATTAAACTTAGATCAAACGCCAGATCAAGTTGGATCAAACTTAGATCAAATTCGAATCAAGTCTAATCTGGAGTGTTGCACCAAGATCGGATTGGATCAAACTTAGATCAAACCCGAATCAAATCCAATCTAGAGTATTGCTCCAAGATTAAGTTAGGTCAAACCAAGATTAAACCTGAATTAAGTTCAACTCAGAGCGTTACTCCAAGATCGGACTTAAATCAGGTTTAATTTGGAGCATTACTCTAAGATCAAGTTAAATCTAACCTAGATCAAACCTGAATCAAGTTCAATCTAGAGTGCTGGTCTAATGTTAGGTTAGATCAAATTTAGATCAAACCTGATGCAAGTCCAAAAGGAACGTTGCTCCAAGATTGGGTCAGATCAAACTTAGATCAAATCCGAATCAAGTTAAATTCAGAGTATTACTCCAAGATTGGACTAGATCCAACCAAGATCAAACCTGAATAAAATTTAATCTGGAGTGTTGCTCCAAGATCAGGTTAGATCTAACCAAAATTGAACCTGAATCAAGTTTAATTTAGAGCATTGCTCTAAGATCGGACCAGATTTAACTCAGATCAAGACCGAATCAAGTTCATTCTAGAGTGTTGCTTTATGATCAGGCCATATCTGATCCAAATCAAGCTCAAATCATGACAATGTCATTCTAGACTTTGAAACCAAAAAAATAAAAATAAATAATAATAATAATAATAATAATAATAATAATAATAAAATATCTCTGAATACATCAACACAAAAGTCTAACAATGATTACGATATCTTAATTAGAAGTTTCTTAACCCTAAAGTAAGAGTAATTAACAGTGGAGGCTTGCACTTATTAAAAATCTAGACATCACATCTTCTAAACAGAAGTCACTATTAAGATGGCACAAAATATAAAATAAAATAATTTTGCACCCCATATTATTCCAATCGAGGTGGTCTCATTAAGGTGAAGGACGTTACAAAGGTCAACAGGTGTTTGGGGCTTTGTGTAGTAGCATGAGTGCCTTGAAGCTCTTCAGATGATCTAAGGGGTCAGTTGTGAGTCATAAAGCTCGAATTGAGGCATCTTGAACTTCAAAGGAAGTGGCTCAAAATGATTTCTTTAGTGAAGGGTGGTGCGATCAAATGATTGGAGTCTTTAGGTGTGCCTAGCTCTCAAGATCGGGTCTGTTGCTTCCTAGCACCAATCATTTGGGCTATTTCCTCGAAGCGATGATCTATTGTCTGTTGGTCTATTGATGGCATCCTCGGACTCTCTTATTCATTGAAGCTAGGGGATCTGTTGTGTGGTTTGGCTTCAGTTTGATACTTCCATGGCTCACCCTTGGTCCATAAGAGGCATTAGCTTGCTGAGAAGGATGATCTTCCAAATTCTTTCAAGGTTGATCAGAGCTCACGACCTGACGAGGCCAAGGTTCTACTTTGCGAGGAGCTCCTAAAGGTTGCTCATGGTTGGTGACATGATGAGGTCACAACTCTACCTCAGCTGGGACTCTAGGATTAAGTTGTCAGGTAGCTAAAGTTTGAATCACTATCATCATATGATCCATCATTAGTCTATTCACAAAGACATCTCATCAAGGCACTATTGGACTTTGGTCATGATAGATGTAGGCATTAGTGTTGCAATTGAAGTTGATAATGAAGTCGGGTTAGGGTCGATTGGGTTTCTCATAGGATCTTGGGAACTAATCGCTCCATGGCTCAGATTAACTTGAGGATCGATCGTTATCTGGTGGCAATATTTCATAAGCATGGTGGAATGTGTTCATTTGATTTTCCCAGAGACAATGCTGATATGTTGATATTGGAATCTAGCTTCCTATGTATCAATTGAGGTGGGAGTGAAATGTCCAAACAATTCATCTGCATTGCTGCTTTGGTCATCAATCTGCACATTAAAAAGAGGTGGTTGGAGGGGCCTCAAAGTTTTTTAAGGAGGAAACCCCTTCGATGTTCAAGTCAACTAAGATTAAGAAGTTGTAGGCCTTTGAGCTTCCTTGTGCGAGAGCTCTGAGGTTTAGAGTGGTCTCTTCGAGTGAGATTGAGAGCGATCCAGAGAGATTGAAGCCTTTCACCTCGATATTAGTGGTTGTATTTATAGACGTCTTGAGAAAGAGTAGAGGAAATGGACTTTGTTGGATAAGATGGGAAAAGAGGAATCCACACAAAGTAATAGCTAAGTGCTCCACGTGCTAATCCGTTAAGCGGACAGGAGCATGGCTTGAGGATTGACGAGATCTTCATAATAGTGATGAAAGATGCCAACTACTTCGAGTAGATTAGCTGCATTAGAGGAGGGCTGAGCAGATGTTGGATGATGGATGTTGCACCACACCAGTGATCTTGCTACGTCAATGGTTCAGATCAGGCTATCCCACAATAGATATCATTTTATAACAATCTCAAACCTCATCTAAAAAGACTAAGTAAGAAGGTGAATGTGAGGCTGAGAAGTAATTATGGAAGCTAGCTCTGAGAAGGACTTTCTGCTTAAGGCATCAGCTACCACATTGGCCTTCCCTGGATGATAATGCAGGTTCAGGTCATAATCCTTTAGTAGCTCCAGCCACCTCCTCTGCCTCAAGTTTAGCTCCTTCTGGGTGAAAATGTATTTCAGACTTTGATGGTCTGTATACACATCACAAGTCTCCCCATATAAATAATGCCGCCAAATTTTCAGTGCAAAGATCACGGCGGCTAACTCCAGGTCATGAGTAGGATAGTTCTGCTCATAAGGCTTCAGCTGCCTGGAGGCATAGGCTATCACCTTCCCTTCCTGCATCAGAACACCTCCCAATCCCTTTCGAGAGGCATCAGTGAATAAAGTATATCCTCCAGATGTAGATGGAAGAGTAAGGATAGGGGCTGACACCAGGCGCTGCTTGAGTTCCTGGAAACTTCCCTCACACTCCTCTGACCAAACAAACTTTGCTCGCTTTTGAGTTAAGCGAGTCAGAGGCAAAGCAATGCGAGAGAAGCCTTCCACAAATCTGCGATAATAACCAGCCAGCCCCAAGAAGCTTCTGACTTCTGATACATTGGAAGGCCGACACCAGTTCACGACGGCCTCAATCTTCTTAGGGTCTACAGATATACCGTCGTTGGATACGATATGACCAAAGAATGATATTTGGCTCATCCAGAAGTCACATTTCTGCAGTTTGGCATAAAGTTTCTTCTCCCGAAGAGTCTGCAGAACAATCCTTAAGTGGTCTTCATGCTCCATATGACTTTTAGAATAAATCAAGATATCATCAATAAAGACCACTATAAACTGATCCAGGTATGGTTTGAAGATTCTGTGCATCAAGTCCATGAATACTGCCGGGGCATTAGTCAACCCAAACGGTATCACCAAGAACTCATAATGGTCGTACCTAGTTCTGAATGCAGTCTTAGAAACATCCTCAGCCTTTATCTTAAGTTGATGGTACCCTGATCGAAGATCAATCTTTGAGAATACCTGAGCTCCTTGAAGCTGATCAAATAGATCATCAATCCTCGGCAAAGGGTACTTGTTCCGCACTGTTACCTTATTAATTTCTCGATAATCAATGCAGAGCCGAAGACTGCCATCCTTCTTTTTAACAAATAATACTGGAGCACCCCAAGGAGAGACACTAGGTATGATAAATCCTCGATCCAGAAGCTCCTGCAACTGACATTTTAACTCTTTTAACTCAGCTGGGGCCATACGGTAAGAAGCTTTGGATATAGGTCCAGTGCCAGGGGCTAAATCAACAGTGAACTCGACTTCACGATCCGGGGGTAATTCTGTCAATTTCTTCGAAAAGACATCGGAAAACTCTCGAGCTACTGGAATATCTTCCAACTGGTGTTCATCCTGCTGAAGGTCCCTAACCATAGCAAGAAACCCCTGACCACCTTTTCTTAAGTATTTCCCAGCTTGCAGAGCTGACACTAATACCGAAGCCAGATGTTCCTGACTCCCACTAAAACTGAATTCAGGAAGATTAGGAATTTTAAAGATTACCCTTTTCCTGAAATAGTCAATAGAAGCATGATAGGAGGCCAACCAGTCCATCCCCAGGATTACATCAAAGAATTTCAGCGGGAGGACTATCAGATCAGCGTTCAACCTCCTATCTTCCATGTCAATCAGGCAAGATTTACACACTGAGTCTACCATCATGACTTCTCCATTAGGAAATGCAATATGCAACTCTTGCTCTAGAGGAACGGGTATCAATGATGCATTCTTGGCAAGAAAACTATTAGATATAAATGAATGTGTGGCACCCGGATCAATTAAAGTTTAAGCATAAGTGTTGCCTACTTTAAACATACCTGTCATAAAGATTAACTTAACTTAGATATCATGCAGTATCATGTATTTTTCCTCTATCTAGTACCATAATCCATGCATTATATCAGGTATGAATGCAATAATTTTAAAGAAATAATTTAATTTAACAGATATACCTGTCACCACAGTGTTAGAGGCAGCAGCGTCCTGCTGAGCGAGTGTAAAGACCCTCCCTTGGGTCCTGGGCTGCTGCTGACTCTTCCCCTGATCTGGAGGGGGCTGCTGATCCTTCCGAAGGGGACAGGTGGCCATTTTGTGGTCCATCTTCCCACAAATAAAGCAGGCAACAGTCAGCCTGCGGCACTGCTTGCCCTGATGGACCTTCCTGCAATGAGGACAGCGGGTCTCCTTATCCTTCTGCCCTGAGGGAGCCTAAAAGAAACCCTTCTTCTTCTTAGCCTGCCCTGAAGACTGGCCCGAAGGAGGTCCTCTCCTCTTCATCTACTGCTCCCTCATCTGCTGAATGGCAGTCATGTCCCTCTCAATGATCAGAGCCTTGCTCACCACTTCACTGTAAGTGGGGAGCTCAAATGCGTATCGCCTCGGCTGGGGTGCAGTCCCTCAGTGAGTTTGGTGATCTTGGCTTTCTCGGTCATAACAAAATCTGGGGAAAATCTGGCCAATCGTCTGAACTCAGCTTCATACTGGGCCACAGAAAGGTTCCTCTGCTCTAATCTCATAAACTCAGACTCCATCTGTCTCTGAACACTCCTGGGAAAATACTGGCGATAAAAGGCCTCCTTAAACTGTTCCCAAGAGATGGCCCGACCTCCAGAGTGCTGCTCCAACATCAGCCACCAATCGTATGCCTCCCCTCGGAGGAGGTAGGCGGCAAATCTGATCCGCTCCTCCTCCGGGCTACCAAGGGCCGTAAAGGCCTTCTCTATCTCTCTTATCCACCTCTCCGCATCAAGTGGGTTGGTGGATCCAGAGAAGGGAGGAGGGGCCAAGCTCTTAAACTCGGAGAAGCTACGACCCCCTCTGCCCGGGGGCCGAGATGGAGCGGGCCGAGCGAGCATCGATCGAGGCCGGGCCAGTTGGGTCTGAGGAGTAGGAGGGGCAGACGGAGTCTGCGGAACAGTAGAGCCAGATATAGCAGGCGCATGTCGAATCGCTCGGCCGCATGGCCTAAACCGCCTGAGTCACCCCCAAGAATGCCCGGAGTAACTCGGCCTGCAGCTGCTGTGGGTCGTTGCCAACTGGGGCAATGGAACCTGCATCTGGTGAGGCTTCCGGGCCTCCCTGTTGGTCAGGGTCACCAGCCTGAGAGTCCCCCTCATGTCGCTGACCACTGGTGTGACGAGGCATTATGAAATCCTGCCATGGCTAGGTTCCAATCAATAACATAATAAATCATCAAATCTCGAGCATTTTTTTTTTTTAAACAAGTCACTTGAATTTTTCCTAGAGTTATTACCCTCCTGATGTCATGTCAATTTTTGGCCTAATGTTAATCATGTGTTTGGCCCTAATGTCAAACCTTGCTCTGATACCACTACAAGCTGTCACGCCCCGGACCCAGCTGGTGGTGGCCCAGGGGTGACAGCCCGCCGCATGTCAGGCATGCAAGGCATCCAGTACAATATCATTTATAAACAAGGAGGGTTAACAACTATATAACATACAAAGTTTAATCCTTCATAAACAAATTATGTAATGTTGGGCAACAAACCAAAGTTCCAAAATAATTCCAAATGGGGTTATATATAACAAAATAAAATCAATTTACATCAAGAACTCCCAATTACCCCTGTTGTTGCCCCTGATAATTCTGTAAATCTGGAAAAATATTGTAAGATTTAATGAGTTTACACTCAGTAAGTAAGCCTACTATTACATAATATAGCCAAATAAGAATTTTTATCAAGTCAAATACATGTCATGCTTCCAAATTTAAAAACATTTCATCATATTATAAAATTGTACAAATCTCATATTCGAATAAATTGGAAGCAATTAATATGAAATAATATTTCAAAATACCATTTCAATGTCAAATCACTGTAAATCTCATTTCATACTAATATCCCACGTCCACGTAATAACATCCAAAGGATGTAACCTCCCTGTACGCCCCCAGTGGAGGAAGGATGCCAGAGTCAATTAGCATCTAATGCTATATCATGTCACAGCACATCCCTAGGATGTGTGTTCTCCACATATTCCCCCTGTGGAGGTGGGTCCCGGAGTCATGTAACATGTAGTGTGGACCGTGACGACATATAATATCACAATCACAAATAGCATTTATTCGCATAATAGCAAACATATATCAATTTACTTTTCATGTTTTACCAAAATTTGGTAATTTTCCATAATCATGTAATAACCAGTTGCATGTATCAAATGCCAATTTAATTTACCAAAATTAACAATAATCAAGTTAAATATTCATTTACATAAATGTGGTACCACAACTATCATTTTTCAAATAATACTATAAATCAATTCATTATTTCAATAATGGCATGATTTAATAATGATTTAAGAAAAATCATTATAACTGGCTTACTTACCTCACAACGCTAATCCAAAAGCGTAAATCAGCTGTAGGGATCTCTGGGTACCTACAACATAATTTTTCAGATTTTTAAATTTCAATTTTAGGATGTCAAACTGACTCCTACACTAAACCCAATCTAATCCTGGGCCTAACTTGGGGCTTGAATATCTCCAAATATAGAAGCCCAAATAGGGAAATAAAAATTCCTCGACAAACTAGGATCCATGCTGATCCCGACCATATTTTTCTTTTATTGGGCCGAACCCAAATTGGGGCCCAAAAATTCAGCCCAAAGGGGCTAACTGGACTGGACCGAACCCGGCCCAGCCCCAGTTTTTCCTTTTTTTTCTTTTTTTTTTTTTTTTCTTTTCCCCTGCTTCACCCCTAGTTCACCCGAACCAGGGGTGGCTGGTGGCCGGCGGCCTAGGGCCGTCGCCGGCCCTCCCCGTGGTCGGCTGGCCACCGACGACCGGCCCCAGGCCGGCCGGCGGCGGCGGCCAGCCCCTTCTTCTTCTCTTTCCTCTTCTTTTTCTTCTTCTTTTTCCTTTTCTTCTCCTCCTTCGTCACTGTGCCGGCGACACGGCCGGCCACCGTTGGCCGGCCGGACCTCACCGGACGCCGCCCGGCGCGGTGAGGGCCGCCGCCAAAGCCGGGCCGGCGAGGCCGGCGGAACGCCGCCGAGCCGGACCAACGCGGAGTCGGTTTGGCTCCGCGACGGGGAAGGGCCATTCGGCCCTCTCCCTCGGTTCCTCCCCTCGCCGGCGACACGGCCGGCCGGACCCCGCCGGACGCTGCGCCGGCGCCGGCGGGGGTCGCCGCCAAGGCTCGACACAGCGGGCCGGCGGGCACGCCGCCGGCCACGAACCCACGGTGAAGGAAGGGCCGTGGGCGGCCCTCCCCCTTCTTCTTTGCGCGGCGGCACGGCCGGCCTCCTCCGGCCGGCCGGACCCCACCGGACGCGGCCCCGGCGCCGGTGGGGGCTACCGCCTGAGGACCGGGCTTGGCGAGCCGGCGGGCACGCCGCCGGGCCCGAACCAAGCGCGGGAGCCCGCTTGGCTCCCGCGTCAGGGGAGGGCCTCCTGCGGCCCTCTCCCTCTCTCTTCATGCTCTCTCTCTTCCTCTCCTCGCCGGTGAAGGGGGGGCTTACCGGACGGCGGCGAGGTGTCGGGGACGAGCGGAGGGCGGCACGGTGACAGGAGCTCGCGAAGAGCAGGAGGGAGGAAGAAGATGGAGGGAGGGGGCTTCAGTTCTCTCCCCTGTCTTTCTCTTTTAGCGAGAGGAGGGCTGAGCCCTTCCCTGCGCTCCATGTGCGCACGCCGCGTGTCGCGCACCCACGCCGTGTATAATGATAAAAAAAATTTATCTGTCAGGGGGTTTTATAGATATGTAGAATTACTTTGTTCCCGTTTAAAAGGCCATCGACATTTCAACATGGCATTGATATTAAAAATATATATCTTAGAACCATTTCTACATGGCATTAATTTTAAACATATATATTTTAGAAAGACTAAAGCAAGAGGGAAAAGGGGCATGGATAAGCGGCGGTCTTCGTGCACCGCACTCTGCGGTTACCGCAGGGAATCCCGGCCCAGGGAAAAGAGACTTCACATCGCGCGGGGTAGCTGGAACGTTGAATTTGAGGTACGTTGAATGTACGTTGGTCATGTTCAAAGGTTAACAAGTCGATGGCAGACGCGGAGAGGCTTTTTAAAAAGGGCAGGAAAAGGATACACCGACCGTTGATTTCCGGCACCTAATGTTTGAAATTCTCAAGAGACCATGCCTACAAGTAAGCAAACCAATATTTTATGGGCAGGAGCAAGGAAAACAACGCGGCAGCTGCTCTCATGTTCGAACAAAAAATTATCAGTCAATAGGGATAAGGAATTCATATTTGGGAACTTAGGAATAGAGTCGTTTTCTTTTGTTCGTCTTAAATTACTGTAATCGAATTTTGATGTGGTTGCTTTGGGGTCATCAGAAAAAGGCACTCCTTGTTTTTTCACCGGAGCTTATCCTTGGCATTCAAGAAATCAGGGTCATCGTTAAAAAAAAAAGAAAAAAAGAAAAAGAGAAGGTTTTAACTTTTTTGGTTTGGTGTTTACCTGAAAAACAGAGAAAACATTTGTAGTGTGAGGAAAAAAAAAAAAAAAAAAGAAGAGACCATCACTTATGTACTCCCTTCCATGCAACATTATTACATCAGTTTATGTATGGTCAAGGAGAGCCATAGGGGAAAAAAGTATTATTGCTAGTAATGCATGGACAAATGGTTAGTTAATTTAAGAAGCAATCAATGGATGGTTGCCAACAATCATAAATTTTTTGAAGAAAATTTGATGAAGATGGTTGTCATTCTGCTTTGCATATTTTTAAAAAATATCTACTAGAAAATAAATAAAGGCGTTTCTCTTGTTGAAATAAAAGTATGCTTAAAAAATAAAAGTGAGACACATCGAAAGTTTCAAGCCATGAATACAATTAGCTACCAAAAAAATATGTTATGGGGCACATGGGATTAGATCTCTCTTTCAATCTAATTAAGGTTAGGGATGCAATTTTAGCTAACTTAAATTATTTATAAATTTTGATCAATTTGGATAAGTAAATAAATAACTTGGTTGGGCTGGGTTGGAAAATGTCATCGTAGTTTCAAACAAAGATTTGGATCAAGAGCTTTACTGATTTGACTTAATCCAATAAGAAAATAATTCACTAAAGATTCAAAAATATCAGGCCGTGCAAATTTCTTGTGAACTTAAGAAATTATGTTAAAAGAAAGGATATGGTGCAACCTACACAATTCTATCCTAGATAGGCAATCTATCTATACATAAATCAAGGTTGAATTTGATTTCATTTAATTGAATCAAGATTACTCGACTAATTTAGGTCAAATTAACCATTGTGGGTAGTATCATTATGCCATCAATACCATTCACCTCCATAGAGACCTCTAATAATGCCCTAGCTAACTTATCACAGCAAATATTAAGGGATTACTTCCATTTCTTTCTTTAGCTCTTAATTGCTTTAATATTGTTATGCTATAGACATGTACACAAGTTTAATACCCCTTATGTAATCTAAAATATACATGAAGAAATAACCAAGTAAAAACATATTTAAAATAAGACAACATATAACCAGATTTAATTAAATAAATAATTGAACTAGAAGAGAATTCATGGGTTTCAACAAATTTGAGCTTTGTTATTATATTAATTAAATCAATTGATTCCAAAAGTTTAAACTGATGTATGAAGCATTAAGAATTAATATCAAACTCAATGCACTTGAATTCTATTATATAAATTAGGAGTACTTAAATGCTATCTTGATGGCGCTAATAAAAAGAACTAGTTAAGGGTACATGCATTTCATATGACATTCAGCCATCATACCACAAGTAAAGTTCTATACCAAACTAGTACGAGAATTAAACATACAATCTAAGCATAAAATATATAGAAACTATTACATATCAAACTATTACATAAAACATTTCTTAAGTAATTTCTTTTTATGTGATATCCCTACGAACAAAGGATGCACCTAAGCACCAAGGTGCATCATGCTAATCGCATAATATATTTTGATAAGTATCGTGATCATATTACTAGGACCTTCATAAACATATAAATATTGTCATCAAGAGCAGAGGATGCACCAGCGAACGAACATGGATCGTCCTAAACACCAAAGTATATATATCAACAAAAATATTCTTATAAGGGAGTGACATGGTGAGAGATCCCAGCGGCCAAGATGGATGTCTCATCAAGAATTTGGTTGGAAGATTTGCTTATTATTATATATATTGCTTTAACCATCACATCCAACATACAGGATACACCTTTGTAAAAGATTGTGTTCATTTAGATATTTGTGATTATAAATAGAGATGAGGTATCCACTGTTTTCAACTTCAGCATTGATATTCTGGTCAAGCTATCCTGGTAATTTAAGCACTGAAATACCTGTTGCATCAGATTTCTTCATGACAATAGATAACAGCGACCCATTCAGTGGAAATTCATCCATTAGATGACAACGACCCATTCAGCGGAAATTCATGCACGCCAACTTCGTATTCCATAGATCAGGTTCTTGGACCATTCTTGTTGATGACCATTATAAAACGTTTATTTATTAAAATAATTAGGTATAAACCAGGGATACTATAAAAAGGGAATTGGACAAATTCAAAACCAGATCGCACTTTTATTAATAATTCAGTAAAATTTCAAGTCATTCAAAGAATAAATAATAAGTTTTTTAATATTTACTTGAAAGGAAATACGTATTAATGAATCCACGGTCAATCATTTGAGTTGACCCCCCGACTGCATCAAATGGGAACTTCTAGCCCCCACCTTATCATCAAATTAAAACGACTCTTGACTGGATCCGAGATGCTCTACCCATCCTTTCCCTTTTTTTAAATTAAAAAAAAAAAAAAAAAAATTTCTCCTCCTTCTCTTGTTTTCGCTATGGAAAATAAAAGAAATAAAAAAATCTAAGGCGACAGAGCTTTTACGGCCCTAGAGGTCTACCTCCGGCCTAACCGAGAGCCAAGACGATACAAAGAAAGTAGAGGCGCCTTACAAAGTCAATTTTATCGGCCGGAAAAGTCCCCAACTAATTCCCCCAGTTCTTCCCTTCACCTTCTCTGAAAAAAAAAAAAAAAAAAATCATTCATTGCTTCTTTGATTGGTGAAGCTTTGCTTATTTTCACTGATGTTATTTTAGAAAGGCGTAATGAGAAGAAGTCATCGGAAGATTAGGTGCGGTTGGGAGGAGATAAGGACGGGCGGTAATCTCACCTCCCACGTTCTACTTTCCTTGTGGCGTTTGAGATCTCCAGAAGCGGACAAGCTACGGTGATGGGAGAGTCGGGGACGGAAGCGTGCGGGGTGAGGGATGTTTGACACGTGTTCGCCGTGCCACCCTGGGATGACCCTCGGTCTTTGAAGAAGCTTCGATTTGGAAGGGCGAGAGCGATCCCAGGGCCCAGATCAAAGAAAGAAAGCCAAGGCAAGAGCTAAAGCGAAAGCGATCCCTCCCCGCACCCACCCATATCCTTAAAACGCGCAGCCTGCCTTCTCTTCGGATCTCCTCCTATTGGAATCGCCGCTGCTCTGCTGCTGTCGATCTTTCAATGGCCTAGGAGAAGCCGTTGGTTGTGGTCCCGCCATTGTTGTGAGATCTGGGAGGTCTCTCTAGCTTGGCTGGGCAGGAGGAGACGGGACATGGAAGGAGAGAGAGGCGAGGGATTCGGCATCGGAATCGAAGCAAGAGTTGATGGGTGCTGCCACTGGATGATCATCAGCGGATTCTATTGCTGGGGCTGGGAGTTCTTAACGGCTCTCCTCCTCTTCTCGCGCCACTGATCATCTTGTTTTTGTCTAGTTTTCTTCCTTTCCGTTTCTTTTGAGAGGAAGAGAAAGAAAAAAAAAAAAAAAAAAGAAAGGAAGAAAGAAATTTGTTAGTCTTTTTTTTAAAAAAAAAATTAGAAAGGATAGAGATGGCAGCAACAAAGAATAATAATATTGTTACTAGTAATTATGGTGGGAATGGTAGGAGTGCGGGAGGGCCGGCGCCGTTCTTGACGAAGACGCACCAGATGGTGGAGGACGGGGAAACGGACGAGGTGATATCGTGGGGGGAGAAGGGAAGGACGTTCGTGGTGTGGAAGCCGGTGGAGTTCGCAAGAGATCTCCTTCCGATCCACTTCAAGCACGATAACTTCTCCAGCTTCGTCCGCCAGCTCAACACCTACGTACGCTTTCTCTCCACCCTACCTCTTTGTCACTGTGCTACTTTTGTGGACGGATCTAGAAATTTGATCATAGAGGCCTGTTCACCGTTTTGCTTTTATTACGATCCTGAAGATTAGGTTTTTGTTAAATTAACGGAGCGAATTGGTGGCGGATTAAGTGGGCATCTTATGTTTGTTGCGCGTCATACTCTGCTTTTGTTTTTGCGGCAGCATCCCCTGCTCTTGGTTTGGCACGGATACATAGGTTACGATTAGCTGTCAGCTGGGTGGCCGACGCGGCCAACCTTCTAGGGTCTCGTTTTTTTGTTTTTTTCGCTAGAAACCTTCTAGACTCTAGTTGAGAAAGCAGAATGGCTTTTCTTCCCTGTTTTATTCTCCTGAGCGATGCCATAATACCCAAAACGAGAATAATAATATAGTAATCAAATTTGAGACGCCATAGCAATATAGCATTCATCTAAATGATCCTTCTTAGCTAATGTTTAAGCTGCTGTGGTGATGAAATTAGACAGCACGTAACGTAGATGGAAGGTGATTCATTACCTGCCCAGTTAAATGGCTCGTGTGGGACCTGCACTAAAACCAGGGATGGTGGCGTTGGTGCTTTGCAAGTCTAGGCAGGCAACCAAGATCTGACTCTATCACCTCGCTTTCAGACCTAACGTAGAATTGGAGTGAGGACTTTGGTCTTCTATTTAGACTCGCAACCTACTGGCTTGGCATATCCACAACACAATGGATCGCCGCCCTCCGTTTGGAACGAAACTGCAATTGACGAAGCCTTCCATATCTGAATCGCTTGGCCCACGTACCTCTCAATCCCAGCTGACAAGAAACCACAACCCACGTCCCTACGGTACAATTCTGGCCAACCAGCATCCGACACGTACACTCTTCTTTCTTTTTAACCACGTCAGTTACTGATTCTATCATGCAGTTATCCTTGTTGCCCTTACGGCTACTGCCTGTCTCAAGAGTAGTTTTGTAATTTGACGTCTTGACAGGGCTTCCGCAAGGTGGTGCCGGACCGGTGGGAGTTCGCGAACGAGAACTTCCGGCGAGGGGAGCAAAGGCTCCTCTGCGAGATCCGCCGGAGAAAGGCCGCGCCGCCGCAGGCCCAGCCGGCCAGAAAATCCAACGCCGGCCATGGGAACCACCCTCCTCTACCTTCGTGGACCTCCAACTCAGGCGAAGTCCACAGCTCCTCCTCCACATCCTCCCCTCCGCCGACGACGTCGCAGCAGCTTCTAGAACTGACCAACAAGAACGAGAAGCTGAAGGAGGACAACAAGATACTGAGCAATGAGCTGGCGCAGGTCAAGCAGCGCTGCAAAGAGCTCCTCGGCTTCCTTTCGAAATTTATGGACGTTAGCGAGCTCGACATTGATCTTTTAGTGCAGGAAAAGGGATTGATGGAAGCAAGGATACGGAAAGAGGAAACAATGAATAAAAGAGATGTGGAAGAAGAGGTGGGAAAGAAAGAAGAGGGTCTGAAGCTTTTCGGTGTCTTGCTGAAGAGTTTTAAGGGAGAAGAGAGCAAGAAAAGCAGGAGGGAGAAGAGAGGACGGTGTGACGAAGGAGGAGAGGGTTGTGGGGCTGGGGGGAGGCCCATGAAGATGGGCTTCATGCCACCGTGGATGGGGATGGGGATGTCGACGCCGGCGCAGCAGGGAAGCAGCAAGGTCTGCAACTGAGCGGAGACATTTTAGTTAAGTGGTGATGATTCTGTGTCTAGACATCTAAGTAACAGGGAAATGAATGTATTATTATGTAGTTGCAGTGGAATAGAGGGTGGAGCTCAAGGAATGCTCCAATGTTTTCTTGAAAGTTAAAAATATGAAGAGTTTAATGTATGAGATAAGGTGACTAATATTTTTCAGTTGGATTTTATTGCATGTATAAACTTATGCTCCTTATATTGGGTGTTTGTGAGTACATCTGAGCTTCCACTTTGTTTTTAATTATTTTTTAAAATTTGTTTATTTTGATTTTTTTTATGTTTAGTGGTAAGAAGAGCTTCCTCTGTTTTTAATCTCATTCTTTTTCCGCTTTATGCATCTTGGAGCAAGGCCACGAGGCTACTGCCGACTGAGATCGCTGGGCCTTTAAAATTTTTTATTAAACTATATTTTTGGCTTTTGAACTTAAAAAATATATCACTTTAATTTTTAAATTTTAAAAAATTATAAAATTAATTTTAAATTTTATTTTTTATCATTAAAATAGAATAATATTATCAGAAACTCGCTCATGTGACCAGCTTACATGGACTAAAATCTCCTCTCTTTCTTTGATAGCTCTTTCTCTGTCCACTCTTTTTTGGACGATCCTTTTGTTTCCTTCTTCCCATTCCATCATCATCGCATCATCCCTTTATTTTCGAACGGCGCAATGTTTAGAATCAATTTTAATGATAAAAATCAAAGAAAAATAAAAATGAAGTTTACGATTAATTTTATAATTTTTTAAAATTTAAAAATTAAAGTGACCCATTTTTTTAAAATTTAAAAATAAAAATATAATTTAATTTTTTTAAAAAAAAGTACGATCGTCCTACCGGGGCAATGCGTTTGTGTAAGTTTTTGGATGTTAATCGGTAATAAGCCTTCCAATTTGATTGATAGAGGTGACAGGTGAAGAATTTAAGGTTGTGCTGCTAGTGTCTAGAAAGGAGGATTTGATCTGTTGGTCACGTATCGTGTACGAAAACTCAATCTTCCATTGGTTGAGGATTTTTCGTTTTCTCCAAAACGGTACCCTTTATTGCGGCGTTGAATTGGGAGGGATGGTTGCCCGTACGTGGCATGCCAACAGCATAAGCATGGACGCACTTGCGGTATGGATTGAAATTACGAAGGATTTTTCATCCCAATCCAACCACACATTTAAAATAAATAAATAAATAAAATTTAAATAACATATATCTCACCATTTCATCATATTATGAAGTTCTAAATATGCAATTGGCAAATCTATTCATTTTCTTATATTTTTTAATTTCATAAAATTATATTAATAATTTCATACCGTTCTAATCACATGCGGTGAAATGATAGGAAAATTGATTGAAAGAAAATTGTATTAATAATTCCATAAACATGCCCTACATGACATCCCACATCACTTCTTATATGGCAAGAAAATTAATTGGGAAACTACATTTATTAACATTGAAATCTGATGGAAAATTTATTTTTGACTCAATTCAAACAAAACAGATCTCATCATGATTTTGATTGTATTTAAAGAAAGAAGCATTAAAGAGCCTCAAAGTTTTTCTTCAAGCAAAATCACTCAGCTTAGTCAAACAATAGAAAAAAACTTAAAGCTCCTCAACAAGCGCTCTCTAAAAGGCTAAAAGGTGTATTTTACCTATGAGGCACAAAGCTTCTTTAAAAGACATTTAGAAGAGTTGTATTTGAATCAAATTCTCCTTAAGTAGCTCTAATAAGCACGATAGATTAGGCAAGAAGGAGAATCCTTTTCAAATTGGATGGCAAAATGAGAACTCTACATAGGTTGGCACTTTTATTGACACAGAGAGGTCGTTAAATAATGCAAGGTCAGCCACATCGCGTCCAGTTGTTGTTTGTCATCTGTAGCAATCTAGTCAAACCATTACGCCACTTATGTCCACATATATGTGCCATATTGTATCAGCCCATATCAATTGGCTCCTACTTTCAAGAGTTGAGCTTAAATTTATACTTCGGTCTAAGCTCAAGTCACAAAAGTAGCTCTACATGTTGTATAGCTAATTTGGCTTAAGCTCCTTCATATTTTCTCATGTGATTGTGCTATCATGTAACATACTCTACATCGAGCTATTTAGTAGCTTTCTTTAAATCGAGATATCAAGTAGCTCATCTTCAGCCGGACTAACTCATGGTTGGTAGATGAGCTATCTGATAGCTCGACTTTCATTGAAAGCTGACTTCAGGCCGTGCTATCAAGTAGCTCAATTGTAGCATGCTTGGATTGTTGGCACTCTTGGCTGTGCAAGTTCTCGCAACTCATAAAGTACCATTAGGTTGACCATACTATCAAGTAGCTTAGCCATGAGGAGATCATGCATGTAGCACTAACCAGCTATCTAGCTCACTCGGTCATTGATCATCTGCACAAATCTTAAGGCAAAAGTCATAAGGTCGGGTGTGCAAATCATCATTGGTGGATATTTCTTAAATTTAAGTGCCCATCATTAATTCAAATGGCAGCTTTTCGAGAGGTGCCCTGACCTTCACTAGTGATGATGTCCCTTAAAGAGCCATAATCATAATACATTTATGGTCGGACTCCACATAGCAGTCTATGGTTGATAGTTGTGAGAGTCAAGAGGGTGGATGGTTTGTCTCCCGCACTACCTCCTCCCTCCTTTGACTATATAAGTAGGGGGTTAAAGCTTTTTTGCTTCACCCTCATTGCTAAGAGGCAAAACTATGCCATTGTTTCTAAGCTTTAGCTCAGCCAAAGTCCTTGATCCTCTCTTCTTCCTTCAAAGTTCTTCCTTGGCCTTCAGAGCTTAGGTTCATTTTCCATACTCTAGGTTAGTTAAGATGTCTATATGCCCACCTTCTACTTTAGAGAACATCAAGTCCTTGCTAGCCGAGGAGTCAAGCATGCTTAATGAAGATGACGTGGTAAGGATTTGCCAAGCATACTTCATACTTGACTCATATTGGTTGATCATCTCAAGTCTGGGGGATAAAGCCTTGATCATAAGGTAAGTTAGTTCTATCTTTATGAGGATACTCTAAAGGCAAGGCTTAAGTTTTATGTTCGCCACTTCATAGCCAACCTCCTGACCTTGTAAAATATAGCCCCAACCTAACTTATCCCAAACTTGTGGTAAGTAATCATATGGTTTTTGACTTTGTTTTCCCAGCTCGGTCTCACTCTGAGCTGAGCTTTATTCATCTCCATTGTTACTTTGAAGTTCCATCCCCACGAGCAAGGTTGGTTATACCTCTCTACTCGAAGAGGGGGAAGAATCTTCATAAGTAATCCTTCTTCCATCCATAGATGGAAGCATGGATTTTTCTTTCTTTTTCTAACTGAGGGCTTTGGACTGTTCGACGCGACGTAGAAGTAGCCAAACCTGAAGCCCAATCATCTTTCGAACCTTACTTCTAAGGACAAGGAAACTTTAGCTTAGCTCTGTAGGATAAATCCTTTGAACACATCTAAGCTCGTGATAGAGGCAGCTCTAATCGGAGCCAGCTTAAGCTGGCACCTCAAAGTATCTTTTTTTTTTTTTTTTTTAAGCTATTCTTGTTGTTTACTAAGCCAAACTAATGCTAATTTTCTTACAGACATGGTTCACTTCCAAGGTTTACAGTAGGCTTTGAAGTGCAAGAGACGAGCTGTGGGCATTTTTTCAGCTACCATTATTGGCCCAGAGGGGTGGCTCCCTGGCCCCCATGAGACCCACTAGAAGGACCCCCTGTCACACCCTAGACCCTAGGATGGATCCAGCTTGTGACAATCTGCTGCAAGGGGTCTATTACATTAACATTTAATCAAATAGATTGAATACTATTATTCAATAACTATTCCATCCTAAAAAATGTTCACACAACTAGAAGAACAAACATCTAAAACTAACATGATAGTTTATTGAATTGATAACTATAGAAGAAATCTGGCAGATGTTGCATCTACCAGAGTCCTCATTTCATTTCATTGAATCTGAAAAAAATAATAAGATAATTTTATGAGCTCAAGCTTAGTAAATAGTAATAACTATAAACTAGTGGATCAAGTAAATGAGAGTTATAAAGATGCATGTCATAAGAAAGCTGATATCTTACTATGTATATTATCACATGCTATATAAATCTTGAAGCATCTTAAGCCAATACTTAACCTTTTATAAAACAATTCATGTCATCAATATTTAAAAGTTTTTGTATCATCATTTTACTAAATCTCTATAATCACAGACTATCGTCGCATATATCCCTGTAACCGGTCCAGTGCACTACATTTAACCCTGTGGATAGGGGTTGGATCTTCGTATACATCCCCTACGGAGATGGGTTCGATATCTGTCATTTGTCATCTGTCATCACATAGTGGATCAAGAGTTTTATGTCTTTAGTTAAATCTTTTGTCAATAATTTAAAATTCATCAGTAATTGCTTACCGAGTGATCATGTAATTTTACTATTTTCTCTTTTTATTATAATATAAAATTTATTTTTCCAAGGTCTAAATATAACAAAGTTTCATGGTAACAATAATTTTAACACTTATAGTTTATTTACTTGCTCGAGTAATTTGCAATAATTCAATTATGCAAAATCTATAACTATATAGGAAATAAATAGTAGTAATTACGTTGTGCAAAATAATAACTACTTAACAATAGGCATATAATAAAATAAATATTTTTAACTAGGCAAGTTATTAATGTTTAGCAATGACATTAATTAACTATACATAGTTAAACAATATTAATTGATTAGGATTTTAAATGCTTAACATTAAATAATTTACCAAAAATTAAAATTGCTAATTTATAATTAGCCTACTTACCGTAATCGCTAATCTCCAAGAAAAGTAATGCATTTCAAGGATTCCGCTCACCTACATAATAAGTTTTTAAATTAATTACATAATCATAATGGCTAACCTCAACTTAGATTCAGAACCTAAACTTACCATGGATCACTTGGGTTTAGGTCATATGGGTCATCTAGTCTTAACAATTATAGTAAACATTACTCCAAATTAAATTGGTTCAACCTACTCCTAATTAGATTAGTTCTAAAAAAATTCCATCAATTAGGTCCCAATCCAACTTAAATTCAAATTAGGCTAAACAACCAGGCTCCAAATGAGTTGAACTAGTTCCAAATGGGTTGAACCAATTTCATAATAAGCTCAGTCGGTTCAAGGACCGGTTCATAGGCTTAATGGTTTGGTTTGGCTGGTTCATAAAGAAGGCCTTCATCTTCCTCCAAAGGTCCCAACCTGATCGATGCATAGGACCAGAAACAGATAGACCCTGGCCGACCATAGCATTGTCGACAAACCTCCTAGACTTTAGCCATGACCGGGTCTTGCTCCAGCGAGGTGCCAGTTCTTGGCCTATGACTAGGCTTGGCATTGGTGCCGAGAAGTCCTACTCCCCCAAAAATAGGGCAATCTGATCATTTTCTTTCCAAATTTTGACGATAGCCGATGACTAACCTAAGAACTTAGAGCTCTATGCAATGGCTCAAGGATTTAGAAGTTACTTGCTTGATTTCACTACTGAACCATAAGACAACATCGACAAATCACCAACTCTATTCCTTTCTGAAACAAAGTCACCCAAAAATTCATTAAAACTCTTGAATATCACCTATCTCATCATGAATCACATGCTAACATTTTCGTGGATCTAAAGAAGGCCGAAAGGATCAAAATCTTAAGTTAACCTATGCAAACTGAATCAAATCCAAGGATGAAGGCTATTCCTTCCTCACTACTTCATCTTCTTTAATTCCTCGCAACCATTCCCCAACCCCACTTCTAGAGCTTTGATTTCCTTTGTTAATGGCTAGGGAGGATTGATCATTAAGTAGAGAGATAGGCTTGAAGAGAAGGCCTATCTCTCCCTCAAATCGTATCTGGAATGTAGATGAGTTCATCTCCTCCCAGGATACGAATCTCTCCTTTTTTTTTTGTTGTTGACTTGACTTGACTTGGATTGGTCAAATGGATGAGGTTTGGTTCAGGTCAAGTCTCACATTCCTATGTATTCATTCATGTCTTATGTAATTAAAAATTACAAATCATAAGACATACCTCTCACCACAAACTTGATGCAGTAGCGTTCTGCTGGATGAGAGCATAAATCCTTCTCTAGTCCTAAATTGCCATTGTTCCTTTTCCTAGTCTGAAAAAGACTGTCGACCCTTCTTGAATGGACAAGAAGATATCTTGTGATTCATCCTCCTGCATATGAAGCAGGCATCGGTCAGCTTATGACGCTCCTTGCCTAGGTGATTCTTCCCATAGTGGGGATATTGAGCTTCATCACTTCACTATCCAATAGTGGTAGGGGATGGATTCCCTCTTTTCTTTGATTGCCCCAAACCTTGACTAGGAAAGGTCCTTTTCTTCTTCATCTATTGCCTCCTTTTTTTTCTAAATGTCATTCATATCACTTTCAAACAGAAGGGCTTTACTGACAACTATAGCATAGGTGAGGAGCTCAACGACATTCACGGGCTACTTCAGTATGGGCCTCAATCCTTGAATAAACCTTTGGATCTTGGCCCCTTCTATAGCCATCATGACAGGAGTGAACCAGGCTAGCCTAGTGAACTCAGCCTTATATTGGCTTATGGTTAAGTTCTTCTGTTTCAATTTAATGAATTCATTCTCCATGTCTTTGATACTTTTTAGAAAGTATTTATTATAAAAGGTATGCTTGGATTCTTCCTAAGTAAGGGTTCTACCTCCTTGCCTACGTTCTTCTAGAAGCCACCAATCATAGGCATCACCTCGTAGAAGGTAGGTAGCATATTTGACCTTTTCCTCCTATCTACTGTGAACGTTAAAGGCCTCCATTTCAACTATCCAGTGTTCGACATCTAAGGGGTTGGTGGAACTAGTGAAGGGGGCAAGGGCTAACCCCTTGAACTCAGAAAACCCTCCACTTCTTTGTCAAGGTTGCGATTGGTGGCTCAACTTGGCTGATTGTCCTTGCTATTACTGCATCATCTACACGATCTCAATAAAAGCTCGCATCATATTCATCATTTTAGCCTAAAAACTCTCTTAGGAGTTTCTCGCTGGGTCAATCAAGCTTGATCCATCCGAAACATTTGGCCTCCTTGCTGGTCTAATTCATCAGCATTGGAGCCTTTACTAGCACAATGATCCCTTGTATGATGAGCCATTATAATCTATATTACAAGATAAACTTTTATATCATTTATGCTTTCAAATATTTAATTACTAATTTTATGTTTTTTTTAAATAAGTCATTCGACATTTTATTTAGAGTTATTACCCCCTACCCTCACCCCCCCCCATAATTAGTCATCCTAAGGGTTTTTCCTAAGATCTAACCTAGCCTCTGTTACCACTATAATTGTCACGCCTGAATTTTTTTCTAGGATGGATTCAGATTATAACAATCCGCCGTACGCAAGGCATGCAAGGCATTTATTACAATAGTATTTAATCAAACAAATTGAAGATTAATATTTAATAACCATTCCATCTAAAAAAATGTTCATACAATTAGAAGAACAAACATCTAAAACTAACATAATAGTTTATTCAATTAATAACTATAGGAGAAATCTGACAGGTGCTGCTTTTACCTAAGGTCCCCATCTCATTTCACTTAATCTGAAAAAAAAAAATAATAAGATAATTTTATAAGCTCACGCTTAGTACATAGTACTAATTATAAACTAGTAGATCAAGTAAATGAGAGTAATAAAAGAGCGCATGTTATAAGAAAATCGATATCTTACTGTGTATATTATCAAATGCTATATAAATCTTGAAGTATAAGCCAATACTCAACTTTTTATGAAACAATTCATGTCATTAATATTCAAAAGTTTTCATGTCACTATTTTACTAAATCTCTATGGTCACAGACTATGATTACATATATATTCCTATGATAGGGCTAGTGCACCATATTTAACACTATGAATAGGGGTTAATTTTCTGTATACATCTCTTGTAGAGGTGAGTAATGATATCTATTATCTATCATCTGTCGTTACATAGCAGACCGAGAGTTTCATATCTTTAATTAAATTTTTTATCAATAATTTAACATTCAACAGTAATTGCTTATTCATGTGATCGTGTAATTTCACTATTTTCTCTTTTTATTATAATATAAAATTTATTTTTTCAAGGTTTAAATACAATAAAGTTTCATGGTAACAATAATTTAACACTTATAGTTTACTTACTTGATCCAATAATTTGCAATAATTCAATTATGCAAAATTAATAACTCTATTATTTTAAACACCTATGACCCTATAGTCTAATTTTTATTTTGGATTCACGTCAAAAAAAAGCAAAACCCTAACCTTATTTTTTTTTTGGTGGGTTAGGGTAGGGTTCACGGGCTATATCATATTTCTACTATCTGTACACATGTTTAATATGTAATGACTAATTTTTTTATTATATTAATAAAAAAATATATAATATTTATTGATAAATTTAATATTTAAAGTCTTGTAACAGGGATGATAAATAATTCTTAAGGTGAACATAATACCTTAGACTTGATCCAAAGAATTATTTTATTTTTTTAATTTTTATAAGAAAAGAAGTCAAAACTGAAAAATGAAATTTAAAAGGAGGTTGATTCGAGGCTTCTCAAACTCTCAGAACCAATAATATTAACACTCAATATTGAACTGATCCAATTCTATTAAATTGAGTTGGCATTGATTTTTGAACCATCTTAATCTCTTGCTCAGATGTAGTTATTGATGTGTAGTGGGTTTTCCGGTTAAGCTGAAAAAAATAAGTTGTTTAATTATAATAATTAAGTAAAAAATAAATTGGGATTCGGCCGGGTCGCGGCTGATTCGATCCATTTGCGGTGGAGCATGTGAGCTCCGCTTGCGTTTTGCACGTGAAGCGCAGACATGACCAAGATTGATCGACCTCAGTGGCTGCCAGCGTTGCTGGAGACGAAAAAAATAAAAGAACGAAAAAGAAGACCGGAGACCAACCAATCTCACCTGCCCTTACGAGACCCTGTCAACTGCCATCGCCCAGAGAGAGAAGCGGCTGCGGAGCTGAACAGGCGGCGATCGATCCATGGGCGTCTCTTCTCTGAACCAGAAAAAGAGATGGCCGAGCCTGCTTCCCCTCTTTGTCGCCCTCGTCGTCGTGCTCGAGATCGCCTTCTTGGGTCGCCTCGACATGGCCAAGAACGCCGCCATGGTCCACCAGTGGACCACCTCCTTCTATTTCCCTACCACCCCCACCACCATCATCTCAAACACCACGACCACCTCCACTTCCTCCTCTTCTCTTCCCGAATTTCTCGAGGATGACTACCGCCGCTGCGAGGATTGGTTGGAGAAGGAGGACGCCGTTCCGTACTCTCGGGATTTCCAGAAAGACCCGATCTTTGTGTCCGGCATCGAACAGGTTAGCTTTGCCTGTTAGACTTTTCAAATGTTCTTTATCACATATTTCAGCTAGTTGGTCTTTATTTTTGAGGTTCTTTACGACTATACATTCTTTAATATTGATTTTTATGGTCGATTTTGGCGTGATTGCTGTCATTTGAATTGGGAGAATAAGGTTTTCTTGACACGTGTGTACTTAATTAGTAAGAATTTTGGACTCCAGGGGGGATTTTTGTGAGACAATAGTGACTATAATAAGGCTTGAAGCCTACCCTAAATAAAATTGTCGGGAATGAAACAAAAGATTGGGGTGGAGAATAGAAAATAGAAGAGTGGTGTAGAGGACATGAAAGATGATTTTTTGCAATTTTTTCTGGGCTCATGTCATGTATATATGTCAGGATATGTGCTGAATTACGTTTCTGATTGTTAACAAAGGGGAAAAAAGAAAAGAATTATGTATTTCTATCTATATCTCATTGTATATGTATGAAGGTATTCATATAGAGATGTCTACAGCTTAATATAGAAGTTTATGTAGAGGCGTCTTTGCCTAAATATGATAAGTTTATATATGGGTTTGTTTAATAAACATTCTAAGAAACATGAAATATTATAAGAATATTATAAGGTTCATTGAACTTAAACACTAACACCTCTTCTCAAACTCAACGTGGTAGAATAGAGTATAGAACATATCTTGAAAGTTAGTGGTGATCAAGGTTTTAAATCTTATGGGACAGAGATGCCTTGATTTTTCCACGGCATGAAATGCCATGTGTCCCGTTTCATCGCGATTCCCAATCCGATCAACCCATCAAGCATCTCAATATTTGCTTGAGATTTTTTTTCCAAAAAAAGGTATTTGTAAAGCATTAGTGTTTTATTTGATTCTTAAATATAGTTAAAATTTAAAAGTTATATCTTTATGATAAATTAGATTTATTTAAATTGATATTATAATGTATTATGATCGAAACAAAATGATATGGAATGGAATAGTCGAGATCGGTTTTGATATCTCTATGGGATGAGATGTCTCAGTTTTTGGCCCCGTCTTACTTGAATCACTGGTGGTGATTATATCATGGGAGTTGTTTTTGATAAGTTGCTGTGAAACTAGGAGATGGTTGTTGACCAGAGAGAACTTGCATGTTAGTGTCAGAATTGGTGATGATGGAGGCATTAATCGTTAGGACACAGGTCATGGCCAAGAAGGTGGCAGCATCGGTGTAGAGCTCTGTTGTGAAGGTGAAGTCCTGCTTGGCAAGCTTAAACTACTTCTCAAGCTTGGACTTTGCCATGGTAGAGTTGAACCAGCCGAGCCAAGACTTGGCTGCTAGTGAATTGGCTGATTTAGATCCATTGGTCTAGTTAATCAGCCAGTGAGTTGATGGGTGAAGTTAGAATACCAATCAGAGAGTGGATCAAAAGAAAACTTCTATTGGAGCCTAAGGACCGAACCTGATGGTAGATGCTAAGCCCGAGGACCAGACCTTGTGAAATCTTGAGCTGAGGCTACTAGAGCTTGAAAATCAGACCTAGGGGTAGAGGTTGAGGTTGAGGACTCAACCTAGTTAGATACCGTTAACCAACAGAGTCTTGTGGTGGTGGAAATGGCAATTTGAATTGACCACTTGAACTAAGACCATTGGAGATTAGGTTCTTGGAGGAGCAACCATGTAGAATAGGACTTAGGGCAGGGACAGCAGCTGTTGTAGCCATTCTCATCATCAAGACATCATGCAGGAAGAGCCTGATATCATAGAAGCTCATCCATGGTGTTGGGCCAGAAAAGAGCAAGGTTGAGGGAAAGGCTGCCAAGCAAAGCATGACCATGGGATCTTGGAAGCTCATTATGCCACTTGGGTTGGAAGAGCTCTACAAAGCCAGCAATGGTGGCTGAGGAAAGCAACTAATCAATGCATCCTTGTGTCTTGGAGGCTCATCAAGGCATTATGGCCATAAGAGATGTCTCAAGACAGCAGCGGTGGCAGAGGGAATGACAACCAGCAGATGCGGCCATCCTATATTGGAAGACCACCAGAGTGTTGAGCAAATATGGCCATTGAGTCAGATCAGACCATGTTCATGATGGTGTTGGTTGGAGGAGACCACTAAAATGGCCTAAAGAATGGTAGGCCAACCAACACAGCCATGGGTGTCTCAGATGCTCATTTCATTAGGGCATTGGGGCTGGAAGAACCAACGATGAAGCAGCATCACAGCCAACTGTCATTGCCATGGGCATCTTGGATGCTCATTGGGGCACCGGCTTGAGAGAGCCAATGATGATGGTGGTGGTGGTGGAGGAGACATGATAGCCAATCAGTCGTGGATGTCTTAGGCACTTATTATGGCAAGGAGGTCGAAAGAGCCAACGAAGACGGCAATGACAGAAGCTGTGGAGGTTGTGGATGACAAAGAGCTTGCTGGCTGCAAGGAAGGGTGCTGAAGAGGTTGAGCTTAGAGATGACAAGGGAGACAACACATCCAATGGTGTCAGAGGTGGTGCGAGTCCAAACATCACCATGGTTAGCGATGGCATCCCAACCGACGAGGATGCTGGAGGGGTTGCCAACCGCTGCCTCGATCAGTTTGGGCCACTAGTTAATGGCTTTGACACCATGTTAACAAAGATGAGAAAAAGAGGAGAAAATAAATAATTATTTATTTCTATCTATATCTTATTGTATATACAATAGGAGTTTATATAGAGGTGTCTACAGCGCCATAAGGCAAGTTTACATTAGAGGTGTCCTGTGTCCATGGCTCAATATGGTAAATTTACATAGAGCTATCTCCAGCTTGATATGGTGAGATTACATAGATGTTTGCTCAAGGAATATTCTAAGGAATATAGAAATATTACAAGGTTCATTGAACCTAGATGCTAACATTGATTTTATGGAAAAGAAGTAGCAGGGAAGAAGAGAGAACAAATATATAAGAGAGAGAAAGAGAGTAGAAAAAGTACTTCTATTAAACTTTTCTTCTAAAAGACATAGCCCACTCTCTCTACAAACTCACTTGCCACTCACAACTAAAACCGACATTCTCACTAGGTCTCTTTTAACCTAAGGGACTCAGTGTTCTGACTCCAAGAATCAAGGGGCACTCTCCAAAAGTGCCATGCAACCACTATATATAACCATGCATCAACTTGTAATCCATCTCTCTCATATCTAAACTCCTAACTTGTACCTCACAACCACTACATAGGCTGCCCAATTGTTCAAAAATTCCTTAATATTTGAAAATGGAATTCCATGTGCAAGTTGAGCTTTCACAAGCTAAAATCTATTTCTAGTCCTATTTGCATTTAGCACTCATTCAGACACATAGATGATATTTGAAAATTTTGTCTCCTCCAAGAAATAGGAAATAAAACTGTTTACATGAACTAGTTCACATCTAGACCTTGCGTTAACAACTTTGACTCATGTATTCCTTAACATATTCTTTAATTACTTAAACTAACACTATCAATGAACACTAATTATGACTCCAAAAAAAAAACCCAAACTTATCCTACTCTGAATAGAAAATGAAACCTAATGCATCTGTGATGAGGCAATTGTACCACAGACCTATCCCATAAAATGCCCACGCAAGGAGTTAGCATGACCACCAACCTTCTTCTCAGCACATGATTCCTTGCTTGTCAAGCTCCGATGCTATTTTAACATCCAACTGCCATTGTATATCTAGCTACCAAGGCCTCCAAACCTTGTTGTGATGCCAACCAACACAAGCATAATGCCACATTGCATTAAATCATGTCCCAGTAATTCCTTTTTACCTTCTAGACCCACTTCTTTGTAACTAACTTCACTTCCTTGAAAGCAGAACCAGTTCCTCTTTTTTGTTCTAATTCAAAAAGTGAACCACCATCTTCTCTCTAGTAGTTTTACACTGACTCCATAATACCTTAAGCCACTTCAAAACTAACATGGTTCTTTTGGCTTTTGGGTTACCAATGCTTGGTACAAAAGGTTCATGCCCTGTATACCTCTTTATATAAGCCCTATTAGTATGCTTTGGCTCATCAATCTCAGTCCTTTTGAGACAATCCAACCTCGAACTAGTTAAGATCCCATTGTGTTGGACCTTTCTCTAGATTTGATTCATCCTCCATCCAATCAAGTCCCCTTTGCTTCAAATATTCTTCTTCAAAATGCTCATGCACTGTATCTTCAATCTCCAATGAATCTAGTAACATGACCTTATTGTTTCTCAAATCTTCAATCATGGACTCATACACAACCGATGTGAACACTCTCTCCTCAATTAAGGCCGAACAAATAGCTACCTCTGCTGCCTTGTGTGCCACAAATAATTTGCCTGCTGGTTCATGATGTCCTTCAAGGACTCCCGCCTCACTTGTAAGCTGTATTTTTGTATGAGTTAATAAAAGCTGAACAAGCCTGTGTGGGAGCAATCTTAACTTGATCAAACTTCAGTTGGCTTGGCTTCTCACAGCAACAGTGGATTACTTGTCTGCTAATGTGTGCCTTTTTATCACTGCATCACTATCATCTCCATCATCTGCTTTGCCTTATCATGTTTCTGTTTTCTTTTTCTTCTTTTTTCTTCTTAGAGAACAATTAATCCTCTCTATCCTCATCCATCAATGCACCTATAATTAAAAGCACCATTCTGTGGTGTGTGTAGTGAGTGAGTTTTATGTAGTCTAGATAATTGACATATTGAGGATAGATTGGTGGAGAGTGGGCAAAGATGCTATACTTAATGAAAGATATCAGGAATCTTGAACAAAAAGGTTGTCCTGTGTTTGTGTTTTGAAAGTGAGATGGAGGAGTGATGTTTAATAAAGAGGAAGGTTTGTTAAAAGAGGAATCCTTTCTTGTTTTATTATATGCTTGTAACTTGACACCTAATACATGGGCTGCAAATGAATTGAAACAAGGATTATGGTCATTATACTAAAATTTCCTTGCTGGTTCCATCTCCATCTCTCTGTTCTCCCTTATTAACCATAATAGATGGAAATTGGCATTCATATCGTCAAATTTAAAGAATCTGTAATAGATGGAAATTGTCCTCTTGAATTTTATCTTTTTTATTGAAAGAAACTTTGCATATGAATGCACATCATCAAATTTAAGCATTGCCACTTTGCTGTACTTTTACAGTCTTTTTCCATGCCTGCAATTTGATGATATATTATTATTGCTGTTCTGTTTCAGGATTGGAGTTCATGTTCTGTGGGTTGTAAGTTTGGGTTTGCAGCTGACAGGAAACCTGATGCTACATTTGGGCTACATCAAGATCGAGCAATATATAGTGTTCTCCGATCAATGGAATCATCACACTACTATGCAGAAAATAATATTGATATGGCACGAGGGTGGGTAAGCACAACATGATTTGTTGAATATCATTTCTGTAGTGTTGGTCCAAAGAAAAATTGCATTTTCTTTTGATTATGTTTTGTTTAAGCTCACAGAATTAAATGCGGCTCAGAGGTCAGCTTTGCAACATACATTTATCTGCAGTATATATTAATTTTCAAAAACAAAAATTATCCCTATTTTTGAGTCAAGCTAGGAAATTATTACGGTTAGTTTTTGATGACTTAGTGTTTTTCTGATGTAATGGACTTGAAGAAACTAAGCAAGAATCAGGTAACACACACACATGCGTGCGCGCGCAGAGAGAGAGAGAGAGAGAGAGAGAGAGAGAGAGAGGTAAAATTAATTGTCAGCAAAATTGGTGCCACAAAAAGTATATCACTCAAATTGATAGGAATGCTTCTGCATTATTTAGCAGTTTGCTCCGAGATCAGGTTTCAGCATGCATTCATGTACTGGTTTGTATAGTGCTGTTAATTAATTAATTAATTAATTAATAATAATAATATATAAATATTTTTTTGGTTGGGGGGGGTGGCGTGAGGGATCTTAGGCATGGATTCATGTACCACTTTGGTACATTCTGTACTAGCTACTATGTATCTGTAGTGCTGGCCTGTATCGATATAGGTCACTGGCTGTGCTAACCATTAACTTATGTCTGTATGAGGACATATTGTGAAAAATATCATATTGGTTAGTTACTGTTATGAGCCCACACATTGGTGCTTTTAAACCTTGGTTTTTTAAGTTTTGGCTGAAATGGGTTGGTATTCACATGATCAAGGAACTATTGATCTCATATTTGTTTTTAGCCAAAATCTGATCAGTTTTGGTTCAGTTTCAATAATTTTGGCCTTTTTTTTTCCTAATTTAGTTGAAACTGACAAAAACTTATTATGGATGATACATTCATTGATCATTTAGCTTTTCAGTGTCGTTCTAAAAATCATTTTTCATCATTTCAAGTATATTTGGATCATTAGTGTTGATTCTCAGTCATTTTTTAACCTTTTTGCGTTAAAGAAGGGGTTCTTATTGACAACATTCCTTGTCTATATGAATTGTATTTTTTTTTTCCAGAGCTTCCCAAGGTTAATCATTCATCTATTAGGAAATTACTAAGCAGAAATGAATCATGTGTTGTGTTTTCTCAACTTTTTACCACCCAACATGAAGTTGATAAAGAAGATTGGCAGACAAGAAATGTCTTTCAGACCAAAGTGCTCTGTGGCAGCTAGTTGTGCAATATGATGATTGATTTTAGGAGTTGAACCAGTGTTATGTCTAGAGACCTGGTCTGGAAGCTTGGGTTGAATGTTGAGAAACACCTGAACTCGTACAATGATCAAAGAACATTGCCTTACATATATTCCATCAAAGGCTAGGATGATAGAATGCAATATACATCCAACTAGTGAATGTGAGATACATCTTCCTTGGGCATCCTGGCTAAACCGATGCACTCATTCCAGCAGTGTGACTATGATACATCAAGGACCTATAACCTAAGAAGCTGAAGCAGATTGTTGAGCTTTATTTTGCAACGAGTTGGGTCAAGAAGAGTTGTCTTGTTGGGTTCCTTCCCTAACTAAACAATGTTGAGTTATCGAGAGTGGGGCTGATTCAGTGATGGAGGGCTCAGAGCGATGGAGGGTTCCATTCTCTCAATCAAGAATGTGGGATGGTATTTTGGGCCCTTATCCTATTATATGAAGTTTCAAATGAGTTAATCTCAGGTTCTGAAGCATGCACAGAAATTTTTAAGGTCCTCAAGATGCTAGGAGACTAAATGTAACTGTTTTAAAGGATTTCTATCCTATAATTTTTGCTTGAAGTACTTCAGTTATATACTATGGTTAATTTTGTGATTTAGTCCTGCAGTGATGAATGTTCTTTTGAATAAAAAAAGTTCTTGGATGAAAGAGATAAAGCATTTGCACATGCAAATCAGTACCACCTCAATAGCTTCTATTGCTAAATGATGAATATTCTTTTAAGTGGAGACTTCCATAAATGAGAAGACTACAGCATATGTGCATGAGAACCAATACCACCTGATAGTTCTCAGCTATGTGGATTCTTGAGTTGCATAATTTAGAGAAGTACATCGCTATGGCTATGTGAAGCATGAATTAGATGGCTTAACAACTGTAATGGCCTTAGAAGTTATACATCATCGCAACCATACTAAGTGTGATACCCAGCCTTGCAATTGCAAAAGTTTCAGATGTTTGAGAACCACCTAACCAATCTAATGCTACTCAGAAGCTGATGACTCTGTATACCAATGCGACCTCATGACACTGTTTACATCTCAATTAGTTTATAAACAATTAGGAGAGTGGATAAATAGAACACTTTATGAAAAATTGCTCTACTAATTTTGATGAAGTAAATGATTTATTTGGCACATTTCAGCATGCTTAAATTTGCATCATTTCTAATAGCCAAACTTGGATACAATACAATTTTGTTTAGAAATCCATAATCAATATACATTATTCCAACTTGATTCGTGAAAAAATTGTTTTAGAGCACTTTTATTGCAGCTGTGCATATTTGTTTTGCAGTCAATGCGATTAAACAGACTGTTATTACTCATAAAATTTGTTCCTTCATTTCAGGATTTTTAATACACATTTTGCTGATGTGTAATGACTCTTTCAAAAATTAATTTGGATATTGATCATTCTGCTTTGGTTGATAGGAGAGGATACAGAATTGTAATGACAACTAGCCTGTCCTCTGATGTACCAGTTGGCTATTTCTCATGGGCTGAATATGACATTATGGCACCTATCGAACAAAAGACTGAAGAAGCCCTCGCAGCTGCTTTCATTTCTAATTGTGGGGCACGCAATTTCCGTTTGCAGGCCCTTGAAATGCTTGAAAAATTGAATATTAAAATAGATTCGTACGGGAGTTGTCATCGAAACCGTGATGGTAGAGGTACGTTCAAAATGCTGTGTTCTGATTCTTGCAGTGCTCTGCATGAAAATTCATATTCAATATAATAATAGCAGAAAATGGTTGATTTCACTATTTCGGCATGGTTAAGAGGCTAGATTGTTGAAATTTCTATCTGCAATTTTGTTTCAATTGCTTATGAACATTCGACAATATGAATCACAAATGCCTTTTTATACCATTAGTTATTGGTTGTGGAGGATAGTTTGGGGTTGTTGTTTATACAGACTTTAAACTACTGACTTACATCTTAATTAATTGATTCAATGAAGAAATCTGTGTTAATAGTTGACTGGCAATAGAAATGAAAACTAATGTTATGACAGAATGACAAATTTTCATAAGTTTGAATTTGACCTTATATGTTGATATGTAGATGCGTGTATATTTTTCTATATGTGTAACATATGAACTTTACTTTAGATTGTTTTTGTAAAAATGACTTTTCTGCACATCGTTCACCTTAACAAAGGTTTTCTAACTTTGTAACAATTTTTATATTTTTTCTCCAACTACAGCCATAATTATATTCAAGAAGCTTTGTGGTTCTTGTTTCTGAGCCTTAACTAGACAACAGGTGTTCCATATAAGATTTTATGCCAATCTTCCTTATATGTGACAGTACATCTTTATTGTGATTCTCCTAATTATAGGAGCCTAGAATTGCTACATTGGAGTCAATATTCAATATTCTTATTGAAGATGGCAATTCTGGTCTTATTTATCCTCTTGGTTCTTTGTGGCTTCTTTGTGTTTTCGTTGTGCATTTGAGTTTATAAATTGGAGGTGGCCATGAGCTTAGAGTAATTTTCAACCTAATATTTAGAAAGTCAGAGGCATGAAGTGAGGTATTTAGGTTCTTAAGTGAAGCATCAACCTCAACATCTATGGCATATTTATCATGTATTTTTTTTCATATAAGAGAAATTATGATAAATAAACTTATGTCAAGAAATCAGTTGTACAATATACTTTTGTATTTACACTTGCTTATTTGTTTGAGCTTTGGTAAGAACAGAAATAGGTGATCAACTTCAGTTTGTTGTCGCTAATGCTATATGAAGTTTTATGTGTACAGTGACAACTTATGGTACCAAGGTTTTGGTACAGTGACAACTTATGGTACCAAGGTTTTGGCAATTAAATCTGCATAAAGCATAGCGTGTTACTATATAATGTAAGATCCCATTATTCCAGCTCCATGAAGCCATCCTGAAGCTTTTTGTGTCATGTGGGGCCCACCATTTTATATATCTGGGCTATATGTTACATGTAAAAGGAATTGGAAATTTGGAATGTGAGGTCTTGACTCTCATTCATGAAACACCATGTATTCATAGATAATATTGTTATAGTATAATGCATGGAAGGTTACAAGTTATAAGATCATCTTGTTGTTGCAAGTTGAGAGTTTGAAAAATATTATCCTTTCTAAACTATTGATGCTCATCTTAATTATCCTCGCTTAAGGTGAACAGCTTCGGTTGGAGGGTCAACATGGATCATAGGAACTAGTATGCGATCCCTGCATTGTCACAATAAAGATGGGACAAGTTGGAAGTTTTTTAATGCTAAGTTCATTTAGGATAAATGTAGCCATCGAATGTCTGGAGCTCTTGATGATAAAAATTGATATTATGCCTTGTTGCTAAATTTGGAAATTGTGGATTGCTTTTTAGCAAATCAAGATATGATGTTGCATCCAAGAAATATGGTTGATCCTAATATAGATCAACATTCATGTGGATCTCTAGCCCAATTAGCATTAGAATAGGCAATCAAATGAAGTGACTTGCATCAGTGAGTGTTCCGACCATAGTCTATACTCTATAGCAGGATTCAAGTCTCAGTGGGACAAAAGCCGAGACAGCTGAGACATCTCATCCCAAAAAGACTCCGACATCGATCGCGGCCATCCCGTCTCGGCCATAATACATTATGATGTCAATTTTAAATAGATCTAATTTATCATAAATATATAGCTTTTGAAATTCAAATATGTTTAAAAATTAAATAAAATACTAAAGCTTTACAAATAATTTTTTCAAAGAAAAAAAGCATCCTAAGCTAGTATTGGGATACCTAATCAGGTCAAAGAATGAGATGAGATGGGACGCAGGGCGTCTCATTCGGTAGAAAAACTGGGACACCTTAGTCCTTTGAGATTTAAAACCTTACTCTATAGCACCCTTTAATATCTTATAATGTACTTAGCAGATTTATAATGAGTTAAGCAAGGAAAAGGCATAAATTGACAAACCTATTTATTGGCATATGCTAGATAAGGTCTTGTTGTAGTAAGATACTGAAGAGATTCAACTAAACGTCTATATTCTCTAACATTAGACAGTGGGTCACCTTCATATTGATAGTTTTTCATGTCAACCATAGCTTTGATCAAGAACTCAATACTTTCACTATTACACCCAGTGATAATGATGTCATCCGCATACATTTGGAGAATAGTATTAGAGGGTTTAGTTCTTCAAATAAACATGAAAGAATCAGCGTAACTTCATTCAAATCGAAGTTGAAACAGATGATTGCTAAAACTATCAAACCACGCATGTGGGCTTGTGTAAGGCCATAAATATTCTTGGAAGCTTGCACATATATGATGGATGAGTAAGATCAATAAAACCAAGTGTCTGAGCTGTATAAACTTCTTTGTTTAAGCGGCAAGCAAAATGCATTTTTAATATCTGATTGCTTGATGAGCTGATTGAAAGAGACAACATCTGAATCATCCAAGTAGTTTGTAGTTCTAAAGCTGATTGAATGTTTTGTCAAAGTCCAATCCAGCTAGCCGATGACGGGCATTGGTGACTAAATGTGTGCTTTTATTTCTTTATGCTGCCATCTAAACTCTGTTTTATTTTATGCTCCTATTTGTTACCTACCATGTTGCCTTTTAAGAGTGGGGGAATGAGAGTCCAGGTGCCATTTCTTGACAAAGTGTTGAACTTATCAATCATGGTAGCACATAATACACAGGCTAAGGTGAAATCTTATTGATACCAAAAACTTATAAACGAATACATGGAGGTTGATGCCCATAAATAACATGAAAAAGACAATCATTTTATAGAACAAGGGTTGGTAGCTTATTGTTGAGATGCACACATGAAAAAGGCAATCATGTTGTAGAACAAGCGTTGGTAACTTATTGTTGAGATGCACACAGGCTGAATAAGATTCAACCAGCAAGTTGAATTGAGCTTGATTATGTAGCATTAAGCAAGCCAAATGTTGGTAATGTAGTGATGTTACCTCTAAGCTATGCCATATTGCAGCATGACATTGATCGGCAATATCACTTCTAGGTGAGTCACACAGGCATTTGATATGTATTCTGCCCACCATCACTTTGAAGGACATTAATTCCACAATCAAATTGTTTTTGTACCACCTCTTGGAATTTAATCAAAAATAAAGGGACAACAGGTTTTTAATACATTGGATAAAATGAATAGCTAAATGAGTCAACAAAAAATAACATAAATACAGAAAACAGAAGCAGAACAAATTGGTGAATGCCTCCATACATTTGAAAGGAGTGCTTGAAGCTGAGAGCCAAACTGTTTATTAAAACAAGAAAGAAAATTCTGTTTGTTTTCCTAATTCACAACTACAACAAAAATTACTAATGCCATAGGTACAGAAAGGAATAACAAATTTATTGTCGAAGACTTGTGCAACTTTTGAAGATGGGCAGACTAAACATTGATGCCCAAATACCAACAATATTGTCATGAGTAGGAATGAGAACTTCATGAGGACATCAAAGAGAACAGGGACCTTTTTTAAGAAACTGCTTTTTTAGAATGATGCTTACCTTTTTGGTCCTTGACTAATCAATGAGATGAGTGAATTCAATAGAACAATCATTATTATTTTTGAAGCAATTAGTAGGAGCCACAAATACATTAGATAAATGCAATATTTTGGAAGTGGTGCAAAGAGAGCATTAATCTGTATGAGTAATACTAAGAAGATGACTATTTACTAATCAAATGTTTGAGTATTGACCTAAAGTTTGAGATTTGAAAGGTTGCCTAGACCATTAGCAGCACTAGTTTGAGTTATACCAAGAGGAATTATTTGCATCTATTATTTGCATCATGGATGGTGAGAGTAGCCAGTGCTTGTTAGGGATGACAAGTTGTAATACTAACTTCTTTGTAAGATGTTCAATGTAATGTGATGCATCTTTCCATACATTTACCAAATGGGTTTTTGAACGTAATGTGATGCATCTTTCCATACATTTATCAAATGGGTTTTTGAACGTAATGTGATGCATCTTTCCATACATTTATCAAATGGGTTTTTGAACCTAATGTGATGCATCTTTCCATACACTTAGCAAATGGGTTTTTCACCATTAGGTGGAGCAGAAGTGTTAGACCTGTTTGTCTTCTTTGGAAATGCCGACCGGTCTCTTGATGGCAGGTGCTATTCTAGCAAGCAAGAAGTGGTATAGGAGCCTCAATCAGGGATGGCAGTTCATGACTTGACCTGCTAACCTGACACAAATTCACTTGTGATAAACAAGTTCATGTTTGACATAAATGGGTTCCATTTATGAATGGGCTGACCTGAATGAACCCCTATATTAAATGGGTTGGGTTAATGCTTACAGTTTGACTCATTTAACCTGTTTAGATCCATTTAATAATTTGGCTAGGTCAAGTCAACTCATTTATGATCTATTTATGACATATTTACAGCCTACTGTAGACCTGAATTCATCTGACTTGGTTATTAAATAGGTTATACAGGTTCAGTTGGTTACCTTTTTATGAAGTGGGTTGGGTTCAGGATTCCATCTTTGAACTGTTTATTATACAAGTCAGGTTTGGTTGGCAATTTTTCTCTAATATATGTCCGACTTGACCCAAACCCAACACATTTCCCCCATTAGCCTTAATTGACCTGATCTTGTATCACATGTTAAGGGCCTCTAGACACATGAGAAGGGATAAACACTTCTTAAAATTTGAGATATGCGCATCAAGTAGTAATGGTGGTGACAAAGACATGAGAGGGTTGATAAGGCCTTTTGGGAACCAAGAAACACTATCTTGGAAGAGGTTGTTGGATGGTTTCTAGTTCATCCTTGACTCTTTTAAATTTCTCAATATAGCTAGACATAAAAGAGGTACATGGTAACAAATGAGGAGCATAAACACTAATGATCCAAAGCATGACTGGCAACAATCAAACAGCAAAACCTTAACAACAAATCTATCATCACTCTAAAATTATATTTCAGCATTAATTTTGAATATAAAACTATCGATTTCCTCAATACCATATAAATATAAATGGAGAGTCATTCAGAGCTACTAAGTTTTCAGTTTAGTGACAATCACTAAAGCCATTATTACACAAGAAATCTCAATCCCAAACTCTAAGAAGAATTCAAACTTAACATTTATGAAAAGCAATTTATCTATCCATGTCCACAAAAAGACATGAGTTTAAATAAATACCTCTCATGCCCTGAATGGGTTGATAGAACTAAAAAAAAATCTAAATCTCCCTTCAAGCAGCTTTCCAATCACTTGATCATCTATCCCTCTGAACGAGCTGCAAAAAGCCCTACCTCTATACAATCTGTAGCAGCAAGGAATATGCGAGCTCAATTGGCTAGTAAGTAGGCTTTCAATACACAGCTAATAAAATCACGATAGATAGAAATTCTGATACTAAAGTATTTTATTTTCATGAAGACTGTCATCATTAGTTGACAAACAAAGGATCGGGGTCTGCTCCAACCCTTGGATAAGAAAACTCAATCTCAAAGATTTGCCATAAAACTTAGGAACTAAACATATTGCCAAATATAGAGTCAGGTCAGGTCAAATACAGAACAAACATGAAATAGACTTCTTATTGGTGAGGGCACACAAACTCCCACGGGCATATAATCATGAGTTGGGTCATAAATATAATTAGATTCCCCTCCAAATAATGCAGGCAAACTCTCCATATTTGGGGCAAACAGAGCACTGGTATTGAGGATCAACAATAATCTTATATACTTCTGACCTCAAAACACTTGAACACATACTTACATCAAATCAAATCACATAAAAATAACCATAATTTTTAGACTTGAAAGAGTTCCAAAATTTAATTGACAGTGCAACATGATCACTGGATTTAGCTGCCACATTCCAAGTTCATATAAACACGATTCATGACCCTCAAGAAATGCTCAGAACAAAACAAAAATAAATTAGCGCTAAAAATATTATTATAAATCCATATTTTCCACATAAAATCTGATTTAGTCATGTAAAGACATGATACAAATTAACTGTGATATTGCAAAGTAAATCATATTCAAGGAAAAAGAAGTGGTGTGTCATGAGTGTCTGCTTACGACTCCTCTTGTAATCTCAGAGACTAATAACCTCCAAAATGCTCAAATAGTTCTCAATTAAATCCTACAAAGAAGGTTATTAGACATTATGTTCAATAAATGGCATCCAAATTTGTTGTGATGTCCAGCTTAAACTAGTTTTACTGACTTATTAAGACAACCCCTTATCATAGCAATCCCTAATGAGGGCTTCTTAAGGTCTAAAATTAACTCTATTGCAACTCCAAACAATGCTTGGTGCCCAAAAATGCTACGTTCTCTAGCCAAAATTAACGTACGATTTGTTCTCTCTCAAGGTCTGTAAAATGGTTCTCAAATTTTTTCATGCTCCTTATTTCACAAGTAAATCAAGATGTCATTGATAAATGCAACAACCAACTTGTCTGGGAATGATTTGAAGACTTGATTTATTAAATCTGTGAATGATGCTGGGTGCTTTAGTCCATTCAAAAGGCATAACTAAAAACCCATATAGGCTCTATCGGGTTCAGAAGGTTGTTTTAAGAACATCTTTGCATGTGGTCATGCAAGGCTAGTACAAAGCCTTTTGCATATTGCTCACACTGGGTCCAACATGTAGTAACCATGCTTCACTATTAAATTTGTTACGGTGCCCATGCTCCTAGAAATTAAAATAAGTTCCTCTTGTTTCACAGTTCTGGTGGAAAATATTTGAAACCTAGCGTACTTATTCATGGTGAAAGCATAAAATAACATATGAGGCTTTGTATATGTGATTTAATGCCTCATTTAGCTTGACCATTAAGTCCAAAAGTTTATTTGGATTATGGAGAGCCTTGACTTGAGGTGCGAAAGAGTGAGAACCTTAACTATGAGCTTTTAATTAATGGTTGGCATCTAGGATGTGAATTTGGTGTAAATCTTGCATCATTGACCTGAGAAATAATTAATTTCTATCTCTTGTACTCTGTTGCCTAGTTAATGTTATATCCCCTTTAGACTAGTATTTGAATTAAGTTACTGCTTGGTTGGGTTGTAAAAGATAGAGGATGCACTCATGAAAAATTTGATGGGTTCCATATGATTACTGATGACTATTTGAAATGTCTCACTTTTGGACAATGTAAAGAATGAGTAGTATAAGTTGCATCCTAAACAAGACAGGAGAAGCTGAGTGCTTGTTTTATCAGTGGCAGTTAACTTGGAGCTCATATATTGACTGACCACTTTGTGGGAATCCTCATATGGATAGAATTTCAAGAGGAAAAAAAGAGAAACATTTACAACAGCTTGGCACTTTCTTGGGTTGGAAGTTTCCATCCATAAATATGAACCAAATTGGGAAAACAAAAGGATTATCTTCCCAAAACTTGAAGCCATTTGGGTCCGACAACTTCATTTTGTTTGGAAAGTTGTTCCTTTTTTGCTATTTTATTCCATGGTATTTTTGAAGAGTTTGAACAGGATTTTAATTTTAGGAAGTCTAGCGATCTGCAATTACATTAAAGTTTTTCTGAGTATGGTGGTAGAATTAAGAGTGCAAAGCTATATCAAATAGTCATTTGCATTTAGGGCATACTTTTCTGTAGAATCAAAATTCAGAACTTATTATTATTGTTCTCATTGTTTTTGTAGAGGATTTTTGGTGATGAAACAAAGGCTGACACTGATTTAATGATACCATTGTAAGAATTTATTATTAGCTAGTCGGCTGCTGATTTCTAATAATTCTAAAGTGATTAAGGATGATCTTAACCTCTCTATCTCTGTCTTTTTTTAGGCCCTTTCATCTCTTCAGTTTATCATTTTGTTTTTGGTGGGTAGTTGGCTGAAATTAAGATTTTAGAGGGAATTTGACTTTATATGACAACCATTTGACAACCATTTGATGTGAGTTCAGGATGGATGGTTTAGTGTCTTGGTATTATTATTGATTAGTCAAAGTGATGGAACTACTTGCTGGATTTAAATTTTAGTTTCTAATTCGCTTTTATTAAGGGATAAAAAACTCTGAAATTCTTACTAGAAAGAACCCTGAAATTTAGTTACTTTGTTATTGTTTGGAGATCATTTTCAAACAGTTAGGATCATTTTTGTAACAAGATAAGTGGGTTAATAGGAACAACTACTCAAATTTTCAGGATTTCCCCTTATTCTATTTATTCAATTCATATAAAGAGCCTTCATTGCCTTAATTTAATGAATTTCTCATGTGGTTCTTGCATGGTGACGTGAGTATAATTCTGTCATCATTGCTTGTTTGAGACTTCAGTTAGCAAAGATATCAGACATGCTTCCAGAAATGCGGATGGCTAAGAAAGCATATAATCTTCATTGTGTAAAAAGAATTGGTATTACTCGTTTAATCTACTGTGTCACCACTGTCATATGATGGCAAGCATCAACAGTCGTACATTGATCATTTTGGAAACATGAGTTTGTATACTTTCTATAATTAACATCAAAAGAATTTTTCCTTTTTTTTTTGTTTCCGTGTGTGTGTGTGTGTGTAGATCCAAAATATTTTATAAAATATATTTTTAGCAAACTACATTAATGGATTCCTATATCAAACATGTATTGTTATATGCTCATTATTTTTCACTTGAAAGTTGATAGTAGATATTACACAGTTGGTAGTTGGTATATTGGTACTTAATATTAGTTTTTAGTTTGTACTGGTTATTGATTAGTAGCTTAACTATTTAGTGACAATGTTTTCAACTTTCATGTTTCAGGCAAAAGTGAATTCAAGTTTTCAAGCATTATTGGCAGTCATATGATCTTCAAATATAGTATAATACTATATTATAACATCTATATTTTCTTGACTCATTTATTTTTTCTATTGTTCCTGTCATTGCTTTCCTTTTCTTAATTCTTTAGAGTTTTTTTTTTTTTTTTTTTTTACTTTAAATAAATTCCCAACCCAAAATCACAAAAATTGTCAAAATCTTTCATTTTCGCCTTCAACCAAAAATGACATAGCAAATAAGCATTTGAACCATTCATCTCATAATGCAAATTTTGTACTTTCTTGTGATTCCATTTATATTGAACTGTGCATCTACATGTAATAATTTTATTTGCTTAATGCAGTGGACAAAGTGAAAGCTTTAAAGCGGTATAAATTCAGCTTAGCTTTTGAAAATTCTAATGAGGAAGATTATGTTACAGAAAAGTTCTTTCAGTCCCTTGTTGCAGGTATGCTTGTTAGAATGTTATAATATTAGATTTACTTGAATGTTTTGAAGACTTGAGATAGTGGATTGAATACTTTTTTTTTAATCTATTTAATATTTTTGAACTTCAATTGGGTGATTATTTTCCTAACAATCATAGTTATATGACAATATGATAACTTAATTATGAAAATATAATACTTTTGTTCATGGTTGTAATTTAAGTGGTATGTAGGGGTAGGCATGGGCCAAGCTGGGTCAGGATTCAAGCTAAGAATAGTTGACTCGGGCTAGGCCCAATGAGAATTTCTTAAGGCCTGAGCTTGCTCGAATGGCCCACATTTATATATAAAATAAATGTATACAAATCATTAAATGGAACCATTCAGCGATTGGGATGTTTAGAGTTTGTGTTTTTTATCACTTCCATCGGCGATCAAATCCTGCCTCACAACATTTAAAACTTATTTACCCACCTGCATTCATGAATCCTGCTTATTTTCCCACACATGTTTGAATCCCGCCTTACACCATAATATGTATAAAAATATATATTTGTAAATATATAAGAATATATATATAAATATAATTTCTCAGGCCGGGTTGGGCTTACTTTCTCTGAGCCTAGGCCTGGTCTGAAATTTCAACGAGCCTGATAAAGCAGGCCCAGCCTGGTCCATGGGCTAAAAAATTAGGCTTGGGCCTTGAAATTTTCTAGGCTGAGCTCAGGCTGGCCTACAGGCTGCCTGGCCCATGTCCACTCCTAGTAGTATGGTTTGCAAATCCAAACAGTTGAACTTAATATAAATATTTTAAAGCATATATACATCAAATTTCAGCTAATTTGGATCAAACTAAACCCAACCTATTTATTAAATAGGTTAAAAATCTAAAACTGAACCTGACCTCTTTACTAACTGGGTAACTCAATTGACCTGCATAAACTGTTTGATAAACAAGTTGGATCAAGTTAAATCTATAAACCAGGTTTTAGACTGGTTAAAGAAGTCTGATTTGAATGGGTTAAATAGGTACTAAATGGGTAGGGTCGTACCATGTGGAATTGGGTCCACCCCTTTACAGCTTAGAACTGTTCATGCTAAACCTGATTGTATTTATCTCAGGTCAAATGTGGGTTAGGTCATAAATCACCACCCCTAGTTGTATTCGTTTGATGGATTGGTAAAAGACCTTAAAATGCTTGATTTTAGGTTTTCTATATATTGTAAATTATGATCAGTATTGTGGATATTCAGTTTGACAGGTTTATTACTTATTTTCATTGGGAAGCATTTGGGGTCAGATGCTCTCAAGTGCATTCTATCTTAACTCCAACTCTATTTTTCTATTTTTAATAATCATTGAAAGTTCAGACTTTATATTCAGTATCCATAAACTAAGGAATAAGCTTGTGGGTGATGTTCCTGAATTTCCATATTCATAGTTCAATTATTGCATTCACAAATTTTGTTGTATCCATGTTAACAATTTGCAGGAACTGTTCCAGTTGTCATTGGTGCCCCAAATATCCATGATTTTGCTCCTTCCCCTGGTTCTGTTTTACATATTAAAGAGCTAAATGATGTTGCTTCAGTTGCCAAAACAATGATGCACCTTGCAACACATCCTAATGCATATAACCAATCTCTGAGGTAATTTCCTCAATTTTTTTCAAGATTACAATCATCTATTCTCCGATATCCTGAGCTTATAATTTTGCTCATCATTTTAAAGCACTGGAAATACTTTTGTGTAGTTCAACAACTATTTATGTAGGAACAACTGATGTTTCCTACTGTTACATCCTTTTGTGCTTTTCGTCTTTAATAATTTACAAAAGCTAATATACATCATTTGAAAAGACAGTTCAAATGTTATGTCAGTTTATACTTATATTATCAATGAAATGATATTGCCGGGATCTCAGGGAATGGTGAAAGCATTTAAAACTGCGGCAGAGAATTGAAATTCTGGAATTAGTATGTGAACAGCGTGAAAAATAAAGACCTGGCTTGTTGATATGGTATTAGATCAACTTATATAAAGGATTATTCATTTCAAATGTCGAAATCCTCTTTATCTATTGGATTCAAACAGTAACTATCGTCGTATGCATGTACTTTCTTTTGTTTGTTTGTGCATGTGTTGGTGTTGATATGTGGATGTGCCTCCATGCATAGTGTGTGAGTGTGCATGTGTTTCACATTGATATCTGAGTGTAAACATGAAGTAAACAACTAGATGTTGCTTTTCTTTATGCTTCAAGCAAGGTTTTAAATCTTGTAGGATAAGGCTATTCCACTTTTTTCATGGAATGAGACGTGCTGCTATCCCATCCCATCTTGTTCCAACGCTTGAGACAGGTGTCTCAAGACACGTTAATTGGGATGTTAGGATGATGGCAAGATGGTTTCGTTTTGATACTTGGGACAGTAACTTGTCTCGATGTCCCATAGGACATCTTGCCGAGTCTTGAAATCATGGCTCCAAGTGTTTTTTTCTGTTATTTAATTGGTTGCTTCTCCGTAACAATTATAATTATAATAAAGACCAACAGAAAATCACATAATTTGCCGCATTACTTATCATGGATTGGTCCAAATCTTGACATAGGTTTTTCCTAATAAGGATTCTTGCTTATCCTCCATCAAAATTTTCTCCATTTTTGCTCTCTTATTTGTCTCTTGAAGAATCTGAAGACCTCATTAGTCAATAGCCTGCTTAGCACATGAACAGACTAGCTGATTATGTTTGTATGAATATAAGATGCGAACTCGCTCTAGATGACAAAGTTGCATGAGCCATTTTTGCAAATATCGAAAGTTAATGTGGGATTGTAAATTGAAAATAGGTAGTGACAACTTGTATAGTTTCTCAACTAGTGGAAAAATTTATTTTGAATTCACAAGCAAAATTTATGGCTATCTATGGTATTATAGTTAAGAAAGAGAAGAATAGGCACCTTATTTTAGTATAGGGTGCGTACTGTACTAAACCAGTAATGTATCGGTATGGGTCTCGGTACTGGTTTTGCGGATTATATTTATGATGTTTTTGGAGATTAATTTAGTGAAACTTTTAATTCTTGAATAGCTTTTGAACATAGGATTAAGAGCAAAAAAATAACTCATTTCTCAACTCGATGAATTAATGTCATGAACTATAGAATTTGGGTGATAAGCTTGGGTTTTGTATGAACATAAGCTAAAATTCTGTAAAAGTAGTAGTGGAGGGCGATCTGTGGAAACCATGAGGCATGCCCATATAATGACATGGAATTTTTGGTGCCAAAGGCCTTATGGTGCTTTAGCTGTGCCCTTGATTATTATTTGTCACAGTGTCTTCTGAGTGACATGGACTATTGTTTCATAAAAAACAAACCTGTTAAGGGCTGTACTTGACAGGGAATTTCCTGGGCCAAAGGCCTTAAGGTGCTTTAGCTCTGCCCTTGATCTCTTTTTGTCAGTGTCTTCTGAGTTACTATAGTTCGATAAAAAACAAAACTGTTAAGGGCTGTGTTACCAATACATTTACATCTAGCTCGATAATTGATGTTAGATGCACTTAGAATACTTAAAAGAAATCTTTTGGTTGCATCTTTTAGAAGTTGATCAAGTGTTGGATTGTTCCAACAATAAGTTTGATGCACTATAATGACATTAAAATTTAGCTTTTGTTCTCTTTCAAGGACTGAACAAGTGTGTAGGTATTAAAATAACTTTGCAAAAAATCATTCCAAAATCCTTAAGCTAACAGGAAGTTTTGATGAGAAATATGTTATATCGGATGACCTTAACAAATTACATCTTTTAATATTTTCTTTTATGTAACATTTAAAACATAGGCAAAAATATTTTGCTGCATATCTCTATATCTTCTCTTTTTCCTCTTGCTGTTTAAAAGACATGGACACGTTTGAATGTAGTTCTCGCGTGTGTCCATATAACATTGGTTAAGGATTGTGAATCCTCAGGATTTCCTGTTAAATTATGATTCTACACTTGTATCTTCTACTTATGTGTGGTGCATGCTGAAGTCTTCCGCTGCCAATTGATGATTGAAACAAGCCTTTCTTCATGGCATGGTAGAAGTGTTTACATGGCCTTTCACCAAGGTATGAACTCCAGGAATGGCTTGTTGGGAATAGTTTCGAGTCCAATATTTGTTGCTTTAAAGAATAATGACATCTCCAACTCTGCTTATAATGGATAACCAAATGCTACTAAAGTTCTCTCATTCTGCTGCGCTAGATGCTTCTTGAGTAGAAGTAAATTTGGATCGTAATCATGTGATGGAGGATAGAGACTCACCTTATTCCATGCCAAATATTCAAGTGCCATTGTTATGCCTCATACTGGTTGGAATGTACCACCTGTGCCAACCTGATGCCTATATAGGGTACCTACCATGCTGGTTCTACCATGTGTTGATATGGGTACCATGCTGCAGTACTAATATAACAGCATCCTTGGTTCCAATTACAAGTTTCATGAGGATAAAAGTAAACAAATAATGCCAACTGCTGGCAATCCATTTGGTTCATTTTGTCCTTTCAGTATAAGAAATGCTTCATAAAAATTTTGGGATTGCCTTCATTATCATTCCTTCATGGAATAGGCCATCGTACCCTTAACTTTTAAACAATATCATAAATAAGTTGATGAAAACATAATTAAGACTTGTTTATCTGCTTCATGTTCAACCCATGGTTCCCATGATTATTGGTAAACACTTGTGAGAATTTGAAGGACAGGAGAGAAATGTCGTAATGATATGTTATTTCCTTTTTTTCCTTTTTTTAATGTTTTGCATGTTTATCAGCCGAGATGCGCCATTGAATTGATTGGGGTCTTCTTGCAGGTGGAAATATGAGGGTCCATCTGATTCTTTCAAGGCCCTTGTGGACATGGCAGCAGTACATTCATCTTGTCGTCTTTGCATACATCTGGCAACAAAGATCCAAGAAAAAGAGGAGAAGACTGCTAGATTTCTGAAACGTCCTTGTAATTGCACCAGCAATACTGGAACCGTATACCATTTGTTTGTGAGAGAAAGAGGACGTTTTGAGCTGGAGAGCATTTACCTCAGGTACCTGAGAACAACCCAACCCCATGGATGCAATAAAAATTTGTCTGGAATTTTTCCTAATTACATGATTCTACTTGCTTGGAAAATGGACCACTCATCTCCAAGGGAATGACCAATGGGGCATTGCCACCACAGTTAATTGGCCAACTCATGATTTAAAAATAATGGCTATTATAATGTCATAACAACTGTTGCAATGGGTGTATAGAGAGTCTGTTACATTTTCCATACACATAACAGGATAAAGGGGACAACCTCTTTATGTGACTGTTGTCCCTTTGTAAGGGCTGTTATTTTAATGAAATTCATGGCAAATACTTTCTGAGCAGTAATATTTAAATTCAAATCTCTTGTATGGTAATAAATCCTGCAAGTTGCATGAATTTTATTCCCTTGTAACTTCAGCTCAAACAAATTTCAACAAATTACGGCTGTTGTAACCATTGCAATGTTCACTGACGGTTTCATTGGGGTTCCGTTAAAATGGGATTATGGGTGGTTGCCACATTGGGCAGGAAGTTTGGGGTCACAATATTCCATTTCATTACATGTTTTCATTGATATATATATATATATATATATAAATTTTTTGTTTCTTTTACAACTAAGTGTTACATTTGCAAAATTTTTATTTTTATTATTTTTTTTTCTTGTTGCAGATCTGGCAAGTTAACTTTAGGAGCATTGGAGTCTGCGGTAGTGGCAAAATTCAGATCGCTGAACCACACACCCATATGGAAGACAGAGAGACCAGAAAGTATAAGAGGAAATGATGAATTGAGAATGTACAGAATATACCCTGTTGGCATCACTCAGAGACAAGCACTATACACTTTCAGATTTAATGATGATGCCGAACTCGAGAGATATATCCAAAGCAACCCCTGTGCTAAACTTGAGGTTATATTCGTATAGCTATGGTTATGGTCATTTCTGCTAATACTACTTTGCTAAAAGCTTAGTCATTCGATATTATTTATTAGACTGCTGTAATTATTTCTTGGCTGATTTGATTGATGGCCTCTGCATTTGTAATTTAGGCCTTTGTAAAAGTCAAGTTGAATCTAAAGATATATATTATTAGAGGGTGAAACTCCTATTCAGTTAGGGAGGCATGTTTAGATCCATGCAGTTGTTCCCCTGCATTTGTAACATTAATCTTTATGGCTCCCCTTTTTTTTTTTTTTTTTTTTGTTTGTTTTTTGTGGTGATTGTTTTTGTGTTCATGGCTGACTTTGTATTTATGCGCAGCGATATCTATTAGGACGGCATGCTAGGCTACATTGTAATTCATGATATACTTCACGATTATCTCTCGACGTGAAAGCCTTGGCTGGTGGAATATCACATGGAAGCTTTATTTATGCAATAAGATAAAAAGCATGTGTTCGGTCGCTTAAACTGCAGGATCTAATGCCACAACGTTTGAGTTAGGAATATTTTATCACAGCTATCTTTTGTTTGTTTCATTAAATATTATGCAGTATTGTGCGTAAGTGTACTGCAGATATTGCATGGCTAACTAATTGCTTGAAATTAAAATGAAAATTTTGGAATGAAAATTTTGGCCAAAAACAGGTTTCAACAAAGCACGGGACTTATTCTCAATATTGGTACATATGAAATCTTGGTATGCTAAACTGATTCATCTGCTGAACTGGTATGGAGTTCATTATCAAGATGGTGAAAACTTCGTTAGTTTTGCTTGAAGAGGATGCATTGGATTAATATCACAACCAAACAGCTGATAGGGTTGCTGATATGCGTTACAAAAACGAACTTCACCGAGCTTTTGTCTGTATTAGCTGCTCTTGACACTCTTCGGCGTAGATTTTATGGTTACTACTTTTGGTTTATCTGACCCATCTATGGATGCAGCAATGGTTGGGAGTCTCATGTTATTGAACCGTTCTCTTTTTAGTAAAAGAAATGGATGGATTTTTAAATGTCACGTATAACTCATCCAAATATTAAAAAAAAATCAAATGATGCTTGCTGATAGAGTGCATGGTTAATTTATGAGTTTCCTTGTACCTCAATCCAACACTAATCAATTAAAGGGGAAGCACATCATAATTAACGTAAAGTTAATCAATTTTCATTATGTCCAACATCAATCATTCAAAACAAAGACCATATAAGGAAGTTGTGAGCAATTTAATAACAATACATTAATATTAGTAAACTTTTAGAAATTATAAAAAACATAATTTGAAGATAATTTTATTATATTTTATTTTTTTAATTTTTATCTAAAAAAGCATGTTTGATGAGTTAGAAGTCTAGTAAGACTTAAAGAATCTTCAATAAAGTTTTTGAAAAGTTTCTCTATTTGCCTTGAAGAGATTCTTTGCTTATTATCTTTTTAGTACAAGTGTATTTATATTATATTGGTCTCTCTCTCCATTTAATGCTATTGTTTCTCTTAAGAATCATACACCAATCCAGCTTTATCCTTTGAACATGATACTTCGAGTTAGTTGTATTTGTTTGATAGTCATGCCCATCAATTTTTCATATATTTATTTTTAATAAATATAGCGCTAAAAGAATTATAATTAATCAACATGCAATTATGCATGAATTCATGCTTTTATTTAAAATGAAAAGCAGAACTACAATTTAATATGTTATTTTATTTATTTGATATTATATCTATGTGTTATAAAATTTGATATTGAACATGCTTATCCATATTTATATGTATGTATGTAGAGGTGTGTGTGTATATATATATATGAACTACAAGCAGGAAAGGTATATTTTGATTTTTAAACTCTAAGCTAGATATGCTAGGTGCCTAATTACCTATAAAACATATATATTAATCAATATTTGATTACTAAAAGAAGTCATACATTGGTTAATGCTTAGTTTTTAGTGGGGGATATGCACCAGTTAATACCCAATTACTAATTAGGGTAATACATTGATCAATATCTAATTATCAATGAGGATTATACATTGGTCAGTACTTAGCTACTATATATTTTGAATTTTAAACTTGAAGCCGATTGTGTCAGGTGCCTAGTTATCAATAAAGGATATACATTAGCCAATACCTAATTACCCATTAAGATATATATTGCTCAATACCTAATTACCAATGGAAGATATTCATTGTTCAATACATAGTTACTAATAGAGGATCAAATTGCTAATGGAGAATGCATTGGTTAATACCTAACTACCAATTAGGGTCAAACATTATTTACTACCCACCAATGGAGATCTTATATTAGTCAATAACCACCTATCATATATTTTGAATTTTAAACTCAAAGCCGGCTATGTTAGGCACCTCGTTATCAATGGTGGATATATATTGGCTAACACCTAATTGCTAATAGGATATACATTGATTGATACCTAGTTATTAATGAGGGTCATACATTGTTGTATATCTAGTTACCAATGGGAATCATACATTAATCAATATCTAGTTATAAGTAGGGTTCATATATTGGTTAATACCTTCTAGCCAATAAAAGTTATGCATTGGTCAGTACCTAGTTCTTAATGGGTTTCATACATTGGCCAATATCTAGTTAGTACTAAGAGATACATATTGATCCATACCTAATTATTAATTAGGGTCATGCACTAGACAATATCTAGTTACCAATGGAGGTTATACATTGGTCAATATATAGTGGTCAATGAGAGTTATATATTAGTCAATATCTAATTATTAATGGGGGTTATATATTAGAGTTTGATCAATTTTGAGGTCATAATTAAGGAAAGAGTTGGATTAGTTGTTGATGACTTGTAATAATTCCAAATGTTATGATGAATACATATTGAATATTTGTGAGTTATGCATACTTTTGTTTGTGACTTAATTGAATATATGGAATTGCTCATATGTTTAATTTTAATGTGTTTTATTAAGGTGTTCATTACTTCCTAGGCTATCAAGCTCATCATTTTATATTTTTCTTTTCTTGCAGATCCAAAGAACTCAATATTGACAAGGCATCTGTGAGGAAGTAATTAGTCACAAAATCCAAACCTTTGCCTTAGTTTAAGATTGATTATATTTTCTCTTTATTTAGCATAATAGAACATTTGATTATAGTGATGTGAAATAAGATTTGAGAGATTTATTTTAGACATGTTAGTTATTAAGTTTAAATTTTAATTACTTATATTCTACTTAGTTTATTAGTTCTAATATCATGATAAATGTTTGGCACAGTTGTAAGGTAATGTCTTATAGGTATGTGATGGTTGCCATGTTTATGGCTTGAGATTTGGTTTGGGATCTTAGTAATTAAATTAGTATCAAAGCATTAAGAATGTGAATTTTAAAGATAAAATTCTTTTCAGAAAGAGAATGTAATACCCCAATCCAATGCACAATATTTAAAACAAAGCATCACTAGAACTAACGTAATTAATTTTTTTAAATAAATCCCCTTAATAGGCTTGCAATTTGACTTTGATCATTTTGGATTGATCACTTTCATGATGTCCAAAATCAAGTTAGCTTAAGATATCTTAAATCATCCAAAATAGAGGTTAGATGAGGAAGTTGTGAGTAATGTAATAAAGATATATTACTGTTGACAAACTTCCAAAAAATTATAATAGTATCATTTTGTAACCCAAAATTTAAAGATAATTTTTCTTATATTTTTATCTTTTTTATATATTTTTTTCTAGAAACTCATATTAGATAAATTAAAAGTCTAGTAGCAGTTAGTAATAAATTTTTAGATATTTATTTCATATTTATTTATCTACATTTCTTTAAAAAATTTGCATCCTATAGGTAGAAAATCTAATGGTTTTAGGTAATTAATATTCTACAAGAAGTGGGAAGTTCATTAGCTTTAAAAGATTTCTCAATAAATAGGTCCTCGTTAAAATATTTTGATATGAAAAGTTTATAAACAAAATTCTTTAAGATTTTCTTCAATTTAATATTATTATATTAATATTATATTATAATATTCTACAATAATATAATATAATGCATTATATTATTACATGATATTATATATAATATATTAATTTTATATATTATATTATATATAAATTATTACTATTATAATATATTTATTATAAATATAAGGTATTTTGGTCTATATATTTTTATTCAAGATCACCGTAAGGAGTTGATTTTTGATTATTATCTCCCAACATAAGGTGAGGATGATATGATCGATGATCCATCTTCGATCACCCATGCCAATGCCAAATACGATTACCCATGCCCAATGCTCCCTTAAGATGAGACAAGCACCATACTTTGACATGGTATATCGTATTGAAATTAAGTATTAGCATGCATGAAGTACGCAAAAAAGGAGACGCCTCCGATGTAGCCGACTGCCAAAGCCGAGCGCCCCCACGCACAGTCCCATCCCCCAATCCACCGTGCATTTGAGATCCATACAGAATCCGAACCATATTTCTCTGAGAAGGGTACTTGATTTCATGGCTTTGAATGAATGATAGAATGATTGACACCCCGACCACATCTATGCATGTTGCTGTCATGGCTGTACCACGACTCATCATTCCTGACATTGTGGTGATCAACCTCTCGTCAAGCAAGGTTGGCTCCATATGTCCATTGTCCATCCCCTCTAGAAGATCCTGCCAGGCACCGGAGCTGAGCCAACCAGGCGTAGTACGTTTTACTGTTGGCTACCCCAGACCACTGGGGCACCCAGCGTCCTTGCACCCAGGATCGACTGTGGAGAGAATCACAGAAGGGCTGTACTGGCCACCGACCACATCCAAAGTTCCCCCAAGGACCATCCCACCCTCCTCATTGGGCCATTGGCCACGCATCTTGGAGGAGGCGAGCATCGTCCTCTCCCTCATGGCACGCACCCACTGCTCCCCCATTCTTTACTCGCAGCCAATGGCCACGCGATTGACACGTACGCATGAAGCATTGCGCAACGACGCACGTGGCGACATGACATGCGTCTAATCCAATATGGGCCCCAGTGCAACAAGGATGATGTCACACTGACGTGTTATTTCGCTATCCGAATGGAAATTTTGGCAATACAAAATTACAAGCGGGAAGGGGACCGAAGGACCAAAGAGAGCGAACGACGGTGATAGAGATTCCCTGATTGAACGATCATAAGGATAACTTAATTAATACATCACACACAAAAAAACTACAGGGATTGAGGTCTCTGTCTCTACTGGGTGCCAGAGAGGTTGAGATTCATCCAGCGAGGTCAAGTGGCGCCAATGCGCGTGCCTGTCGTCCGGATTTCTCCGGCGCAGGCGCATGCCTTTAGGCGGGGCCGCCGCCGCCGCCGCCGCAGCCGCTGCTGGTGGTGGAAGCTTTCCACAACTTGGCTGGTAGCCCGTGCTTGGGGACCGGGAATGGGCCGTACTCGATCTCACCTTGGGATCCCACCACTTCCCACCTGCAAACCAAAGCAAAATTATATGAGCAACGAATCCACCATCTTTGTTTGATTTCCCTCAAGTCTTAGAGCAGGCTTTATCTTTCTCTAGGTTGTAATTTTCCCCTTTATGCCGTGGAATATTCCAGGAGAAAGGGCCAAAATCATCGACGTGGGTTTCCTTGGTCTTCTAGACGAGAAATAGAATGCATGCGTTGCCTACGAGTCCCCCCTCACTCGGACCCACCTGTATTTGGTGACGAGATGGTGGATCAAGACGAACATTTCAAGCTTGGCTAGCTCATTGCCAGGACAAGAGTGAACGCCATTTCCAAACGGCAAAAAGGTATTGGGCTTGGGTGGAGTCTGCATTCACCGAAAGAAAGGGCATTAGGTTTGTGTAAGAAAAGATAACAGCGGATATATAAATAGTTGAGAAACGAGGAAGAAAAAATGAACTTGCCAAGATGCAATTTGATGCACATAATGTTTTGATTTATAATTAGTAATACAATTCTTCGTTTTATTAGTTTTATGGACCATAGGGCCAGAGTTGAAGAAAACGTGTTGCATTTCTCTAATTAGGGGTGCCTTTCGCAATTTTTAATACGATTTTAAAGAAAAAAAACAAAACAAAAAAAAAACTTTCAAGGATCAAGTTCAAACTAGCAAGGTGAAAAGCCTCTTTCCATTATCTTCTTTGTAAATACTCTTTGGTTTTAATAAATTTTTTGTAAGGGACTTCCCATCCCTTACCCCTCCAATAAAAAATAATAAAAAAAAAAACCCTTTTCCATAATGAAAGACCAAGACAGAGAGTGCTCTCACATGCATGATTTCTAGGCTAACCAAGTGAATCTCTGTCTGCCAAATTTATTATAAATAAAACCAAAAGTTTACGTGTTTTCTGAAAAAAAAAAAAAAAAAGAAGAAAAAAGTAAGTGTCTATATTTAATCCAGAATCTCGGAACCGGAAATTATTAGCTGCAATAATGGTGCAGCAATTGTGATGTCGCAACACAAGAAGGAAAAATAAATTACATTTAAATGTCATTAATTATTTTTGATTACTCATATACGGTAACTAAATATTACTATTCTAAAACAGTAAATGGTCTATTTTAATTAAGTAGATAATGCTCATAATAAATAGGCTGATATTCATGTTAATGACATGATTGAGATGGGCTGAGGTTATTTATATGGTTTTTTTTTATATATATATTTTTTAAGAAACACAACCTCAACCTCATTCGTTTAATTCCATCATAAAATACCTTTAGGCCTTGTAGTTAGAATTATTCGCAGCACCACTCATAAAAAGTTATATATATATATATATATATAACATTTAAAAGAAAGAAATTTATGCGAAGTTATATCAACCGTACCAGCCGTCTGCTCGGCCCATATATACCTTGAATCTAGAAGGATCAAACTTTTGTGGGTCTCCGAAAAATGCATGGCTATGATGTATGTTCCTGAACAAAGGCATCACCTTCCATCCCTTAGGGATAAGGAAGCCTGCACCCGAGAGCACATCCTTAAACAAATTAAACTTTGGACACATTCGTGCACCAAGGTTAGAGAAATATTCATGCACTCAAGAAAAAACAAAAAAGGCATGCGCTAAATTAGAGATTCGCCCCCCCCCCTTCTCTTCTGTACTTTGGCTGTCGCACATGCTCACCATTATACTCCACATCGGCCACGGCCTCCCTAAACGTGAAAGAAATGATGCTCGCCATTCTTAAACTCTCCAATATGACCTGGTAACAGAGAGAAGTACCGTCACCCTCAATGGACCATATATCATAAGCTCATAGACTCGTTTAAGTGAGAATTAAACCATTTCCATTTGTGTGAAGGAGAGAGCTGTGCTTACCCTATGAGTGAGGACCATGTTTCTGGTCTGAGTCCATGTCAAGGGCTGGTTTCCATATCCGTTGGTCTCCAATATACCCATTTGCTCCTCCTGCACGTAAGAGATATTAAAATTGAATTAGAGTCGCCATCGTGGTCAGCTAAATGTCAACCGGCTAGAAATTGTAGAGGGCCGAAGGCCTCCGAATGCCCACTACCTTCACGGCTTCGAGAAGCTTCGGGTTGTCGTGGAGATACTTCAGGATCCACGTTGAGACACTGGCGGTGGTGTCCTGCGCCGCAAAGAGTACGCCGATAATGTTGTCGGCGATCTGATCATCGCTCAGGTGCTCGCCCTTGTCATCCGATGAGTCCATGAGACAGCCTAAGAGATCCTTCTCCATCGCTCCCTTCTTCCTCCTTTCGCTCATGATCTCACCCAGCATCTGACGCAGCCGTTTCCTCGCCTTGCCGGAGGAAAAATTCATAGAAAAATGAACAATTGAGATGCTAAAATAAAAAAAATAAAAATAAATAAAGGGAAACACGAAGAGATCATATGAGATAAAGGCCTCTCCTCTCTCTTACTTGAATCGCCTTGTGGAAGAGCGTTCCGGGAATGTTAGTGGGGAATGAATTGTAGCCCTTGTCGACGATGAAATAGTTCCTCTTTAACTCTTGTTTGTAGCGTTCATCTAGCCGGCCACCGAAAATAGTGAGGATGCCCACATCAAAGGAGAACTACGGGATCACAACAGAAGAGAAGAAATGATCATGTTCGGAGAAGAATTACTAGCCAATCATGAAACTAAATATCGTGAGAGGCTAAATCCACAAACCTTCTTCATTTCATGGAATGTTTTAACCACATGGCCATCCCACGAGTCGAGCATGGAGATCACGATGGCTTCGATACCGGGGACGAGGCCGCGGAGGGCCTCCGGCGTCACCGAGCCCTGCACCAGCTTCCTCAGCCGCATGTGGTAGTCCCCTTGGTGGAAGAAGAGAGCCCACGGGCCGATCATCCGCTCCTTGCTCCGAGGGTACGTGGGCTTGAAGAGGTGGGCTTGGGTCACCAGCACGAACCTGGCAGCCTCTGGGCTGGCCAACATCACACTAGGGCAACCCAGCACATGAGTCTTGAAGATCTCCCCGTACCTATTATAGGCACAATCTCAGTCAGTCCCATGCACCAAAATAAACCAAGAGCAAAGGCGGCGATGATGATAAGAAAAAGAGTTAATGGGACCTTTTCTGTTTTGCGGAAAAGAAAACATTAGGATCTTGTGAATAGAGCTGAAGGGTCTCTCCTATGTAAGGCCATCCCATCGAACCTGGTGGGAGTTTCAGTTTTGCTAGGGGTTTTTTCTCGTGCTTTCTCACGAGGAGAAAGGAGAGCAGGGCCAGGAGAAGGAAGGTGTAGATAACGCTATAACACATCTCCATCCTGATATAAAAATCGAGATGGAGAGGGGACTTGGTCTCTCTTTTATTTTATCTCTTGTTGGTGTGGGAGGAGGGGGATGGGGAATCGAAATTTGAGAGGATCTTTCCGGTGGGGGCTGGAGGAACCATTGGCGGGTTTATATAGAGGAGTTCTGGGGGAAGACTAAAGGAGGGTAAATCGGCATCTTATTCTCGGGGGACGTTACAAAGCGATTTTCCCTCGCGTGTCGCGTGCAGCGCGAGTAGACCTTTTGCCAACCTTTTTATCTTTTTGTTCATGCTTTGGGAAAGCGAATATCGACCTTCTTAACTAAAATCACCCGCACCGGGTTACCATAACATTCATTCAACCAAAATAATAGTAATAATAATAATAACAGTAAAATCTTTCCATTTATCACAACATAAATACAGAGTTTAGCATATGGAATTGACAATTTCTGTCTCTAATCTTGTACTAGACATTCCCAAATAAATGAGGCTTTATTAAAATAATTATTCATATTTTATCCATATTCCTAATTCCTTGGATCCTTTTAAAATAAAATAAAAAAATTGATATGCTTTTGGTAATCTATTTATATCTTTCCTTTTAACCTGCTTTGCACTTATTTGGTTGCTAATTTGATAGGAAAGCCATCATAACCAATTTGATTAAAAATTTGTATAACTGAATGTATGATATCGTTACAATCCAACAAGATAGAATCCTATAATATATGTGACTTATAATAAATGTCACAATAAATGAAATTAATGGCATGCAATAGATATTATTTGAAATAACTTAATGTAGTAGATACAATATCTGAGGATATGACATCTTTTGCAATATCTTAGTTGTTAGACCTAGTAGCCTTAGAGCCACACTGGGAAAATGCCTCCACTTAGGGTAAAAGTATACACTTGGAAGGGCCATGATGCAACCAGATTGGTTTTTCAACAGTGAATCCTTAAGGTAGCGGGCCACAACTCATGGTTGTTGGACTTGTCGTAGAATTGTGCAAACAAAAAATAGCATAATGTGTCCATGCCCAACCTTCTCATTTAATAATCTTGGTTAGACATTACAATAGGATCATTTAGCTTTTATTAGATGATATAAAATTTAAGTTGATTTTCGCCCAAAAATTTTGGCTAATTTGTTTAAGTAAAACAAGAGATGGACCCATGTGCAAAAAAAAAAAAAAAAAAATCTTAATAAAAAATGTCAATAAAAAGCTAATAATAAATCATTCAAATTAATGATTTATATTATTGACAAATATCTAAATCAAAAGAAAATAGCAAACTTAAATCATGTGTTTTAATAGTCCTTAAGCTAACCATTGAAAAGTGATGACATTTTAGTAAAATGATACTATACTTTGCCATGACCTAATCATTAAAATCTATTAAATTCTATTTTATCCATATCATTAATCAGATTATATGTTTTATTGCATACTTTATTGCATTAGTGTAATCGGTATAATTTAGTTTTGTATGCATAGATGCAAGTTAAAGTTCTTAAGAATATATAATTTTGATTTTTTTTGAAAATATAAATCAAACTTAATAGTACATATCACCAAATTGGGATGGCTTATTATGGTTATTGAAATCACTAGTCTTTTATAAAAATTTAATATTTAATGTGTTGTAAACTTATAAAATAGTAATTAAATACTAATGCGAGCAATTTTTCTATTGCAAATAATATAAGTTGTCATAAAGCAACTATAGGAATTTATAGAAAATAATTATTAAATAATTTTTTTAAAGATTAAACTCTAAAAAAATCATATTAATCATTTTTTGAAAAAATTTGTTATATTAGTTAATAATTAGAAGCTAATGTGACATATTTATGTCGTATGCAACAGCATACACTTTAATATTGATTATTTTCAAAATATCATCTTATTGATAAAAAAAGGCTTTACAATAGGCTATCCAAGTTTTTTATGAATTTTTTTTGCATTTTACCTATATTATACCCCACAACTTCTATGAGTGCTCATGCTTGTAATCATTTAGTTTGACATTAGTCATGTTTTAAAAAGATTTTAGGTACTTATATAAGATTAAGAAGCTCAAATAATAATTTCTTGGTTAGTCTTTTTAGATAAGTTTCTAAGTTATAACAAATGGTATTAAAACAGTTCTAATTCATGGCCAACATGGACTAATAGATACTGTAGACCAGCTTTCTATGCTTATAATTGGGTTCGATTAGAGTTGTCTGCAGAGTTAGATATGAATGCTCATCTTGAAAAGGATGTTGTTCTTGAACGAAAAGAGTATATAAAAGCTTATACTGATGAGCATTTAATTTCATATTAATTATATATCGAAAAAATTTTGGATACTTAAATAGGATTAAGGAGCTCAAATAATAATTTTTTAATTGATCTTTTTTTAGATGATGTCTTAGGGCATGGCAACTTTATAATTATTTTTAATGAAATCTTACATGTTTTTAGAAATATGGGAGACAACAATAGGATGCTTATATTTTCTTGGAAATGAAGCTTGATGGGTCTTTCGTTATCAACTTTAATTTCTCCTACTCTCTACGGTTATGGTCCAAAGCCTCAAATGCCAACTTCTATTTCCCCTGCTCTCTACCGCTATGGCCAAAAGACTCTGACGCCGACTTCAATTTCCCCTGCTCTCTACCGCTGTGGTCAAAAGACTTTGAAGCTTACTTATTATAAACTAAAATGTTCTAACATTTCAGCTTACTCTAATTCTTGAGTCATAAAACTGAATATAAGTGCATCTCTTAAACTCAGAGGGTAACTTTCATTTCAGAACATAGGATGTGGGGATATTTTATGGCAGTCGAGTTGAATTTCCTCTGCACTCAACTACCCCTATATTTGGTAAATATATCATACAAGTCTCATTTCATTATAGATAATAAATTGAATATTATATCTCATAGTAAAACTTAGACTACATTGTTCCCTCCATAAAATAATATAGTTTTCAAATTCAACTTTTCATACCAAATAAAAATAATTTGTCACAATAAACAATCAAACAAATATTTTTTTATTTTTTGTTACAATGATGAATAATACCCATTGCAATCCTGATTATTTTAAATCCAAAGTTTTTTGAATATGTTTAACATTATATAGATAATGGAAATCAAGCCGTTATAATGGATTGATAATTTTTTCCAGAAAAAACAACGACGTTATGTGCCTCTTTTTTTTTTTTTTTTTTAAATAAGAGAAAAAGGAGGGACAAGAGTTTCACTGCTTAAAAAATTTAAAAAGAAAAGAAAAAAAAAAGAAAAAGGTGGCGGCAAACCTTCGTCTCGGACGGAATCACTCGTCCGTACAATCAAGGACGTTGAGCTGGACGGCGGGTCGGGTCGGCTCGGCAGGAGCGCGTGGTCCAGCGCCTCCCAATCCCCGGGGCCCGCGGGGGTGCAGTCCAGCTGGACCGCCTACGTGAATCCAACGGCCGACAATAACCCGATCGAGATCCACCATGCCAGTACGGTAGATTGAACTGCGGCCCGGAAGACTTCCCGCGCCGTGGGCCCCACACTTGGGGAATCCAGGCGGTCGCCGCCCTCCAGAAAAGCTAGGTGGTGCAGGACACGTGTCGAGTCCTGGTGGTGCCCTCTCGAGGGATCGTTCAGCGGGGGTCGAAGAAAACTCTAGGCCCTCGACGCTTATCGGATCCCAGCCAGACATCTCGGCGCGGCTCCACCAAGCCCTCGCCAAGCCTCACGCTTTAAGTTGCCTTCAGTCACTCGAGAGCCACCCTCTTATTGTACTGGGTTAGCCATCACACCGAGATTCACTACCTTGTGCTATGGTAGCGCATTTAATCACAGATAAAGGTTCTCCTTAACTTCTGATGAGGTTTTGCTAAGCATTTTCTTCTTGCCAACTATCCCGGAGCTTTCGTTAAATCTGAGTTAGTTTCAATCATCCGACACCAATTATCATTAGGTAGGTTTAGAATTTTCTAGATGCATATTCAGAAGTTTGATAATGTTTGATAGAACTTTTAAAAATTTATGGTCATAACTTAAATTAGAATCATGTATGTTGTTATCTAACAATAGTAATGCCATGCTCATTCGACGTCCCGTCAAGAACTCCATATGATGCTAGTTATTTCCGTTCTTAAGTAGTTTAGTCATTCTATCTCATGAATAATGACGCAAAGGCTTGGTTTAATTTTCCAAATACATTCCACTTGGCACAATACCTTTCATGCCGGTTGACAGTTGCAATCCAAATCTTCAAATGCCGCACGCTTGATATTCTTGCTCTCTCATTATGGGTCATGGCTTGAAATTTTATTTTCTTTCATCTCTTGCTATGCGAAAAATTGTGATTCTAATAACCTTTTCGACCCAATCATAAGCGGTACCATGCCTTGTGCTAGTTGACGACAATTGCATCCAATGGCTAGATGTCCAAACTATATAAGTACACTTACGGCTTTGCATATATCTAATGTCCTTTGTTTGCCACCTAGTGTACAAACTAGTCACATGAGAAATGGTTGCGAGTGCGTTTCCTTGATACATTTCAACGTACCACCTTATGCTTAGACATCTCTTATCCTGGTATTCGACCTTGGTCTAGTTTGTCTTAGATGTCCAAAGCTCTTGGTGATCGCACACAACTTTAATGACTGCTTAATTGTGCCCAACATGTAGGTAGCTTTTGAGATTTTAGAGTTCAAAGGATATTGATTGGCAAAATTATTATGAATCCCCATAAGGTTATCCTTTTAAAAACATCTCCTCAGCTTGGTACAAAGAGCCTTATTTTGCAAAATGATACTACATATCGCTATATATTTCATTAGAAATGAAATGAGTGCAAACAGAATAGAAAGATCAAGAGAAAAGAGGAAAGAGAAAAAAATGAAATAAATGAATAAAAAAAAGTAGGGGACCCAAGTAACCCTAGCACAAAAGAGTCTTCTATAGCTATACATGAATTGTTGTCCTGGATGTGATCATGTAAAAATGATTTGAACAAGATCATATGCATAGAGTCCATTTTTGGTGCGGGCACCAGGATTAGACAAAGGTTACAGAGGTTCATTTGGATCTCTGATTGATCCTTCAAATTGTTTATGAGTCAATTGAGTCCTGTAATTGAGTCCAATAAAGTGTAGTCCACTTATGAGTCAATTGAGTCCTGTAATTAAGTCAAGTCAAGTGTCTTGAGTCAAGAAGGTGAATGCTACATCCAGTGGCACCACCTCAGCTATTACATGAGACTCCTGTCAACGCCTGCACCACCTCTACAGCATACATGGCGCCCCTTCCTTATTTCATGCATGGACCACAAGCAAATATGAAAGGTAGATGGCACCTCCTTGATTCTTGTGCCGTCTCACGATAAATATGGAAGCCTTTGTTGCCGTCCCACACATATATGGAAGCTTTTTGATTCTTGTTGCCGCCTCACACCATGAAAGGAAGAAAGTTGGCGCCCCTTGATTCCTTACCATGACCGCCTAGTCCAAAGGAGGAATGCTTTGCCGCCCCTTGATTCCTTGCCATGACCGCCCAGTACAAAGGAGGAATGCTTTGCTGCCCCATGCTTTCTTGCCATTACCGCCAAGTCCAAAGGAGGAATGCTTTATCGCCCCATGCTTTCTTGCCATGACCGCCCAGTCCAAAGAAGGAATGCTTTGCCGCCCCATGATTCTTTGCCATAACCGTCCAGTCCAAAGGAGGAATGCTTTGCCGCCCCATGCTTTCTTGCCATGACCGCCTAGTCCAAAGAAAGAATGCTTTACCGCCCCATGCTTTCTTGCCATGACTGCCCAGTCCAAAGGAGGAATGCTTTGCTGCCCCATGCTTTCTTACCATGACCGCCCAGTCCAAGTAAAGAAGGAGATGTGGAGATCATATTCTATTCCTATTTGTCATGCTTTAACCAATTCTAAGAAAATTCTTTTCTATATATGGTGAATTCTAGTCCTATTGTAACAAAGAGTAGAGGAAGTTTATAAATACTCCCTCTCTTTCTCTTGTACTAAAAGAATATTTGGATGAATGAAACAAGAAGACCTCTTCTTCTATTCCGTGCCTTGAGCATTGTCACTCCGTGAGAAAGAGGGTGAGAAACCCAAAGCACCGCAACATAAACCCTAGTTCCATCTCTTGGCCGCCAACTCCTAGTTCCCATCCTTTGCCGTCCACCACAAGCATCAAGTCCTGGTGTCCAAAAGTTCTCCTGGCAAACCAAGGTTGAAGTGATCTTCTACAATCAGCAAGGAGTCCAGATCATCCTTTGGAAGGCCCAGATTGAAGAGCTTCAGCAATATCGGGCTTGACAACTCAAAATCCTCAGGTATCGAAATCTAAGGAGTTCTTCCTTGCCACAGAACCATCAGCCTGCAACCTAGGGTCCCAAGGAAAAACTAGCTTATCCTTCAGAGCGCATCCTTCAAGAAACGATGTGAACCTGCTGATTCAGAAGCTGTTACATCACTGCCAGGTAATCCAAACCACCCTCCTCTAAGATCTGATTTATTGAAGATAACGAGTATGTTCTAATTAGGAGTTTCTCAATTCCTGTGATCCTATTTCTTAGTTTTCTTTAAAGGATTTAGTTCTGAAGAATCGCAACTTGATATATTTGTCTGCATGTTTTTGGTCTGTCTTTGTGAATCAATCCATAAAAATCTCAAATCTTTAATCTGAAATTTAGTTTCTTTATGATAGTCAACAGCATGCCTTCATGTTCCGCATCAATTTTGATCCTAGTGGTCCTATCACTTAAATTTATCATTACAATATCTAGTGCATTGTACATGTTTGTGCTACCATTATTAATATCTAATCTTCTTGACTAAGTATTGTTTGAGATCAAGTGGTTGCCATGATGATCTTAAATAAAATATCCACTCTTAACTCCTAATATATAATGATAGTCTTGAGTATGAAGAGAAACAAATGAAGGTAGGAAAAACTGCACAATTATGTAAATCATAAGAATGGATTCTACGAGTATTACCATGCATATGAATGCACACTTAGGAGAGTTTTTGACTTAAACACTAGACTGTGGACTTCATATATAATAAGGTTCAAATCATGCATGTGGAGAGACCACAATGACAAAAATGACTCAAAATATTAATTAAATTAATTAAATAATTAATTAGCATGTAAAAGTTTTAAAATCAAGATCTCTAGCATGCTTGAGCTCTAATAGCATATTAATTAACCAAAATACCCCAAGACCTCTAGCGAACTTGTGAGAACCACTAATAATCGTATACACAATATCTAAATAGTAAGGTAGCCAATAAATCTTGCAAACATAGAACTTCATTATTATTTATTCTTTGCAAATATTTTCTTTCATCTCTCCTTCTAAACTATATACTCTTAGTTGTATCTTAAAGGTTGTTTGAAAATTTGATGCCCACATATGATAAATCCTTATATACACGGTGAGGCATCCAAATACTAGCTTAAAGAGGAACTCAAAACAACTAGAAAAGCACCTACCTTTGTGGACATGTAAGATAGAAACACCTACAATTGGCATTAATTAAGAAGCTTTACTTGTCAAACTAGTATATATATCTTGATAGAAACCAATCGAAACATAATTTCCTACTAACCTAATATGGCAAAAGTATAAATTAAGTCATTGACTTGCAACTTATACCACTAGATCTAACTTCAACGGCATATCTAGACCTTGCATTGCCATGTCTTCCATATCTAAAGGATATTTAAGTTAACTCAACCAAATGTGATCCTAATGCAATCTACAATATTTATCAATTTAATCCAAAAAGGTCAATTTAGGCCCAACTTCACAGTGTAGTTAGTAGTAGAACTTTTGATGGTGAATCTTTTGGTAGTAAAATTTTTGCAACTAGAACTTTTGTAAAAGGTTATTTATTGCTTAGTAGCAACATTTTTAAACTACTATGAGATTTTAATAAATGTTTTGTAACTAAACTGATAAAGTATTTTTAAAATAAGAAATGATAAAGGACACTGCATAACATTTTCAATTGTTTGACTATATATATTATTCAAAACTATTATTATAAATAATTCTTAATTTATAAATTATTATTACATTGTTTGATTAATAATATTGTATTATAATATAATACAAGAAAATATAATAATAATATAATGTAATGTAATTATACTATAATTATTATAATATCATAATGAAATATAATATTTTTTTTATTATTTAATAGTTATATTATAATATACTATTAGAAACTATAATAATTATCATTCTAATGATATAATATTACAATGTTATGATATATTATTACAGTAATATTACAAAATTATAACATAATATAATATAATAATATAATAATATAATAATATAATAGTATGCCTGCTCTCATGGTTCAAACCTATGACTCTAATGTTCTATTAAAAAGCTTTTTGATAGGCTTGAAAAAGCACTTTTGGACAACTTCAAATTGGAGCTTTTACTAAAAGTACTCTTTTTTAGCTTCTAAACAGAAGCAGTTTTGATAGAAAGTTATCTTAAAAACTTTGTCGAACACCTTTTTATCTTCCAAAAGTGTTTTTTGGGATTGGAAAAGTACTTTTGGCACCTTCAAAAACATTCTCCATTAAGGCCTTAAAAGATTTTACTAAACATCCCTTTGGCTTTTAAAAATACTTTTTAAATTTGAAAGAGTACGTTTGATCCTTCAAAAAATGTTTCCAAACAAGACCTTAATCATTTTAATTGCTATATAGACAAAACAAAGATTATCTTCGTGCTTTGACACAAATCTGATGTGCATAATTAGATGGTTGGTGCTATGAGTCATCATACTTCTTTGCTTACTACCATACATGCTACCATAACTAGTGTTGATATTTTCAAAGATATGTTGGCTATGGATCCATACTTTGCTAGTCATCGTAAATTTCAGTTACAAGATGGCTTTTTATTTAAGGGGACTCATATATGTGTTTTAGATTGCCCATTGAGACATAATCCGAAAAGAGCTGCATGATGAGGGCCACTTCGATCATGACAAGACATATCAATTGATATCCATACAATATTATTGGCCGAAGATTAGGAGGGATGTAGAAAAAGATATGTTGAGTGGTGCCATATATGCCAAGTGTCTAAAGGCATAGCAACTAATGTAGCAGTATATGTGCCATTACTAATACTGGGTGCACCATGGGCTCACATCAATATCAACTTTGCATTAGGGCTCTCGAGAACACAACATGGCCTTGACTCAGTCTTTGTAAAGCTGGATTATTTTTCTAAGATAGCCCATGTCATTGCATGCAAGAAGACAATGGATGTCTCTTTCGTTGCAAGACTATTTTTTTGAGAGGTGGTACGACTCCATGGAGTTTCGATTTTGATCTCCTCAAATTGGGAACCCAAGTTAGTCTCACATTTTTGGAGGGGTTTATAGTGAAGGGTATGGACTACCCTCTTATTTAGTAGTGCTTTCCATCCAAAAATAGATGGGCAAATTGAGGTGGTGGACAGGAGCTTGGGTAATATGCTACGAAGCTTGGTTGGCAAAAATGCAAGGCTGTGAGATTAGATGCTCATCTAAGTAGAGCTTGCATTCAATAGATCCATCAACAGATCAATAGGCTTTAGTCTTTTTCAGGTTGTGTATGGTTGGAACTTGCAATGCTCTCTAGACTTGACACCTATCTCAAGAACTAGGTCAAACTAGCATGTGAGTTGAAGATATGGTACAAAAGCTTCAGGATATACAAGTTTGAGTACATGAGAGGATTGAAGAATCAAACATATGTTATAAGGAATATGTGGATGAGCATAGGTATAGAATGATCTTTGAAGACAGTGATTATATATGAGTTGTCATTACTAAAGACCACCTACCAGCTAGAGAGTAGGGCAAACTTACACCTCGCAAAGTGGGACCTTGTGATGTCATAGAACAGATTAGTGATAATGCCTACCACTTAAAAGCTTTTGAGTTATATTCATACTTATGATGTCTTCAATGTTAAGCACCTTATGCCATACCATGATAAGACATCTGAAGAAAAATTGAATTCGAGGGTGATTTCTCTCCTACCTAGAGAGGATGATGGAGTATAAGATCTAATAAATAGATACTATGACTAGTAGGACTATGCCAAACTTTGCAAGAGCTAATGGATTCGTAGGTGGAGACTTTGGTAATTAAATATTCAAAGGTTTTGGTATATTTTTCTTTAAATTTTTCATTAGAGGTAGTATCAAATTTTAGACAGATTTTTGTATTTACACTTGAATAATTTTAGCATATTTTCCTAAATTGACTCCTATTCCTAGTATGATTTTTTATATTTTCTTATTATCGTGTCCTTTTCCTAATATGATTTTGTACCAGGTTTAATGTCCAAATGAGGATTATGGTTGTGGTCTACATATATTCTTCTAATTTATTGTGAAAGTTAGTTTTTGAGGTAATAGTAAAAAATTATTTTGTGAGAACTTCCTTCATTAATGAAGGATTCTTCAATTCAAATTGCTTTAGTTTTGTGTGCTTGATCACTGAATTCAATTTTTATCGATCAACTTGCCTTTCAACTTTCACACTGTGTCAACTTTGGAGTCATCGTCTCTTAGTAGCACAACTTCTAGATCTTTGACGCTTAGCATGTTGCTCCTTTAGCTCATCCCAAAAGTCAAGATTGTCTATGGCCATGGTCTTAATGAACTTATTTCTTTGGCAATTCTCAGTTACCTTATAGCTCATTTTCAGGGTGGCGACATAGCATTGCCGAGCTATTGCTTAATCTCTTCTAAGTTTCTCTATTTCTTAGTTAGTTGGGAACTTTGTCATGAGATGATAAGTTGAGATAATAGCTTTGAAAAGATGATAAGTTAAGATAATAGCTTTTAAGGAGTTTAAGATTGGTTGAACTAGAATGACATTATACGTAGTAAGCATGTTGATGATCATGAAATCTGCGAGACCCAGCTCTTTTGGGTTAGCTCACTTTAGCTTAAGATGCAATTGACTTGATTGAGTTACAAATATTAAAAATTATATAATTATAAATTTTAATTAAATTTATACTTATGATGTTCGATATTGAGTTAGCTTTTTAATACATCTTGAATCACTCAAATCAGAGATCAATTAAGGAACTTATGAGCAATTTAATGAACATCTATCGGTGTTGATAAACTTTAAATAAATTATGAAAATGCCATTAATGAGATAAGAACGATTTTTGGTGTATTTATCTATTTTTTATATTTAAAAAATTATGTTTGATAAGATAGAAGTTAGTTTTGAATCAAAATCTATTTTTAAATATTTAATGAATATTTATCTTTTTGATTTTCTTAAAGAAATTAGAATCCTACAAAAAGTAGGAAATTTATTGGTTTTAGGATATTAGAATCCTATGAGGAGAGAGAATCTCTTTTTTCTAGGAAATCTCTCTATAAATAGGGTTCAATGGAGGTCTTTTAATATCAAATCAATAGTTCAAAAGGATGAAGAAAGTAAAGGTTGAAGGGCGAAGAAGGTTGATGAAGCCTTGAGCATCATGATATAATGAGAACTAAGAATGTGAAAGATATAAATTATTTGTTTAAAACTGATAAATTACATCTTTATATTGATATTAATTATAGTCTAGATGGCTAATCATTGGTTACTAGGTTGTGGAGCTCATGATTATTTTATCTTTCTTTTTTAAATTCTGCTTAGTATCTGCGTGAGGATACTATTGGAGAGTGCTTAGATGTGTGAGGAGAATAAAGAGAATTTCTTATTTAATTTTATTAAGACTTGGTGTTTTAAACAATGTTTGTAACTAATGTTTATTGAGCATTTTTAAATTTTAGGATTTAATACTACTAAGATGTGATGTCATATGATGATGCCTTGTATATTTATAAGGAGTATGCAACAGTTGTCATGGCTTCTAGCTTGAAATTTGGGATTGGAGCGTGACAAAATCCACCATCAATATCTTGGAGTTCAGCCCATCTCCCGTGGTAATTGAGAGAGTGATTATCCCTTTAGCTTAAGTGGGTTCACTAGTGAAGTTCAACTTTTCCCCTCTTAGCACCACAAAGTGCTCATGCCTTTTTGGGTCACAACGAGCATTAGGTCGGAGGTTAGAATAATTTATTCTGGTGGGTTTTGCACTTTATTGTGACTTCTTTTAGATTTTGTGGGTTTCAAATTTTTAATGGGTGCAAGCGTTCAGTGTTAATTACTCTCACCTTAGGGGTTAGCAAACTTTTGATTAAAAGATCATAGTTCTTGTTAATCTTTTTATATAGATGTAAATTTATATGAGAAATTTTGTTATCATTTATATTTATATTTTTTTCTTTTTTTTTTAAAGATACAAAGTGGTATCATTCATCAAGGTTTATGTTTAATCTCCCATGTTTATCTTCCCCTTGACATACGGGTTCAGGCCTCATATGGGCATGCTTTATCAATGTGTCTTAATTAGAATAAAGTCCTTTGATTTGGAGATAATACTCCTGATTTGACAGTAACCCTAGCTAATAATCCCTTATGGGTTTTTAGGAGAGAGTAATACTCTTATAATTGAGGAGCTATACTCTTTTGATGATAGAACAATGCTCTAAGTTTTAGTTCTTCAACTATATTAGAGTGATTAAGCTTCAATCACTTAGTCAAAGTGGTTTGTATTGAGCTCTTGATATGTGCCTTAAAGTACCTTGAATTGGGCGAGCCACCATTAATATGGCTTGGATGAGTCATCTTTGAATGAAGCAATGCTTTCTTAGTGAAGGATCAATGCTCCTAGTAGGGAAATGAGCAATGCTCCAGGATTTTAATTTTAGGGGAGCAATACTTTTCTGGTAAAAGAGCAATACTCTCGATATTCATCAATGGAATGAAGCTATTGATCTTCAACCCTGGGATAGTGATAAGGCAATACTTTAGGTTTTCAACCTTAAGATAGGATAAAGCAATACTCTAAGTCTTCAATAGTAAAGGTCTTCAATAATGAAGAAAGTCCCTAAAGAATTAAGCAATGCTCTAGGTCTTCATTATTAGAGCAATGCTCCATTCTTCTTTATTGGAGCAATGCTCTACATCTTTGATAATGGAGCAAGGCTCCAGGAATAATAATCCATACCTCAATAGTGAAGCAATGCTTAAGTTAAGCTTTTGTTTGGGTACTAGGCTTGAGAAATACTGGGCTACTACAAGCTACTTTAGGCCTTGGGTTACTTTAAAATTTTGGAGTAATGCTCCATATGTAAATTGGACTTTTTTGATTGGGGTTTTCTTGATTTTGCTGAATCAAGGTGGGCTGGGTTCTTTTAATTTGGATGAACTTGTTTTCCTTAATTCTTTGATTTGGGCAAATTTGAATTCTTTGATTTAAGTGAACCAGGGTTCACTTGACCTAGGAGCAAAACTCTATATGGTGAACTTGATTTGAGAGCAATGCTTTATTTAGTGCACCAAAATTCATATGATTTTAGAGCAGTACTCCATTTAGTAAACTTAAGTTCATTTGACTTTGGGAGCAATACTCCATTGGTGAACTTATGCTCATCTAACTTTGAGAGTAATACTCCATTTGATGATCTTGGGTTCATCTAATTTTGGAAGCAATGCTCTATTTAGTGAACTTAGGTTTATCAAGCTTAGCATCAATGCCTCATTGATGAACTTAGGTTCATTTAACTTTAGAGAAATGCTCCACTTGGTGAACTTACGTTAATCTAACTTTGAAATCAATGCTCCATTTGATGAACTTGGGTTCATCCGACTTTGGGAACAATGCTCCATTTAATGAACTTGGATTCATCTAGCTTAGGAGCAATGCTCCATTTGACAAACTTAGGTTGATTTGACTTTAGAGCAATGCTTTTGAAGATAACGTTGGTGAAGAATACCATTGTAAGAAGTAATGCTCCTAAAGAGGATGGAGCAAGACTTTAGAGCACCAGTCCCAAGCTCAGTAAAGAACAATATTAGAAGGAGCAATGCTCCTAAAAGAGATGGAGCAAAGCTCCATTAGGGTCTTTGGAGTAATGCTCCATATGAAGAATTATGATTTGGATGCAATTTGAAAATCATAATGTCTATTCTATACATTAAGAATTGTTGTAGACTGCAACAATTTTCTAGCTTTGACTTTAGCTCGAGCATGATTGTTGGGCCTTGTGGGAGAATAGAGGGTTGCTCCTTCTAATTGGATAATCTTGTAAAGGAAGCAATACTTCCATTAAGAGGAGCAATGCTCCTGGTGTAGGTGGAGTAAGGCTCCAGAGAATCAATCTTCAAGAAGGAGAAAACTGATTTCCATCAAAAAATACCTCAATTTCCATCCTATGGAGCATAGCTTCATTCAAAGATCAGAAGGAAAAGAGGCAAATGATCATCATTTAAAGCAATGCTTCATGTGAAAGATGGGAGCCTAAGCGCAGAGCCTATGGACAGGGACCACTATGGGCAGCAGCGATGTCTTTGGCTTGGTTCCTTTTCTCCAACTTCAAAGTTACCTTGAATGTACTTGTTGATGCTTGTAGAGGAGTAGAAGGCAGTGTTGTCTTTGGCTTGGCTTCTTCTGAGATTCCTTAGACATTTGGTTGTCCCTCTTAAATTGCTTCTCCAATTTTCCCTCATCTTCTTTCTAAGCTATGAGAGTTTCCTTAATATTGATGTACTTTTTTATCTGGTTGAGTAGCTTTTTCAAAGAAAAGCTAAATCTAGAATTCCTTAGGCCACCCATTATACTTGTAGTAACTATCAAGGTATCCAAATTTCAAACCTCCAATGCTTTCGAGTTCAAGCATTGAAGGTAGTCCTTTAGTGACTCCTCTTTTTTCTGCTTAATTGTCATCAAGGTCACAAAAGTCTTTCAAAGTTTTCAACTATTGATGAAGTGGCTGATGAATAATTAGTTGAGCTATTTGAAGGTATTGATAGAGGCTGGCTTGAGGTTGGAGTACTATATCTAAGCTACTTTTTTTTAAAGTAGTGGAGAAAGCTCAGCATATGATGGCATTAGGTGCCAATGTAGTAGCATGAGAGTCTTAAAGCTCTCGAAGTAATCGACAGGATCAGTCATCCCATTGTACAACTCCAATTATAGCATCTTGAATTTGGGAAGAATGGCTTGGCCATCATCTCCTTAATGAATAGAAGCTCGATTGGGAAGTTAAATTCATCAGACAGACTTGACCCTGGCTCCAAACATGCTGCATTATAGCTTCAATCTTTTGATTTATCTCTTTAAGCCATTGATCTATCTGTCTTCGGCTTGTTGCAAGCACTTTTGGTTTAACTCCTTTGTCCAAACTAGAGAATCAATCTTATGGTTCCTCCTCAGGTCAGTTAGGACAAGTAGCCTCTACCTTTTGATTTTATAGATGATCGTCAAGCTCGCTCATAAGTTAGTCAAAGCCACCAAATTGGTGAGCCCTCTAGTCAGCTTCAGATAGATCTCTAGTAGTGGTCCCTTGGGAGACCATGTTTTGGTCTAGATTCATCAACACCTCCACATGTTGGGTCAAGGTGTTGAACTGTGCTTGTGTAATAGGTGGTGCTGAGTTTGAGGATGATGCTGGAACAAGAGGTAGAGTTGGAGCAATATTGACCGGCTCTCCAATAGATTCCTGAGAGTTAGCCCAAGCACAACTTGTTCTTGCTTGGAGAACACTTATTACTGGATCCTGTCATTTTGGTGACATGGCTGGATGTTTCTATTTGCTTCCCAAAGGCAATGCTAATTTGTTAATGTCTAAAATCAATTTTCACATGCTAATGGATAAGTTGTGTTTTCATACACATGGTAAAGTATGCCTCCCAACTAGATATCCACCTTCGTTCACAAGGAAAGAAGATAGAGTATATGAGGTCCTAGAGTTTTCCTTGATGCTTAAGTCAGTCACAGGTGGATAAAAAGAATTCTAGAGTTTTTGAACGAGTCATGCATGACTTAAACAAGGAACAAGTGAAAGCCCTTTTACTTGTGAAGATTAGGATTGTTTTATAGATGTCTAAAAGAGTTGTATTCGGAGTTGGACTCTTTTATTAGATAGCTCTTGATAATCCTGATTTTGAAAAAAGTAGCACTCACAAAGAAATATTTCCTGAATAGATAGGCTAATTCTTTTTTAAAGTGGTTTTACGCCAAATAAAAAGAATCCTAATCAAATTAAAATAGATCGATGGTTATGAAGGGGAGGGAGTCCTTTTTTTCATCAAAGTTTCTTCTCTTTGTATTAGTATTCGACTCTGCCATTTGTCATCGTAGGATTAGTCCGCCATATTCAACCACATCAAGTAGTATATTCTTCTCCAGCAAATGCGTTAAAAGGTGTTTCATGCTCATGTGCTCTCAGTATGTCAATGCCATGTGCGATCCCATTGCTTGCCAACCAATTTGGCAACCACTATGGTGCATAAACTGTGCCGACGGCTGATCAGGTGCCAATGTCAAGTATGCTACGTTCTTCCCAGGCTATAAGGTTTGGAAAACTAATTTGTTTTTTCGCTGGTTACATTGATGGATACTTCAGCATCAAATATCAACCGTGTGTGAGATGCCCTAATTGCGGGCGCAATTGCAGTGACCAGACGAGAAATATTGATCTTATCACCTCGTACAAACCACAAAAAGGAGAGATATGCTTGCCGCCAAAGTTTATTGCTACAGTATTGCACTGTTCAAATGAATAGGACTTTTCTTCTCAGAGAGCGGTTACCTTTCCGAGCAGTCGATGCTTGGACCGCCGACCATGTCACCACCTCTCTCAAGCTATCTAAAATCGAGTCCCCACGGTCCATAAGGTCCATGCTAATGGCCAAGAAGTTTAGATCTCCATGTATTGCACTCCTCAGTCATCTTACACTCTAGTCTTTTGCCATGTCTACATTTAAAATAAAGAAGTTTTAGATTAATAATACCCTAAAAATAATCTCATATCGGATAGAAAAGAAAAATTTAAAGCGCTTATAACTCAAATTCACCTATTATTAATTAACTTATACTTATCTTTTTAAGATCATATGAATCCGACTTACGTTACAAATGATATAAGAGCTAATCTTATGGAACGTTCATGAAGGTTGGGCTTGAAGGGGACATCTACCTACGAAAGCTCTGCTGAGGTTTTGCACTATTCTGGTGATAAAGACTAAAGTTTTCAGAAGATGAATTTCCATTTATGGTCCTGTGGTGTGAATGTGATGACTGCTCATGCACAGTTAAAAGATAATTATTTGATGAAATGTTTGAGATAGGCGTAATGCCTTGGAATGCAATAATCAGAGGCCACTTAAAATAGTCTGGTGATACGCTGCTAACACATGGCATCAAGTGTTTAAGCCCGCAGCATGAACCCGATCTACTCTCTCTTTCACACGCGCGCGCACACATTACGCGCAAAGAGATAAATGAGAGTGCATTGAAAATTTAGATTTTATGAGAGCCATATCTGTGCTTCTCTAACTTTTCTTTTTGCATTTATAATATAATTTTTTGTTCATCTTTTCCTAAGGACAATGTCCAAAAGGGTTGAACCATAAATTTTATTGTCTTATCTTTAATTTTTTTCTTTTCTTATCGATATTATTTGATGCCATTTTGATGACACTTGAATTTAGTTGCAATACAAAACTTGCTGATCTTTTCAAAGATATTTGTAGTAATTTCGACTTCTAAACTAGTTGAGAAGCCAGATTGCATGGGCAGAGTTCTAGAGTTTTAGTTCAGAATTTTTTTTTTTTTTTTTTTTTTTTTTTTTTTTTGACAGGTAAGATTTATGAAGGGTCAAGTAAAAATCTTTGAAGCAGCTAAAGCAAAAGCTTTGGTGTATTTAATAGTGAAGTACAAACAATTTCTGGTGTATTTATTTATGAAGGTCAAGTAAAACTTTAGATGCTTCCATTCCTCATTATGGTTTCTGAAATTTACTTAGTTTGGAATTGCTTGGAAATGTTTGTGGCACTCACGGTGATGGATGGATATCCAAAAACTGTGGAGGTAGCAACAGCTCAATCTAGTAAAAGGCTTTGAGTGTTCTTGAGACAGGTTCAGAAATAAACTGTAAGTTTACAGTAAGCTTAAGTAAGCTGAAGACTTCAGTTACTTCTTGAGTAACTGTTAATTTGCTTAAGACTCAGCTGAAAATCGAATAAAGGATTCACTAATTGCTAGATAAACGGCTAATGACAGTTGTAAGGGACTGCAATTTTACATCCTTTTGTAGTCAATCCACCCCATTTCAGAACCTTTCACAGCAACCTAATTCATTTCACGTTGACTCCAATCCAGTAAGAGCAAAATGATGTTGAAATAAATCAGACTAGCTGGTGCTGAAATATAGTCACAATAGATACACATTGTAACTTCAATTAGAATCCAACTATGGAATCCACATCAAAATTGAATCTATTGCATTTGGACATAGGATCGATGGATTTGAAACTAAAGAAAAATCAATTTTTTATGAGCACAATACATGAGTTAGACACATGCTATTAACAAACTTCAGTTGTTTACCATTCTCAACCATGCATCCTGTTCTTCTGAATCTAAACATACGTGAATATTTCCATATCCAGGTTACAAAGTTAGCAATCATACATTAGTAGTATCAATACACCCCCAACCTAAAATCTCTAGCTAGGGACGTAGCAACTACCATATACCCATAAGATGTGACCTTATAATTATGCAAGGCATCCATCATGATACCAAACAAATAACTAAGCAATAGAATGGAATTTAAATTTAATATTTAACATGTTTGAAATAAATTTTTAATAATCTAAATTATATCACTAATAACAAATATTATCCAGTGCTAGATGTAATTAGATTATGATGCAAATTCCTCTCATGCGACTACACACTCCACCATTAGTGCCTTATCAATCCTAATATTATAGATTTGGAAAGAGAAAAATAATGAGCTCGACAATGTTTGAGGTGATTTTAGTCACTAGAATTCATCCTAAAGGATGACCAAACAACAGTAATGATGGAAACATTGCTTTGGTAAAAATTTCTTTGAGGTAGTTTCGAAATGGGTTGACTTGAGCACCAATTCAAGAATCGTGAGTCCAATTAAATGACTCAGATATTTATGAGCATGCCAAATCAAAGACAAGTTCCAGTGGGAATCTGATTTAGGCCAAAGTCATGGCATGAGATTAAGTAGATCTCAATTTTCATGATTGGATTTCGACAGATAGGATAGTCAGGTCCGTAGTTCGGACATTAAGTTCAATTCCTACGTTTTGTGTTAAATCCAATATCGTGATTTGGCCATTTAATTTAATTCCCAATGATCTAGTCATATATCAGACTAAGTTTAGCACTCTGATTTGGCTATTTATTCTAATTCTTAGTGCCTTAATTACCGATTTGGATTAAATTCTTGTAAATCAAGTCAAATTCACCAATCGACTCCAATTGCATGACAATTCAACATTCTAACTTAACTATCTTGCCTGAATCCTAACACCTAATCATTGATTAGGTCCAATTTCCATGAATGATGGCGAAGTTAACATTCTGGCTCTGCTACTTGACTTGATTCCCAGTACCTAGGCATTAATTAGGTTCAATCTCCATGAATTTAGTCAAGTCTAATGTTTTGGCTTAGTCACACATCCTTCAAATTTTTTTCTTAGCTTCTGGATCCTTAGCCTTTAGTTTTCAAATTAACAATTGCTTTCAAAATTCTAGGTTTAGATTTACTTTTATTGCATAGCTTGCTTTAATCTACCATTGGATAACTCCAAACCTTGTGTTAGACCCTTAACTTATACTAGCTCCTTTGGTATTAGACTGAGGTCATCCCAATTATCTTCTTGCTAAAAATGATTCTTTCGAGGCCTTGATTGTTTTTTGATGCAAGTATGCTTAGTTAGGATTTATAATCTGATTAGGATTTGATTTCTATTTTGTTTCAAATTTTCATTTGAATAAAAAATTTGGTTACTTCTAAACCTTGCTTTGCTTTTAAATTTTTGATCACTTCTGAATTCAAATTGTTGTTAGAACTTTCGATTATATTTTCAAGTGGATAAGGTGTACTGTTTGGAGTTGAACTTTATTTCTTATTTTCCTTCTTCGTGAGTTGAGAGCTCTTATAATCTTTCAACTTATTTTGGATGGTTTGAGGGCTTGTTCAGGTCCCATCAGGATTTACTTAGTAGTTTAACTTGGTTTTTTATTCACTCGCAAGTATCCCTCCATGCACTTGCTAACCTAGAAGCAAAGATGCCCAGATAGGTTAAAGCAATTCATGCACCTTAGAATTATATTCTTATTATAAACTTTGTCTCCTTGCAACTAGGTTTTGCATATATCTCAAGGCTATGGATGGTCAACTAGTAACTCTCAGAACTATATATATGGTAGACCTATCATAGTCAATATCATCTAATGCCTTCGATGCTCAACTCAGCTTAGGAAGTGGAAGAAGAAGGCATAGAGATGCTTTGGTAGGCTCTTTAGGGTATAGAAATTTAATCTAGAGTTGGTTTATCTAAAAGGTATGAGGTTGTTTTTATTGGCATTTTAAAAGAGTTTCTCTTGGATTATGCCACTCATTAGTGAACAGTTCTGATGAACTGAATCTTCGAATTGGGCAATGGTGCCTTTGATAGAATCCTTCTTGAGTAGGACTTGTAAAATTCCTCCTGAATAGAATAGTGACTCCTACTCAAATTAATAGAGCCTTTAGTGAGAGTTATCCCTAAATTGATTGAAGGCTTTGATGGAAGTCTTTCATCATTGAGATTTCTCTCTTTAAGAGAATGTGTAACAATTTGGTTAGCGACATCATGTCATCTTTTGGTTCTACCATGTATCTTCATCGAGTAGACTAACTCAACTCATGCCACGTCAACCTTTTTTAATTGACAAAATGGGTACATAAGTGATTGAAAATTATATGTAAATTATATGTATTTAGTGCAAGCCTTGCACCACAACTTTTTTTTTTTGGTGGTGTATAGTTAGGTTCAATAGCTTCAAATAATACTTCTCTGAAGTAGCTTTATGTGAAGATCATAATTTTAAATAGAAATAATCTTAAAGGTAGAGTTATCAAATAGGCCATGCGATGCCAACATGGCTTACGTAAGAGGCAACCTGCCATGCCATTATGTTGTGCCATACCATACTAGGCCATCGTGCTGTATCAACTCATGGCATGACCTAAACCCAACATAGCTATTTTTTATTTTATTTTTAAATTTTTTTTAATATTTGGCCCAATGGGCTAGGCAAATTTTTGATTTTTTAAAACTAATTTTATAAAAATTAAATTAAATAAATTAAATAATGTATCTTTATTTGTAGCTTAGCGTCATGGTCTCATTGTCCCCTTGCTATGCTACTCATTCCTCTTTTTCTTCATGGTCATTTCTTTCATCTTTCATCTCTAGTTTTTTAGTCATTTAGAGGAGAGTCTTTATTTTCATCTTTCATTTAGCATCACCCAAACCTGATGAGCTAGGCAATTTCTCTTTTTTTTTTATTTTTAATTTATAGAAATTAAATCAAATAAATTAAATATACGTATCTTTTTTCATGGTTGCTATCAGCATGACCTATCACGATCGCATCATGCTACCATTTTGTTGCACGATCCTCCTCTTCTTCTTTACAATCCCTCCTCTCATCTTCAATCTTCGGTCTTCTAATCATTCAAAAAAAAGTTTTCATCTTCATCCTTCATTTGGCATGGTCTGAGCATAGCAGGCTAGGAAATTTTTTATTTTAATTATTTTTTTATTTATTAAAATTAATTTTGTAGAAATAAAATAAAATAAAATAAATATATGCATTATCTTTCATAGCTTGCTATCGGCTCAACCCATCGGGTCGCATCGTCCTATCGATTTATTACTCGATCCTCTTCTTCTTTGCGGTCACTCTTATTGCCTTCCATCTCCCATCTTCTAGTCATTCAAAGTGGAATCTTTATCTTCATCCTTAGTTGCTCTTGCATCTTGTTCTCCGCATCATACTAATCTTTTAGGCAAACTAATATCTTTACTACATCAAGCTTCAATTGGCTCCTCATATCATCAAGTACTTAACCTCCTATATTGAAAGTAGATTATGATACTATTGTAGATACCAAAGGAGTCAATAAATCATGGACTATGAAGACAAGCATAGGATAATTATTTTTATATATTTTTTATCAGGCCAAAATATCAAAGTTATTTAACTCATCCTAAGTTACGAAGTTTAAAAAATTATTACCTAAAACAAAAGGATAATTCATTGGATGATAAAGTTATAAATTTTTATTTTTTATTAATAATATTTCATAATTTATCAGAATCACTCCTCACAACTACCACCTAAAGCTAGTCCTATAGTAGAGAACCTTTTGTCTTTATTATATTTTTGATCATATAAAATGCATATTTTATTTAATAACTTAGTAATTTCATCTTTAATGTACTCAAAATTGCTACTTAAATATTAGAGGTAAGTGTTATTGCACCATTAAAATTTAAAAATAAGAAATCAAATTTTGTTTATATTTAGAAAATTTTCTAAAAGAATTAGATTTAATAGTATTTCGAGAAATTTTTTTATAAGTAGGATTTGAGGGAGTTTTATAAATTTTTCAAAATATACATTTTTAGCCAAAAAAAAAGGCATTTTAGTACCTATAATTAATTTTAATAGTTTTTTTCTATTCACCTCCTAGGAATAAGAAAAGTTAATAACTCACTTGAACTAAATTTAAGTTGTTTCTAAATGGAATCCTTAGCATTTTTATACTTTTTCTAGTGTTGGGCTAAGTCATCAATTCCTCCTAAAATGTCACCATTGTAGTCTTTTTTTACAGATGTTACATACAGCTCGGATTGTCTTGCTAGCAATCTTCTCGATACTGATGTACTTCAAGATATTAGAGATCATGGCTCTAGCCTTATGATGCTTGAGCCAGCAGCCCTGGTATTGGGGATATTTGTTTTGGCCTACGATTGTGGCATGCCAAGATCAACCCTATGTAAAAAGAACATATGTTTGAACTCCTCTATGTCGAATTCAAAGATATCATGTGGTGGTAAGAGCTCCCAAGATTGGCCATTGTAGAGATTAGAATGACTATGGAGAGATTAAAAAAACCTTGTAGGAAAATTAGAAAAACTTGTAGAGAGATTAGAAGAGCTTGTAAAGAAATTAAGAAAGCTTCAGAGAGCTTGGATGAGATTAAGAGAGCTTAGAAGGGATTAGAATTTGGTGTGGAGAGAGAAAGAAAGGGGTTGAGGGTATTTATAAGAGGTTAGAGAGCCTCTAAATGTCCAAAATAATCTTACAAACTTACCAGTTTTAGCTATTCAAAAAAATAAATGTCTTTTTAAGTAACAAATAAAAATACCCTTAAAAACTAACTATTTTTGGTTGTTAGAAAGGGAAAAAGAATCTTTTTCTAAAGAAATAGATAAGAATACCCCATAACTGCCTGAGGTTCATGCCATGCTTGCCACAGCCTGTTTAGTGCTAAGTCAAGCAATGCTATGAGTTGCCCAGCCTATTTGCCACCTTTATTTAGAGAATGCTAGGGGAGCTTCACCTGCAAGGCCTTTGTAAGCTTGAGCATAACCAACATGGACAATAGATACATTAGAAAATTAGTCTTGGTGTTTTACCAAATAGTAGTTTCTATCCAATGAAGAGTTAGGCTAAGTTTGGCTAGTTTTTCTCTTTTTTTCTTTTTCTTTTTTCTTTAATTCTTATTCCTTCTTTTTTTTTCTTTTCTTTTTTTTTCTCTTTTTTCCTTTGTTTTGAAGGCAAAGGAGGTTTATGGCGTTCCACCCCATGATTTCATTAGAAATATGATACGGAAGCATAGGTCAATGAAACATGAGGAAGTACACTAAGGCTTTATTTAGGATGGCTGCTAGAAGGCTAATAGCAGTTGTTTCTCATCAGCTATGAGTAGTTGTTTCGCAACAACTAGCTCCAACAACTATCCCAAATAAGGTCTAATGAAGCAATACCAGTCCAGATTAAGTAGGCCTAATTAGCCTATCCAAGCCCAATCATCGGAAGCCCATTTCTTTCCCTATAAAAGCCTACTATCGGAAGCACATCTTACTTATAGGAATATGAATTTGATATAATTATTTTTTTTAGTGAAATAGAAGGAAAAAACCGATCAAAAATTTATTCAACATATCTAACCTCTACAAAGTTGTAGGTGCTCCCAATACATTATAATTTAGGAAACTCTTTGCAAGAAAATAAAATAGATTTCAACAATTTCTGATTTCTCCATATAAGACTTATGTCGGTAAGTATTTGGTCCCATATCGGCTATTCTTTTTAAGTGATGTTTTACATTATTATAAATAGTATCAAAGTGGATCTAGCCCATGATCTATATGAACTATGGCACATTATAGACTAGCTCTTTTGGAGCTGATTACAAGTCAATCATGTTGTTATGTTTATAATTGGATTGATTAAATTTGGATTTGGATCCAAAGTTTGATGAGGATGCTAAAACTTAAAATAGAAGAGTATAATCATGATGTTTATGATTATAGTTAGATTAATTAAATTTGGATTTGGATAAAAGTTTGATAAGGTTGCCAAAACTTAAAACGGAGGAGTATATGAGCACACCCATACTAGTGAATATTTAGTTGCACATTTACTATATATTTTTGGCTTATTTTTTTTTAGATGAAATCTTAAATTATTGCACACTAAGCTTAGTTGAGTAAGTCTAACCTTAAAGAGACTCAAAACCAATCAACCCATCTTTAGAGCAAACATCTGGTTATTTGAGGAGGATTCTCTGGTTGCTCTGCTTCCAAGTTGTCAACAAATGGCAGTCACCAGTATATATCAGGCATGGCGCACAAATTATGAAATTCCAAATCCACGCTAATGCAATTTTTATTCAAGTTCTGCCGGTTACTAAGGCTGGTCACGTAAAATTCTTGTCCTCTCTGGCAATGCAACAACCATTCGGTATCCAATGAGATAAATTAGGCTGCTTTAAATTCAAATGAAAAAGTTATCTCCACCGAGAAGTTTTATTTGCCGTTTTCTCCTTCCTTCTTATGATGTTGCGAGCGTGGCTGCGCATTTAGTATCAAGGCGTGTTTGGTACGCAGTTTGGATTGACGGGCTTCCCAATCCCATCCCTTCCTGCCTTGCGTTTGCCGATTCAGTGTTTTGTTAGACATAGGAAACCATTATTTTAGTGGATCCCATCACATATTTTTAGTGAGAAGCCCCTACCAAATGTTGGATTGGATCCAATCCAATCCAGGATCCAAACGCCACCTTTGGTGTCTCAGTTGGCTTCTTCCTCTCTACATTTTCTGCAGGGACGATGGGTAGGAGGTCTGGCACTCGTGTTAGAAGCATGATCAAAGTTTAGGTGGAAATACGAAGCGGGTCACTAGCAACACTGCTGTAATCCAAAAGCAGAGGCTATTTCCACCTTGCGGCGAAGCTGGTGTGCAAGGCCTTTACATCGATCAGTTTGACTAACTGGAGAGAATTTCAGTAGAAACCGGAAGGGACTGCATCATGCACGTCACAAACTTGGTCAATCAAGGAACCACGGAGGTACATTCCCATTCCCTTCAATGTTATCCTCCATCGTCGATTGAGGAGACACCACTATCATTTCATTCTTATCCTCTGCTCATCTTTCATCTTCCTATCGTAAATTTCAGAACCAGAAAATCGATTTCGTGGTCCTGTTGAAAATTAACTACGTTTCATGGGATTTTAGACCCATGGTGAAGAAAGCTCTTTGCGGCGGGCGCATGACAAGAACTTGGGTGGCTGTAAATCGCACGCAACCATTGAACGCTTCGCGATGTGAACCAATGAGAGAGGTTACGCGCTTATCCATTCACCAGATGAGGTTGGATTGCGAGAGTGCAACTTGTTTCAAAGATCCAGCAGTCTAGAGCCCCACTACTACCCCAGCGAAGGAAGGGAATATACTGCCTTTTATCGTATTATTGCAGCCAACTTGAAGGGCAATAATGGATAAGAAACTGGTACCGGGGATTTTGTCCCATTGGTTTCCAGATGGATAGGCTTTTGGACTCAAGAATCCAAGTCAGGACAGAGCCATGAATTCTTTTAACGCAGGGAGTACCTGAATTTGGATAGGTCCCTCAGTGGAAGTGAGTGGAGATCACAATCGAAGACTCGAGGCCTGGTGGCTGCTAGTGGCTGGACATTGAATCGAAGAGCTAATGGTGCGAGGGGACCATGTCTCCACAGAAGGCAGGCAGGCAGCTGACCTCTTAATCAGGTGGTGTCAGCTCAAAATATCTGATTCGTTTCTCGGCATGGCTGGCTAACTCCTAGTAGTAAGAGTACTTTGGAGAGTTCTGAATTCATATCCTGATTGAAGTCCCATTCTCAATGATTGGTAAGTTGAATTAATGCGAAATCACCCAGTGTGAGCAGATCTGCCAAGAGGCCCACGCTTGTGAATCTGTGATAGTGATTTCCACATCCCGTTGCATGTGCTTGAATGCAACTGGGCTAGGAAAGCTTGGTTTTCTTCAAGTCGAACACGCATGAATCTGGTGGGGCTTAATGCAGAACATCTAGGCCAATAATTGCAGTAGGCCGCAGGGATTTCCGAACCTATTTGATCTAGATTTCTGAATCTATCTACCCTACATTTCTTTATGGCTCTCTTTCTTCGTGTTGGAAAGAAATTAGGTCGCCTCGACATTACATTGGATTCAAGACTAGTTTACAGAGAGTAAGTCGTCCCACCAGAAGGTGCCTTGATATTCTCGCATTTGCTCTTGGTTAGAGTTCTTAGCACGCACAAGCCTGATAGTGTGGCTAAAAAGATGGAAACTAAAACGTACAAAAATTGTTAAAGAACCATCATTTCAGTCTCCCTGAAATGACTAATCAATTTATTAGGCAAAAGTTGTTTAACATAATAAATCCTTCAAGAATTTGATTTAAGGTGGAGTCTACGCAAATTTGGGTTCACGGATGACTTGACATGTGATGCTTAGTTGGAGAGCCAAATTTCCTAACATGACCATAAATCTGCATGCTATATGACAGCTATAATTCAAACTCAATCATTTGTACAAATATTGCTGGACCAAATTGCCTTGAGGCTTTTGATTAAGGATTTAGCATATGGTGGAAAAGTAGTGGTACCTAGAATCTACAGCCGTACCTTTCACAATCAGCTAGCTATTTTGGACTACCTAATTTTTTTTTTTTTTTTTTTTCTTTGGATACTCCATTACCAAAAAATTTGGACCTTGACTTGTTGCTTGGAAACTATAATGTATCTTTTACCATAAAAACATAAAAGCAAAAGAGCTATTTTGTATCACTAGACAAAAATTACTAAATAAACTAAAGATACTTAGATGGTGACACCCTCAAGTGTGCAAATGTTTATCATTTTCTACCAGTTCATGGCTGTTTAATTGAAATCATTCTTTTCATATCATTCTTTTTTATAAAAATGACATGTTATACTTTCAAACTTTAATCGTGCACTTTTTTTTATTTGTAAAGAAAGCAAGCATATCATGAAGAATCTGCATGAAGAATAGAAATTGTCGCTTTCGAAAACGATACCATGGCGAAAGATCATTTCACACAAAAATACTATCTGAATAAAATGAATGCTTATTCATTCATTCAAGGCTATTAATCTACAACAACTTATCGACGGACTAAAGATTGTTCAAGAAAGCGAGGTACCAGCTGCTCATGACAGTACACAAGGTGACTTAATGTTTGGGCAATCAATCACTCTATCCTACTGAAATATCTTGCCTGGATGGAAATTGCAAAGAAAGTAGGAGGCCTTTTTTTTGCTGTCAAGTTTCAAAGTTTCCTCGCGTGTCAGCATCCGGCCAAATCAGTTTTGGGATTGTGAGATATATAGATTCACCATCATCGTTTGTCTAAATATTTTCCTATAGGTATGACCGACACATCACTCAAAAAGGCTAGTAAACCATCTTAACAAAATCTCCATAATGCACTCTCTTTTTTTTTTTTTTTAATTTTTATTCCTTTGATCCCTCGATTGCATGTGATGATTTGTGTAGAATGCTTCTTCCACTTGATTGTCCAAGCTCCATGCTACGACGCCCTGGACTTCTCATCCCACTGAGATTTACTCTTAATGCAAGATTTTTCGTCCTGATTTGGGTATGTATCAGAAAACATAAATGCAATATATATATATATATATATATATATATAAACATATTGTCCCATATTTTTGATAACTTTTTCATTTTTAAGATAAAATTTTAATTAATAATTTTCAAAACCCATGTGTAGATGTAATTTCTAACTTGGGATTTATTATGTTGGCTAAGATTGCGATACCTTGATCCTAAAATATCGAACAAAGTTTGTAAAATCTGGGTTCCATTCAAATCTTTCACCTTTCATGTGGAGACAAAGTGGGATCTCAATTAATCCTTATCTCAGGTTTCTAGAATTCCCCTGCCATGGCCTTCCAAAACAACGGTGGAAGACTGTGGCCTCACATGTTGGGGGGGGGGCACCAAATCCAAGCATCGGATTCAGCGTCCAAAGCCTGAGCGGCCGTGTCGGGATACCGTGTCCAAAGACGACACGCGGAATCCAAATACGTTCACTCATTGAAGCTACCATCCAACGGATTGCTTCCAACTCACGATCTATATACCTCAAGAAATCAAACAGTATCCTGTGGGCTTTGATCTTTAGATTGGCAAGATTTAGTATACCAGTCTCTGGTGGCCCATCCGGCGGAGTCTCACCGCACCAAATCCTCAGAACCTTAAAGCAATTCCCTCGTTCAGCTAACCTCGTCCAACATTTCTGTACATCACTCAATTCCATAGATTGGGTATCTTTGGACAAGGACGAGTCCTTGGATTTTGACGTCCTATCGCCATCACACGAGAGTGGAGATTTCGAAGGGCACTCTTGCGACGGAGATCCCGGCTTCACAAAGACTGTTGTCGAGAGAGGCCATTCAATTAGATATCACGCCTTTCCTGGGTGCGTGCTTGAATTATTTGGATGTGGATCCAAAGTTGGTTGCGCCAATCGCCGGAATGGGGCCAGGAGATCGATGGGCTAAGAGGACAAAGTCTAGGAATTCCATGGCACAATATGGTTGCCGTGGTAGTGGAATTTGATGAGCAAGGATAGCTGGTAGATTGCCCAGATAGACGTGGACACGTGGTGGTTTTATTCCCCTCGGCCTTCTGTCTTATATTTGGTATTCATCCAGACCTAATTTGATGAGGTGGTGTCTTTTTGGCCTAGGAGCTGGAGCCCTCCATGAGACTTTAAAGTTTGGACGTTTCATGGGTCCTTGTGTTTTCCCAGACTCCATGCTAGCCATGAGAATAACCAATAAACGACAAAAAATTGAAGATAGAAAAGTGTTTTTTTTTTTTTTTATCCCTTTTGGATATGAATTGAAAGCCTTGTATAGGTTGTGTATATATATATATATATATATTTATATATATAAAATATGGATCACAGTTCAGTAGACAAGAAAATTTATTTGATAAATAACTGTCTTCTGACGAACTTAATATTGGAGATTGATGCTGTGCAATTGTTTGTCCCTTTGACAGTGAAAGGGAGAGTTAAACTCACCCTACTTTATTAAAAGAAAAAGAAAAATATTTAGGAATATATACGAAGTCAATCATGAGAGATTTAACAAAAGTTTCGTGCAGAGGCGCGAGCACCAGCAATCCTTCTCACTGAAATACAATCCAGGAATCAAAGAGAGAAGAAAATTTTTCAAAAAATGACTAGCAAAGAAGAGAATTAATAGGAAAAAAATATAAAATCCTTTTCCTTTCAACGATAATAATTGAAAGAGCAGTGCTACAATTCTTTTAGTTGTATGTGGTTGATGATGTAAATATATATATATATATAATATGAGGAGCCGGACTCCATTCATTGGTATCACATCATGTGATGAAATGCAGTGACTAGGATCAATATTGGCACTGCAAACACTGGCGCCCACTATATCTGAGGCCTATCAATGCCCATCTTCTATTGTGTACAGCGCCTTTTCACATACAAAACTCGATGTATCATGGCCGTCCTGCGTTGCACGAACGGTTGTGATTATACACCAAATTTGATGCGCATTGAGAGGATCCAAACACGGTGGTAAAGCTGACAACTGTCAGTCACAAAACATTTACAACTAAGGTTCATCTAAGGTACCTTTTTTTTAATTAAAATAAATTGGGAAAAAAAAAGGACTTCAACTCCACAGCTCAAAGTCCCATTCACCCGTCCAGAATCCCCTTCTGCCACGCCTTAGCCCCTGGACAGTACCTTACAACTATGCTGGTGGCTACGTGATCCAAATTACAACCATGCGTCTGCTATTTGAACTTTTATAGCGCAATATATATATATATATATATATTTATTTATTTATTTATATTTAATTTGAATATAATTAAGTTTAAGTTTGATCATCTTTTTCATTCTTAAATTTATATAGTTCATAAAACTTTAGAATGCATGTGAATTCAATGATAGAGAAGATGATTAGATCCTACACTGATTATATTTAAATATAGATAAGTTTACCCCCTTTCTATCTTGTTTTTTTCGTAAAGAAGCGCAGGTTTATAATAATAGCATGCAGGTTTAGAGCTCTAAAGACATTTTGGTTCATAATAATATATTTTGATAATATGAGATATTATGTATATTATCATGTTTGATGATTAGACACGATAATTTGAGTGATAATATTTGATTCCTGATAATCAAAAATTATCATAAATCATGACAATTCGATCTCCATATGAAAGATAGGTATTTAAGATTAGTAAAGTCTAGTAACCTTAAGACTTCTACATAAATATTTAATAATACTTAATCTAATTATATATTTAATTTGACTAGATAATATTTAGATATTTAATATTAAATATATAATATTTTAAACACTATTATATATTTATATAATAATATGTAAATATTAAATTTTAAATTATTAATATTTATGACCTTCTTGTATATTAAATTATTATATAATATATTACTAAATATTTATGTATTATACATTAATATATATATTATATAATAGGATATTTAATAATATATAATATATAATATATTATATATTATATATATTATATATTTATAATATTTAAATATATAATATTTCTAAAACTAGTTTATAAAGAATCTTGATTTTTAGCAAAATATTTTATATTCTAGCAAAAGAAGAGAGGACCACTTAAAAAATTAAAAAGATTTATAATAAAATTTAAAAATATGATAAGCTAATTATCATATTTTATTATTATGAATCAAACATGATAGTCTTATATTTTTGAGAATCTAATTGCTTAGTATAAAATAGTTAAGAATGTAAAATTTTTGGTAATTTTACATTATTATAAATCGAACGCCACTTAAATCTGGTAATTTTAGGCCATCCATTGGGTGCTGCAACACCATACATCCAAACAAAGCTTTTTTCAAGTGACATTATTTTTCATAATCATCGCTCACAAACTACTAGCTTTTGCAACAAGGTGCAAACGGTTTAGACTTTGCTGAAGTTGAGAAATATGGTGACAAGGTTGTCATGAATTGGCTGATAGGATCATGGAAAAGGGATGGTGATGGCAATGTTGGCGATCCCTGATCTGGGCCTTCAAAGGTGTTTCCCAGGGGCCCAACTGTTGGTAAGAAGTCCCAAGTAATAGTGGCTGGTCGTGTGATGCATGCCATTTAACAAGCAAGGTTACCAATGGTTTCATTCATCACTTTCATGTATTGTTCATTATTTTTAGTTTTCATTATTACTTTTGTTTGGCTAACCTATTAGACTCAGTTGTTCAAATTTTTAGTTTCTTCCATATCAACAATCTGCTCTTTGTGATCAATTGATTGACCGATCAATGTCTGAAAAATTGTTGGATTATGTGATATGATTTGATAAGGACTGGCAGAATGATAATCTTGGATTTATTCTTGAGAACATCCACAATTTGATTCATAACTTGCCATCATTCATGTATTTTTCATATGATCAAAGCATGATTCTAAATGATTGTAATATGATTTCGAATCATCAAAGTCAGTTTCACCCATTTAAAAATTAAAAATAATTACAACTATAAAAACTCAAAAGGAATCTAAAACATAATATTCAAAAATTACAATTTCTAAATGAAATTAGAACCTACGGGTGACTTAAGAAAGATTAAAGGAACATGATAATTAAAGAGGCCTGGAAGCCCACTCCAATACAGAACGTAAGTCCGACTTTGCGTTGGGTCTCGCTGTAGAGATTTGATAATCCCTTCTAGCATTTATGTCGAGGCTGCGTGGAGGTTGCTTTCATGGATAGCTTCATTTGAGTGGATATTTCCAACAAAAACTAAAATAAAATGGTTATTGTCAACAATAAGTCCTTTCTAATAATAATTTCTATACGAATTTCTTTGACACTTCTCTTATATATTTAAATTTTATAGACAGATTTCTCTAGAAAATATTTCTCAAGTACTTTTCTAAATGTATCCCATGTTTCAGACCTTAAAAATGCCAGAGTCTCATGGTTGGATCGTCCAGACAGGTTAATTAGAGTATTTTTTAATCACTGATTTATCATTTGACAAAATTAGAGTGCAAGCAATAATTCTTAGAGAAAATGCTACCATGTCATTCTGAAGAAGGGGGAAAATGCACCATCAAATGCTAGCCACTTCGACTAGGGAAACCAACAAGATATGGATTTCATGGTGTTCATAGACATGTTTGTATTTTATATTCCAACAAATTATTCGTTACTTGATTTCAAGTCCTGCATAATAAATCTTTGAATTAAACAAGTTTTTTCAAAATTAACAGTTGAAACTACTCTAACAAATCCTTGCCCCTGCTTGAATTTATGATTGACCGCTTTCTTGATTCATGCCAACTTGAAATTCACTTAAGAATTTCACCATCCATCCTGTCTTTTTGAAGAGTATAGAATCTTTGCCACAGACAAATCTTAGTTGTTTCTGTGGTTTGTCCAAAGTGTTGTCAGAATCTCTTCCTTCAAATTTGTAGTCTTACTTCTCATTAGCTTAGCACCCTTTGATTTTGTGGTGGCATATACCTGCATTCACTTCATGGAGGTCATTTCACCTTCAATCTTGAGCCATTAGACTGCTCTCAAAAATTTTCATTTCAACTGACCGGTTAGATTGGACAGTGGACACAATTGCAGACCAACTTCATTGCTCAAGTCAACCCCATAATGTCGTAGGACTCCAGAAAACCAATATCATATTTTTAAGATAACAGATAAATAACTGCAGCAAAGTATCTAGAATTAGTGGATCATCTCTCTTTTGCATTATTTTTCTTAAAAGTCAGTTGTCTTCTCTTCCATCTATTGGTAGGTCATTTCTCTTCAAAAATGTGCACTTCCATACTTTTTGCATCTTCTCTTCTACCTACAATGTCACATTATTTTCCCTTGAACATGTCAACAAATGCTAGCCTATGCTGTCAGCTTCATTTTACAATATACAATGCCTGTTCCCAATCTAGTGAATCTTTCAGTCAAACAGTGCCATCATAGCTTGTGATTTCATGTTTTTCCTTTTGCTCCCATCCAAGTTCAGTTGCATTATCATGTCCCTAGAATTTTCCTTCATCACTTCAACTCATTAGTCTGCATCTCAGGCAATTAAGCTTCTCTCAAGACCTAGGACCTGGCAAGCATTCTCGTACCGTGGTTGCAGTGCTGCCTCCCCAGAATTTTGCCTTTCTTTCAGTAGATTGCACTTCCTTGTCTCACTCGTCTGTCAATAATGCAACAAGTTTTTAGCAAATAATCCAATGTAAGCTTGAGAGCAGTATTAGATAGCTTGAAATAGAAGCAGTCCCTTTTTTGTGATTAGCTCCTTTTATCTTTAAGTCTATGCATTAACAAAAGTTATGGAGTATGCAAACATATGCTTCCATCCATAGCAACTCGCATACATGCTACTGAGTCCTTGTATAGACAAGCGCATGACCTGAGGTAGTGAAACTCATTCTAACCCTAGGTCCAAATGTTTCAATCCAATTATATGATAGAATTAAGCATAATTTATAACAAAAAGAAATTGAGGAGGGAAAAAATTAATTTAGCCTGTACTTCAGACTGATAGATCTATCACAAGAACTCTTTGCACAGAATTCTTTATCCATGTCCTTGTTAGTATGGGTAAACCAAACCAGAACCATTCAAGACTAGTGATGTGCTTAACATAAAATCCAAAGGGAAAAATATGTAAAGAGCTACTATTGTGCAGTGTAGTGTAAGTCAGAAATCAGAGAGAGATTTCTGAATATCTACTTAAAAGAGCAAGAGAACCCTAATGTATGAGGATACACAAAATAGAGAGCAAAATAATTACTAATACAAATAGCTTTTGCTGACCCCAGATGGTTGGTTCTAGGCTTGATGACCATGATTATGTCAAGTAACAGAACACATGGCATGAGATCTGACCCAGTCTTTCAAACTGGATATCAACTCTTGTACTATTAGAACCAAAAAAATTAACTTGGATGCCTTGTACCATCTATTTGGTAAGCTATAATATGATACATAAACCTTGAGAGATTACTGTGATACATAAACCTTGAGAGATTACTGGAAGAAGTGCTTAGTCTGACAGTCAATATTGACTGATAAGCAACTGAAGGCAGGAAAGGGTCCCACCACACAGATGGAAGCCACTTTGCTAGGAAAGAAAGCATACTTTATAGGTTACAGAATTTCAGATTGTGCAACATACCGCAAGAAAAAGAGAAAATAATACACCTTATCAGAAGTTAGAGGCAAACTAAAGGCAGGACTCATAAGGTATCCAAGTTGCTGCACCAAACATATTTAAATTTTCATGATAGTCAAATTGCTGAGCATAAAGTCATTGTCCTTGATAGTTTTTCTCGCTGTACATCCATATTTTCTTATATTGTTAACAATTTGAACAGACCTTATAATTTCTTTTGTACTAGAGAGACAGGTGTAAGAATAACTAACAGGAAATATAATTTTACAAGAACATAGGAGAACATGGTAATTAAAAAAAGAGCATATCTGTTTACATTTAAATAATTGTAAACCCAATAGATGTTAACTGTATGAATCTTTAGACTAGTTGGAAAATCTTCAAAGTTCCAAATAGAAAGATAGGAACCACTCTTGTACAGGTAAAAAGGCTCCAGGATAGCAATGCATTAAAGCTCAATAGCAAGTGTCGACTCATGGTAGATCACCAAAAGGATTTAAGGATCTGTGGAAAATACCATGTTTGGTATACGTAAGTGTCAGTTTCTAAATTCACAGGTCTTCAATCATATTGCAAAATGCTCACCTGCATGGAATTAAAAAGGAACTCCACAACTTAGAGAGGAGACATATATTTGCACAGTATTGAAAAGGAACTCCACAACTCACAGAGGAGATGCATATTTGCGAATGGCAGACACAATTCTCTCCTTGTCTCTTGTTGGAAATGCTTCCAATAGGACCCCATCTTTATAGAAGTGAAATAGTGGTACTGCCTGCATAGATGTATTCAGCAGTATGGCCAATTAGATAAAATAATTCAGCAAAATATGTAACTGGATCAACTATTGCTTCATCATAATTTTCTATCAAATGATTACAACAACAACAATAACAATAAAGCTTTAATCCGAAACTAATTGGAGTCGGCTGCATGAATCCTTTTTTCTATTCAGCTCGGCTTTGAGTCATATTTTTTATAAGATACAAAAATTTTAAGTCTTTCTTTATCACTTCCTCCAATGTAATTTTCGATTTACCTCTACCTATTTTTCCTTCTACATGTATCGCATCACTTCTTTGCACATGTGCAACTCTAGGTCTACGCTACGTATGTTCAAACTATATAAATCATTCTTCCTTTAATTTATCCTTCTTAATATTACCATACATCCATCTTAATATTTTCATTTCAGCTACATTCATTTTGTGTACATGTAATTTTCTAATTGTCCAACATTCCATACCATAAAATTTAGCTGATCATATAGCTGTCTTATAAAATTTTTTCTTCAATTTGATAAGTACTATACGATCACATAATACTCCAATTGCACTTTTCCATTTCATCCTACCTGCTTTAATCCTATAGATAACATCATCTTCAATCTCATTCTTTATGAATAATCAATTCAAAATATCAAAAATGATATTTTTAGAAACTTCATGATCTTTAATTTTTATTCTACATTAATCTTTATTTCTAATTATACTAAAATTACATTCTATATATTTTGTCTTGGTTCTACTTAACGTAAAACCTTTAAATTCTAATGCATTTCTCATTAATTCTAATTTATAATTAACCCCAGCCTTAGTTTTATTTATGAGTACTATATCATTTGCAAACAACATGCATTATAAAATATCATTCTGAATATGTCTAGTAAGCTCATTCATAACCAAAGAAAAAATTTTACATGAGATTCATTAATTTTATGAAGTTATGAATATCCTAAATTTATAAATTTTCTGAACCATATTTTGATATTCATAAGCTGTGTTAAATTATGTTTGATATTTTGGCTATTTGATTTCATCTATCCATTTATGCTTCAATTGATTTACAACTACTAGATCAAGTAAGATGCGGTATTTATTGAACATACGATTGAAAAATTGTTGTACAATTTTTGGCATCGCCAATTATGGATATTTGAAATTTTATTTATTTTGTAAATGTTTGGATATTTATGAAATTTTAATATTGAAAAGAGAATTTTTGTATATGCATATAAACTTCCAGTCAAACTATGTATGATATGATATTGGCACTGCAAGTGCAGTGCAAAGAAAAGTTACGCTATAATGTTAGTATTTGATATAGGCCTACTCCATAGGACTAAATGTGGTCTCGGACCTACTCCGCAGTGCTAAATATGATCTCAGACCCATCTCACAGGGGTTAAATGCAATTGTACTCTTTGGCTGAAAAGATGAAAGAAATTTGAGATTTAAATTTGATATATATGATTTGATATTTGGTTATCTTATTAAATTTTGGATTTGATATTTCATTCTGGCTATTGGGCATATGGAATTTATGTAGTATATTATGTAATAGAAATATGATAGGCTAAATTGTGCATTCAATGAAATGATATATATTATAATTTTGCTATGCATACCAAATGTACATGAGTCTTTGGTTACCTTTATCGAATTATAATATTAAATACTACTTGATCCAATTTTTATCAAAATGGAGTGTTACTTTCTCGGCTATCAAGTTCATTATTGTTATTTATCTATTTTTTTCACTTCCAAAAGCTGAGAAATGATTTGATGAAGGATCTGGGATGAGTAATTAGAGGTAAGGACGGTTTAAGGATGGTTCCTTAGATATATATGTCAGTTGATTTATAAGTATAAGCTAAATGGTGTTTTAGAAATATAATTACAGTAATAGCAGAATGTATTAATAGAACCCCTTTATTATTATTTATAATTGTGGTTTATATAGAATAGTTGGAGTATATTTTTGGAATTGTAGGTTAGCCTTGTATGCTTATGGGGCCAAACCCTATTGAGTATACAATGGCTATCATGACCTTGTATTTGACTAGGTTCGAGACGTGACAATAATAATAAGATGGTGGCATTCTTGCTTAGATGCCAAACTAGTGACTATTTATCAACACTTAGCAATAACATGAAGGATCCATAAGCAAAAGTGTGAGCTATCATCACTTTGATGTTGTTAGAATCATGTAAGCCCAATTAGTGCTACAATTACTGGCTCAGCATGTATAAATGAATCACACTAGTGATGCATAAGATTCTTGACATAGAAAAAAGCACTCCGATGTTGGAGAGTAACTCATTTACATATTGAAGATTGACTAAAGTTACCAAATACTCAAGTTCATTTAATAATTATAAGAATTTCAATAAAGTTATTGTTTGTAGAAATAAAATAATAGATAATGTAAATATATTGGTTTGCAAAATTTTTTATTTGGAAAAAGAGTTTTATTTCAATCATAATGAACCTATTATTAGGTTTCTCTAAGAGATCCATAAGATACATTTTATTAGGCTATGGCAGCTTTTAGGAGGTCCGATACTAATGGATCAGCACATTTTCCAAGCAACTAGGATAGAGAGGTTGGCCCCACTAGTAGAGCACTACTCTCTACTATGTAACTAAGAGGTAGGTGGGCTCCTCCTTCCCTCCTATCTTTTAGGAGAAAAGGAGGTGAGCCCCACCTTAGTGTATCCCTTTTCTCCAAGGTCAAATACAAGAGAGGATGAAGCAGCTCCTATGTGCCACCCTCCTTTATAAATTAGAAGAGGGACCTATCTTCCCTTTTAAGCTTTATCTCTCACACATTCTCCCTCTCTTTCTTCTTCCCCCTTTCCCTCAAGGTCCCAATGCAAACCAAGGTTCAGAGAAATCCTAAAAGCCTTCCTGTTAGCCTCTATCTGAGTTTAAATATCAAAGAGGGTGAGGCAGCTCCTAGGTGCCACTCCCCCATATAAAATAGAAAAGGGACCCAACCTCTTTTAAGCATTATCTCTCTTTCACATATTCTCCCTTTATTCTCTCTTCCTCTTTTCTTCTCCCTTTCTCTCAAGGTTCCTTTGAGAACCAACGTCTGCAGAAATCGTAAAATCCTTCTTGCTAGGCAAAGTGGATTCAAGAGGTCATCATGTGACAGTACAAAGGATAGAGACCATGACACAAGCTTTAGTTTGCTAACTCAAGATTCATGAGGTGATCTCTTAAGCATGCAGGTGTAGGAAAAGGCTATATCCTGTAAATTGAAGTTATATCTAAATTATGCATGCTTTCTATTTGAAAACAAAAGAGTATTGCATGGATAAATCTGACCCATAATCATGTATTCTTTGTTTCATCCACTGCATACTCTCCATGATTATGCTTTAGTTCATTGACCAACATCAAATGTTACAATTGTATAGTCCTAATGAATCTTCAGTCAATAAAACTTGATGGCTCAATATCACGATAATTGTAGAGCCAAGGAGTCATGAAGCTCAAAATCTTGAACATATTCCTGGAAGGATGCTAATCCTGCACTAATAGTTGGATTCTTCAAACATACTTCCAACTGATCTGCAACAACAAATTCTATAACTTGTTGGTCCAAGTGCAATTAGTTAGCAATTCTTTTAACAATTGTTTGGACATTTGAAGATTTCAAATCTTCAATTTATCATTCTTTATCTTTAACATCAATTATTATATCTAAACATGGATAATCTTCTATGGTGAGCTCTCATTGTAGTGGTTGCTTTTAAGATCTCAATCATCATATGCTTCCATGAGATCAAATATAGCATCCACCCATCAATTGCAATCTCTGTTCTTCTAGATGACTCCTAAGCCAGTTTTTGAGGCTCTGATACAAGTTTGTTGTAAAATTCATCCAAAAGATCATACTTTGGTGCAGATCTGAACAATATAGCAGATGTGAAAACATATACATAATCTGAAAAGTACTCAGAATTCTATAAAGAAAATCTCAACCCTCAAGCACAAAGAAAGAATATAAGAAGAGACAAAAACATAGAATGGAATTTAGTTTCTTTCATTCATAATCAGAACTAATTTTGACATTGTCTTCACTCCTTCCAGAACTAAAGATATGACAAAAACAGGAGTCCTTTATAAATTAAGAGGCCTCTAAACTTTTTCCTTAGAAGGTAATATGAAAAGAAGCAAAGTGGATACTTTCAGACTTTTAAAAATGACAAAATTCTATTTTAATGAAACTCGATATAGAAAGCCATCAAAATTAATCCAAAAAACAATCATAATGACTAGAAGCAAAAACCTAGACTTAAAAATAAGACTTGTAGTTGGTAGACACCAATCCTACACAAAAAAGTAGCCAAAAGCTCACTACAAAAACAGCCCCAAAATTTGAGTTCAGAAATAACAAAAAAATTGTAAATACTTCACCTTTCCCTCAAAAGTTTAAAGTACTCAATAAAGCAACAAATCAACTGAAAATAAAACACCAAAGATCATGCAGCTAAAAATAAACCTATTTCAAACCTAAAGTACATCAAAGAGCTAAAGCACGACACTTTAGGAACAACTTACTGCATTGTTAGTTGAACCAAAATCAGTCCTTAGCATTAGCTACAGGCTACAGCCTCTTATCCTGGAGCATTATCAAAACCATGACAGTATCTCAGAGAACCAGCAAACCCTTCCACCTAAAACCTCCCATCTTAAGTTTCAAGGGACTACCTCCTAATGATATTTTGCAACATATATCTAATTAAAGTTTGCCCAATTCCTTCCTCATTTCCTACACATTACAGTAATTTACCACACGAGGAAACACTTATATATTCCTTAATTCCTCAAAAATTTTTGTATTATCACTGTTGTCCTATCTAATTATGTCCAGGCAACTACTCCCTTAAAGACATTGTATTATCTTTTAGCATCCTGAGACTAAAGAATCTTTGTTAGACGTGATCCTCTTACTCCATGAAATAATTTGTCTCATTAGACTTTCATCCACCCTTCTATTAAAATTGCTTACTCCCTATCTTGAAAGACATTGAGGAAGACTCCTTAAACACCAGTAGTGCTAGCCAAAGTTGCCAAAAATATGACATTCTTTTCAAGAGGAGCAAATAATAATACCAACCTGAGATCCTTTGACCATAGTACTGGACAGATCCCAAGCTTATTATTAGCTATTTCATATGTTCTCCATCAGCAGTTAAGATCACCATGAAGTATTTTTTGATGAAGCTATTTAAGACTCAGTGCAGTTTTCAAGCATTAATACAGAAGAATGATATTCATTAACTAATTCATAACAGCTTTGCAACTATAATAAATACATGAGAATGCCACAGAACAACCAAATTACCTTAAAGTAAAAAAATGTTTCAGCAGAAATTAGCACCTACAAATTTAAGCATTTAAAAAACAGTGAATGATAGCAGTGAAGTTAGGCTTTCCAGAGACCAGAAGAGGGTCTAAAAATAATGACGACATCATCACAAATAGGCATGAGAAACCAAGCAACAGAGACACAATTCTAGATCCACTGAATAGATTTCACAAAGTTAAGGAAGAATGCAAGAGGAAAGGAGGGGGGTGTGGGAAGAAGATTGCACAAGTTGCCAGCATACAGTTGCTTCTACTTTCCCCTGACATGGCAAGAATATCCACCTCACCCTTCTCCTAAGATAGGATTTATATGTTTGAATAAGGGTAAAGGGATGTCAAGAAAACTAATTTAAGGACTTACATATGGTTATATACGTGCAGTTTAAGACAACTAACTGATAGCTTAGTACAATATGATAGGATGTGCAAGTGATAACTAAGCTATAATGTAGTAAAACTAAGAAAATATAAAACCTGTACTTGGGCTCAAGTTATTAATTACGCAATGGAGTGACCACTTAGTTTCCTGCCTGATCCTCAAGATAGATGCTTTCCTTACAAGGGCATTGGAGAGGGAGAGCCTTCCCAAGGCTGGCCCCTTGGTGGCCTTCAAATGACAAATCAACTAGATTCCCAAGTACTAGAAGTAAAATGCTTGCCTCATGTGAAGGACATAAGCTAGTCTATCCGATTCCTCTTTGACCAGGATTGCCTATTCATGATGGAGGAAATCTCCTGCAACCCCAATAATATAGATCCCATCAAATAAAAAGCTCATCAGATCATGGCAAAGTCAAGATAGGTGACATCAGTCACTTATCCAATTCCCTTGTGACAAAGAATAGTTATTCATGATAGAGGAAACTACTTAGGAAAACTAATAATAAAGATCCCACAAGTATAAAGGTTATCTAAATCAAAAGGCATGACAAAGCTCCATGCTACATCAAAGTCCTATACTTCAGCAGCACAAAAAGAACCTTCTAAGATACATGCACTGGAATACTAATGTATAATATTCTTTGCTAAGTTATTGGCAATGGTTCAAAGCAATAGTCATTATGAAAGACTGCATGCAGGGTGGTTCATGTTTGTCATTGTAGGCAATGATTTTTACTGGCTTATCGGTCAAATAAGAATAACAAGTATCAAGAGAACCACCCGAATGCGTAGTCGTTCTGCAACCTCGGACTGCTCATCATATTCATCAATAACCTATTATTCCATGAAAAGAAAAAACATCTTGTAAGATAAAGAATAACATGAATACATGATACATATCATTCGTTTCATATATCATGAATCTTAGCCAGTTAATATTTAACAATCATGGGACATGAAGCAACTTTAAAATTCTATAATTACTAATCCTGTGGCCAGAGAAATAGTCCATCATGCTTTTATCCAAAAATACCAAATTTGATTAATAGGAAGCTGTTGTAGGAACAATTCTGTAGCACAGTATAAACAGAACTCATTGTCTGGCGAGTACTACATGTTTAAAATACATTGGGTGATCTTTCAATGATAATGCATTTGCATTAGCAGTATTTTCTGTTTCAGTTACTATTATGCTTGCTTGTGCTGCATCTCTTAAAAACTTTGCATCATTGATTTAGAGGTTGAAATGGGAACAACATTGAAAGCTGATCCCTGAGCACATCAGAAATCTTAATACAAGTCATGAGAAGGACAAAAAAAAAAAAGAAAAAAAGAAAATCCAAGATGAAAAATTATATGTTCTCCTATCTTTATAGAAAGTTAATATCCTGTCACCCAACTAAAACACATACATAATAAACAGCAAAGATGAGATCCCACACCGCTGCACAAAGTTAGGGTGCTGTGCAGTAGCTTTTCTAATTGGCAGAATGAGGGTTCAAAGGCTAGTTTTAATGAATTACAAGTACCTAAACCCTTTCATGACATCTCTTCATGTCAGGATTAAACTAGTTACTACATAGGTTTTACAGGTAGAAGTGTGACAGTAATACATAAGAATAATATTGGCTACCCACATGTGCTGACTGTTGGGAGAACCACAAGCTCAACTGCTAATATCATAACAAATAAACTAAAATCTTGTTGCCTAATTTTGCTGATTAGTTTAACTGTGTAGAAACTGCTATCAGATGTGTGATATGTAGCGATAGCCCATTGTCCGAGGCTCCTGCCACTGTAAGGATTGGAGAGGGTCAAATATACACAGCTTTACCCTTGTGCAGAGAGGCTATTTCTGTATTTTAAACCTTGATAATCAAGGGCAGTCAAAAAAAAAAAAAAAAAAACGTGATACTCAGGTCACAATAGAGCACCCTTACCATGGCACTAAGGCTCACCCTTACCATCAGATATGCAATATATACATACATATATGTGTGTGCATGTGTTTGCCTGTGTGCCATTTTTTTGAAATGTGACCACCGTAATTCCATAGAGTAATGGATCAGCCAAAGGGATCTGTCAATGGGTTGCATTCTAGCATAGCAAACCAGAAGATGAGCTTGAGAGGATAATTTCACCCTGACATAAGCATGGGGATCTCTATGATGAACATTATACCAAAGAAGGAATGTAGCTGCCCAAAACATTTATGCAATAAAATTCAACTTCAGCTAATCCCATGAAATTAATATCCATCAATACAAAGTAGAATGATGATGTTGCAAATATATAGTGATGAAAAACAAAGAGCAACCAGTAGGACTACTAAGCGTAGTGATTCTTTGATGCACCATACTTGAAAAACATGCTCAAGGAGCTTAGTTGAGTCAAAATCTGTTTCCTCAGAGAAGACTTGAAAGCAAGTTTTTGCTAAGTGTACAATGAATTGCAAATTTGTGATGCATGTTTCATGCAAATGTTCCTTAATAAATATTTTAAGAAGAACAACTAAATTGGACCACCAACAATATCGCATCAAAGTTCTCCACTCCAATAGTTTTCACAGTTCTTACTTTTATACAGTACAATATCCATATAGAAGAAATTTAAACTTGATACTTTCAGCATAACATATAAATATATGTGGGCACTAGAAGGGATTCAACATTCATTCTTCCTACATGATAATCTGATGGTGCTTGGTGGGCAAAGGCAATGGATGATATAAATAACTAATATATGTCATTTAGGATTTTTGCATATATACCCTGCAAATATGTCTTATCGCTAATTTATATTTCAAAAATCACTATATATGAACCCTTTATATCACCCAGCATCTGCAGAGTTGCCCTTCCTGTTGAACTTTTGGCTGCCAGCATCAAGTTGTAGTTTTAAGCATAAATGACTTCATTACACAAGATATTTTCAACCTTCAACTTGTTCTGTGAAGAGTTGTATGACACAAAAGGGTTATAGAGTCATTTTTCACAAAAGGCTATTTATCAATGCTAGCAGCCAAAACTCCAACAGAAGGAACAGCATTGCAAAAATAAGGTAAAATGTAGGGTACGTATGCAAATAGTGGTTTTTGAGGGGTAAATATACTGTATTCAATATAGGTGCCAAGTCTTCAAGTCCAAGCATCCCCAAGTGTTGAATAAGGTAACCTCTGAAAATACATGCTTGTGAACACGATGCATGCACGGTACTTTTCCATATATAAATGCATAAACACATAATGTTAAGATATCCTTAGGTGTATTTTAGTTAAATTGATTGTTTAAGTTTTTCAAATTACACCTAGGGCACATTTAGGTTACTTAGGTTTCATTAAGATATTAAAGTTAATGAATAGTTGTCATAACCTTATATTAAAAGAAAAATGGCACTTTGCTTTTAGTGTTCATATTGTGAAACTAAGAGGCTCCTGCATGACTCTAAGAAAAAAGTGTCAAATGCCAAACATTGCTTACCCATGTATGTAGCACACTTTGAAGTGGAGTGTCCAACCACGTGACATAGTGTCGTATTGTTTGTCATCTTGGTACTGAACCTTGTTCTAGTACCATACTAGCACAGTATCGACATACTTAGTAAGTCAGTTTAGTATACTAAGATACGATACACACCCTGTGCCAAATCTTGGTTCAATACCAGTACAGTATGGTATGCCCGATAAAGGCAGTATACACTGGTATGGCATACCGTGGTCCAAGTATGCAAAAGTGTCAGCATTTTGAGACAAGATTTTCAATACAAGTCCAATGGTAAAGCATCCCACCATCCCACCGTCCCAAGTGTCAAGATGGGACAAGTTAGGAAATGGACCAAACAAGATGGGACATCTACTGTCCCAAGTTTAAGGACAGAGAGCATACAGTTCCAACCTTACACTACCAGATCTCCCCAAATCACAAATTTTTCAGGCTAGGATAGCCATTAAGTCAAAAGAAAATAACAAGAAGACGGAATGATCCTATCCATAACCATCAATCAAACCATAAAACAGAACATCCAGTTAGCATTATGATCAAAAAGAGAGCAAACACAAAAATACACTAAACCCTTCCTCATTCACACATGCATCGCCAATAGCAAACACCAGGAACATATTATCACAAAAACAAGAAAAAAAGAAAAAAGTCCAAGAATCTGCACAAAAAGGGACACTAGCAATGGTTAATGTTTTCTAGTCCTTATCCATACCAGGAAATCAAGAGGCCACCATCATTACAATATCCCATTACATGTTACTACTGATTTGACCCCATGCCAACTCATATGAATACCCTTTAATAATGGGCTTCCACTATTTTATGATTATTTATGAACACCCATTTAATACCTTTCACATTTTATAACCATTTTCATTTTTATATTCTTTTGCTTAGGCTAAATAAACGGCAAATTAGAAGATCTTATATTTTCCTTTTGTCTTTTTGGCAAAAGAATAGAAGTCTAGTACATTTGACTATATTCATTATCAGTGAATCACTTACAGTCCCAAATCACAGTGGAACACTTCATAAAATATACTTGAATTATGTATACTTATTTTCCAATCATCAGTTCTACATTCTTCCATCAGACTTGTCCTTCTTCCACATAATCCTTGCAGTTAGCCCATCTTCGGATCACCAACTCTCTGGTAAATATATTCCATCACCTTCTGTCATCTGCCTATGCTCAATGATCCACATGATTTACCATTTTATCTTGAATTTTAGCTCTAACAATTTATACTTTCCTCTCAACCCCTCTTTGGCAGTACTTTAAAAGTTACTCCAAGTTGCCCCTCCTCATGGAAGTTCTTTGTTTTTATGCCAGACATCCCATTGACTTCCGCTAAGTTATCTCTTTCTTTTATTTCTTAGATAAAGATTGCCATTATGTGCAAAAATGGTCAACATAAGACTGTGCTTTCTTAATTCTAAATGAAAAGAAAACACAACAGGAAAAAAAATGCACCTTACATGACACTATTAAAACAACAAAAAATAAAAGATATAAACCATATCAAGAGATCCCAACCATGCTTTCAGGCACTTGCACAATTCTACAAGTCTAAACACAGCTACTTAAGGCATTTTTATCCATCTAATGGCAAAATTACAATTCAATATACTAGAAATCAATTTTAGATGTGAACTATCTTTATATGAAAGAAGTATAAATAACATCATTTCACAACATCAATATATCAAGAAAAAGAAGCGGCACTTACATTATGCTTTAAAAAGACTACATCAGCTTCTTGATCACCAGAGCCTTTGCATAATTTTGCAAAGCCTTGTTCTATGTACTTGCAGCTACCACAAGACGTGCGGTAGAAATCCACCACAACAAGCGAACCGGTCTCTTTTGCCTTGTCCAGTACCCTCTGGAATTCTTCCTCGGTCTTGAATTCCCTGACACAATCAACTGGACAGAGCTCGGCGTCGTCTTCGTCGTCATCAAGAACTTCTCCTGGAGCTCCATCCCATCGGTTTTGGACGGCATTAAGGTGACAAGTAGTACTCCTCCTCCTCTTCTCCAGTTTTAGATGTTTCAAGGCAGGAAAGAATCTCCTATGGGATGGGTATCCTGAATAAAAGGAGCTGGACATCAGAGGAGAAGAACCAGAGCTTTGGGGTCCAAACGGAAGTGGCAGAGCATTGGGAAGTGGCTTCGAATGGAGGGAAAAACAGGTAATCATGGCGGTTGTAGCATAAAGTTACTACAATATAGGAGTTTGGGATCTGTCGTAGGATTTATTTTGATCTTCCAATCTTGGATACACTTTTTAACTACAAACTACTAGCATATAGAAAGAACTAGGGGCCAAAAAAAAATGAGTAGATGTGCGAATCATAAGCTGGTGAATAGCTCTTTAGCTTGAAGGGTTTTCTCAAAGAAATATACATGGTAGCCGTTCCGGATATATGATGGGGAGAAATATCTCGTTCGGGAGCATAACTCCTAGAACGAAGGCCAAAACTTCTGTGGCTGTGGTTAATGGCACGCGAGATGTCAGCGTCGCGCGGGGCCCGACATCTCGCGGGGCCCGTGCTTGTTTCTGCTGCTGTTTCCGCGAAGAAGAAACAAGCACGGCTGCAAACGTGGAGAGACCCTTGGCTCTTGTCCCTAAATTCCACCAACTTCGTCACAGGAGAAAATAATCCGCAAAGATAAAAATAATGAGATGGAAAGGAAAGCCCATCAATTAATACAATATGACATAATGTTGATGAGAACGGTGCAATGGCGCCGGAGATGGCATTAGAATAATAAATTTATGAGCTAAATCAAATTTGAAAGAAGATCCAATTTAAATTCTAAATCAAATTCAAATCTTTTATTTTTTAACTCAACCCAATCCGAACCAGATTCGGCCCAACCCATAAACATTAATTATATAATCTTATTTTTCTTTCATTTCAATTATTTTTATCAATTCATTAATTAAATTCTCATTTAAATTTATTCTATTTTTTATCTTAACAATCAGATCTTCTCTCATTTTTTTTCTACTTAATTATATCAAAAAATTTATAATTTATCATTTATTTTTTATGAATTCTTATTTATAAAAGATAATTTAAGTTAGCATTTTAAAATTTATTTAAATTTTTTAATAAATTTATATTTAATTATTAATTACTATATTTTAGTTATAAAATAATAGTTAGATGCTTGGCTCAAATGCATATATCATTTAATTTAATTCTGTCCCAAACCTCAATGTTTTGGGTTAGATTCAAATCATAATTAATCTCGAATAAACCCAAATGACCTATTAATCTAAAATTCTTTCTATGAACCCAATCCAATCAGCAAATAAATTAGAACTCAGTCCAAAATCATGATCCAAATATAAAATCAGTTTGAATGAAGATCAAGCCTAATTCGATCTATTTGTAGCCTTAGACCTTGTGGAAGGGTCAATAGAATGTGCCTAAAATCATGCAATGATATTGATTTTTTTATTTTTTAATTAACACAATAAAAGTGAGCTAGGCTTAAGCAGGACCTGAATAACTTGAGAATTAATGCCAACTTTATTTGATATGATCGGATTGATTTAATTCTAAGTACTATTAGGATCAATTATGAGTCCAAAACTTTGGAAGCAATCCTACCAAGTTAAGTCTCAGTTTCAGAATTAGTTCTTTGATTTTGACTCAAGAATATATCAAATTTATTACTCAACATATAATATATAAATTTAGAAAAAAAATCTCAAGCAAATAAAAATTGATGCTATCTAAACCAATCTAGAACCAAACTGGTCAAATTGACTTAATATAAGTCGAATCCAGAATAGGATCAATTTGGTTCTAAATCCAAAATCTTGGAACTAATTTAATAAGGCCAATTCTAGATTCTAAAATGGAATCGATCTAAAGTCATCCTCACTTCTATAGCTAGTTTCATGGTATTCTATGAAGTATAGGAATTATAAGAATCAAGTGTGACAATCACCAATGTCGAAGGGATCATAAACAAAATTTATTCCGAATTTGATTATGTATGTTGTTGAAAGGTAAACATAGGATGAGATTCAATGAGCAATACTATACTAGAAACATAAACAATATTAGGAGCAGTGGAGTTATGCAATTACTTCTCTTGTCCTGGTTAAACTTTTTCTTTTCAGGTCTAAATCTAGTCTCTTTATTCTTCTGGTTCTTATTTCTTTTATGTTTGGAGCTTGAAGTTCTCTGTAAACTGGATTTAGTGACATAAGCTTGGCGAGGAGCTCTAGCAGCCTCCAAGTGCTCATCTCCTGACTTAGCATGATGTGCAGCATCAATAAAAGTCCTAATGCTCTCATTATGTGCCATGTTGACCTTCATATGCTCTCAGCTATTAGAAAAAGATTAGATTATAGCTTGAACTTGTTGCTTATCAGTGAACATGTCGCTAGCTGACTTTAATTTCTTTATCATATTTGATATTTCTCTTAGATGTTGTTTCATAGTCATGTTTAAGTGCCTTTTATAAGTGTTAAACTTGATGGTTAGCTACCTCAATCTCATGATCAAAGTGCCCGCAAACTTCTCTTTTAGGGCAAGTCGCATATCCTTAGTGGTGAATACTGCTCAAACTCACAAATGAGATCATCTTGCACGCTACTAATTAGTTTAACATGAGCTAGGCTGTATTTTTTTCTTTCAAATATGGTATGCTTCCTAATCCCTTCTCTAGGATCAATCATGGTTTGGTATAGAGCTTCTAGTAGTACTTCTAGCCCATCAAAGGGTATTGAACTTTTCGGTGCCAAATGTCATAATTGTCACTATTCAGTTTCTCACCATTATTAAACTTAGTAATGATATTCTTCACAGTAGCTATGGTAAGTTAGATTACATAGAGACATTCAAATACAATGTCACTACCATAGCACAAGATACAAAGATTTTATAAAATATACAAACTAAATTAATGATAATTTGTCCAATTATAATGAATGTAGTTCTATTACACAAAATTTTTAATCCAAAACTTAGTCCAATTGATTTTAAATATTCATAAGTCTTGTGCAAATACTTTCTTTCTAAGTTTTATAGTATATGTCTTTAGAAAAATAAAATTTATAAATTGAAAGCTTCTTTCAAACATTCTTATGCTGATTGATATTTGATTTGATATTGTTGTCCTTCGATTTGAACCTCTTGCATATGACATCCCTATGAATCAAGAACGTCTCAATGAAAATTTATTCATGTATGCTTGGGTTAGCCATCATACCTATCTATCATTAGAAACTTAAGCATGCCATTAATTTTTTAATTAATATCTTGTTATTATCAAAACATAATAATTAAACCCTTAGGTTCAACGGATCTAACCAAAGTCAAGGCCAACCAGAAAAGCTACAAGTGATAACTAAAGTCAAGATTGACCTAAAAAATCAAGTTTGACTTAAAGAATCAAGGCTAACCTGACCAACGTTGGCCGACTTAAAAGGGTAAAGGCCAACTTGACTAAAGTCAATGTTAAACTTAAAAGTCAAGGCCGACTTAAAAAGCAAGGTTCTAACCACTCTTGAAGCTGAGCTCAATTAGCAAAGCTATTTCAAGTTCCGGTACTAACCTCGATCGATAAGGCTTTCTTAAGTCTAATTGTTGACTTCAATTAGTAGAGCTTCCTTAAGTTCAAACACCAACCTCAACTAATAGAGCTTCCTTAAGTCTGAGCGCTGACCTCAACCGATAATTCTTTCTCAAATTCAGGCACTAACCTTAATCAGCAAAAATTTTGAAGTTTGGCATGTTGACCTCGATCGATAGAGCTTCTTCAAGTCTAAGCACTGAGATTGATTGGCAACACTTTATCAAATCCCAAGCATTGACTTAGAGAGGCTTGATGTCAAAAGAGTTAACTTCAACAACTCTTCAAGTTGATGCAATATTAGTGAAAGATGTCTTCAAGACCTCAACGTTGGCCTTAAAGTTAGTCAAGACTAACTAATGCCCATGAGTCATTGATCTCAGTCTAAGTCGACTTGACTAACCAACACCTATGAACGATGGAGCTCAGTCTAAGCTAGCCTATACCTGATGTAGAGAGATTATTGCAGTAGAGCAAAAGAAGCCAAAAAAAAAATTGATCATAGTCCAAATGGTTTACTTTTATGACTTGAGTATAAACTTAAGTTCAACCTCTGAAAGCAGGAGGCAAATGATGTGGTCTAATTTGGCTCGCTTACCTAATAGCAACACATGGTATATTAGAAAGTTGGTACATTGAGATTGATTAGATCATGCCAATCTGTTAAGAAAGTCTCAATCAAAGAAAGCTTTTTTTACTTGGCCAAACGGCTTGAGACTCTTTCTATTCAAGGTGCACAGATTAGTTTGAGTTGGAGTTTGCGCCCTCATTAGAAAAGGACTATCATGATAGCTGCATCATTCAGAAATCATGCTTATAAATACAGCCCTACACTTTACAAGTAAACATATTTTCTCCTTTCTCTTAGATTCTAGGTAGCTTATCTTAGGGCTCTAAAATTGTTTTCTTGTCCATTTCAGCTAACTTTAAGTGTTGAAGGATTTTTCAAAGGAAAACTCTGGAACCCTTGTACTCTCTCTTCTTTTCTCATTTAGAAAGGTGGATAGTTTGGCTTAGGGTGTTCTTCCATTTGAGCAAGAATACATCTTGTTTGTTGGTGTGTAAAACCAATTTTAAACATCAGCACTTATTAATTAATATTATCTAATTGAAATAATAGTGTTAAGAGTAGATTAACTAAATAATAATAAACAATCTTTTTTTCTAAAATTTATACAAATAGAGTCATACTTAAAAAGCAATCAAATTGAAGAATAAATTTAGAAATCCTTTATCCTCATCTTTGATTTGTAAAATAATTAAGTTTTTTAATAAATTATATTATGTTTAAATTCTATACAAAAGAAGATTCTAATATTATTAAATTTAAGATATTATCCAGATTATTTGCCTAATTTAAAAAAATTGTCTCCCAGATCCTTCCTCATCATAGTAAATGTTTTCTATCCCATCCGCGCACCAGAAGTTGTCCTCCTCGGCGTCTGTGAATTCAATCTCTACCGGTGCCTTGGTGGCTGGATATATCATGCATCCAATCCCATTTCGCCTCGCTTACCTTCCCTCAGCTTCCCGCAACCCCTCCCATTAAATTACCATCAACCCACAGCAAAAAAAAAAAAAAAAAAAAAAAAAAAGCATTCCATAGGACCCATTCCTCTTCCAGTCTCTCTCTGTATATCTCGCGGAAGGAATCGAGTAGGAAAGAAAGAAACTAGGAAACAAGCGGAGGAGAGAAGAGATGGACGGATCGTCGAGCACCCTCAAATCGGCCGCTCTCTTGGAGCAGATGAAGCTTCACCTCGCCTCCGACGCCGGCAAGGATCTCACGAAGAAGATCGGCCTCGTCTACCAGCTCAATATCGCCCCCAAGGTCTCCGCTTCCCTCCCTTTTCCTCCCTTAAAACCCTAACCCTAACTCTAACCCTAACCCTAGTTCTGAATTCCTATCTCGCTTCGCCCTACAGAAGATTGGGATGGAAGAGGAGATCTATGTCGTCGACCTCAAGGAAGGAAAAGTCACCAAAGGTCTCGCCTCTATCCCTCTTTTGTTCTATCTTTGAGCAATTCTTCGTTTTCTCACCAGATCGTTGTTTCGGTTTCTGGAATTACATCGTTTAGGTCCGTATAAAGGGAAGCCCGATGCGACATTCTCGTTCACCGATAATGATTTCCTCTCGATCGCAACCGGGAAGATGAACCCACAGATGGCGTTCATTAGGTGATGGGAATTAGGGTTTTATTAGGGAATTGGTCATGTTTTCTGGTTTTTTTTTGGTTAGAAGGAAATTCCCGTTACCGAATTACTAATCTGTTTATTTTGGTATTAATTTGCCACAGGGGAGCAATGAAAATCAAGGGCAGTATAAGCGCTGCGCAGAAGTTTACGCCGGATATTTTCCCCAAGCCTTCGAAGCTTTAAATGGGAAGCATATGTGCCCTTCTCTAATTATTGTCTAATAAAGTGATGTCTCACTCACATTTATATATAGTTATGTTATGAAAAGGAATTGTCGGATATTTATGAACATGATTGAAGAATTCTTCTTTTCATGTATATGGATAAGTGTTATAAATGTTTAACAATTCGGAGTGCCCATTTAGTGATATTTTTTATTCTTTTCTGGTGCACCCATCTTATAAATAGTCTGAAAGTTTCTACTTGATTTTCTTTGATGATTTCGTTTTATGGTGGGTGAGAGTTAAAATTCGGTTCAAACATTTGTCCCTGGCCAATCTGTTAGTCAATTGGGAAAGATACAAGATCAATCAAGTTTGTAATTCTCATGCTTTTGCATGATTAATTTGTTCATGTCCTTTGAACTTTGTTAACTATTAAAAAATTTGTTGTATGTGGTTTTGCCTTAACAGTTTTATTTCATGAGTTACAAATAATTGTAGCTTGTAAGGCATTTGATAACTGAACTCTTCAACTCAGAGCATGATTTATCTTTTTCATTGCAAAATATTTTCATGGGAATGTAGGTTGCATTGCTTTACTTTGTTCTCACCTTTTCTGTTTTTCTTTTATGTTAGAGGATATGAGTAAACTGGAAATGAGTTATCATTATAGGGATGTAAAAACCAAAGGTGGCAGTGACTGAAAAAAGGCAAGGATGCACTGACAAAACACTACAAAGCATACACAACCAAGCCATAATATGACTGAACAGCCAGTAAAGAGTGTTATCATCTGGACTTATCTCTATACCTTTGTTCAATTCTATTAGCCCATCCTAAATAATAACTTTAAGAGTTTACTATTTTTTTCAACTATAATGGGCATCATTCCATCTGCAGCATCACAGGTTTAGAAATCCTTAAGAGCGCAACAGTGGTATTAAGAAAAGGGTTCTTTCTTTAATATTTCATTATTCTCTGATTGTCCATTTAATAAATATGAAGTGCAGAAGACATTTTTAATTGCAAATTGAATATAGATGTCCTTTTCCTTTGTTTATTATGTTTATCGTTGTGGATTTTTTCATTATCGCATGTGTTTTTTGCCCTCTGTTTCAGTATGCTCCAAACCAGGGGATATGAAATAATATTAACTTTTACCCTTTGATCTCTCAACAGACACTTTAATGCCATTTGCACCCTGTGTTTCAGTATGCTCCAAACTAGGGTTTAAGGAATACTGAAGTAGTGTTTGCTTGTACCTGTTGATCTTTGCCACTTTCCAAAGAGTTTGAATCCAAATTGAATAAGAGAAGGGAGTAACTTGACACTGCAAGAAGTTTACATCTAAGAATATTGATGATATACTAATCCTTAATTTTTGACAGTTTATGTTAATTAGTGAGCTAGTAGCTTTCAGCGTAATTGTTTTTCTAATAACCATCATAACTGAAAATATTTTTGGTGGTTGGCACCTTTGTGAAGAAGCCTAGGTGAATCAGGGCTTGTTATACTTGAAAACTTACCAGCCCTGCTGTGAGAAGTCACGAACTCAATAGAAATATCCAAAGGAAAATGATAGTATAAAGGAATGCTGTATTAATCAATGGTACAATATGAAAAAGATCAACAATCCTGTAACTGATCAGATTAAATCAGAGTGCTCCTGAATTCTTATTCATTTTGATTATTCACTAACTAAAGCACTAATATGCGTATGGTTGAAAACTCTGGACAATCATTAGTTTACAATATTTGGGTTCCTCAGTAGGATAATGAAATTAGGATGTTGATTTCGAAATTGCGGCATCTGTTCAAGCTAGGTAGCATATAATTTCAGAATGTTTTACCATTTGCAGGTACTAATGAAATTGACTTCTTACTAATGCAGTATTAATAATTAGAGAGGACAATTGATTGGTGATGGGTCTTTATTGAGTCAGTATGGGTATATCATTTTATTGAAGTTAGGCAAGAAAAACCAATGTTTGTAATTTGAAATTATCTATAGAGACTTGTACGTATTCAATGAAGGATTTTGAAAGCTATAATAGATCACCCAAAATTCACTTTCATTTTTTTTTTTTTGTTCTTAGGGAAACACTATTTTGTGGTAATTTGGATCTTCATACCTAATCTAGAAAGAGGATAACTTTTTATAAAGTTACACTAATTTGTCTATCATAATTAGTGCAAGAATTCCAAGGAATTTTAACAAAATGAGTGGTAAGGGTAAGCTTTCTCTAGATTTGGATGACTTGTTTGAAAAGAAATGACCCGTTTGAATGGGTAGCAATTAGGAACCATATTATGAAGCTATTTTGATCTAGATGCAGACTTACGTTGGCAACATGCTGAACTTGTGGTGATCAGATCAGAGTTTTGTCTGTTAACAAGATGGTTTTGTTTTTGTGGATGGTGATGGGAATGAATATATTGATGCTGATGGGCCTCAAAAATAATGGGACCAGTATTTTATGATTTGCTATGTTTCTAGGCAAGACCTTATGTTACCACATAAATTAAGGGTCTGCTCGGGATAGCTATTAGTCCTACAGCTATCTCACATAGTTGTTGAAAACCACTACTTAAAGTCATCCCAACAGTCAATTCAAATAGGACATTCAAATAGGACCTAACATTGAGTAGCTATCATGTTATCTTCTACCTTCCACCCATATGTTTGTCAGTATGTTTGGTGATGATTCTTTGTACTTATTACTTATCATGAATCTCAATACATGTTGACATTCATGTTCACAAACCACTCCATTCATAAAGTAGCATTCATCAGTTATAAGTAATATATATATATGTAATGTTTATTGTATTTTGTTCATTTTGCTTTCTTCAACCTCATACGCTATTATAATTTGAGGTCCTCATATAAGGTTTGATGTATGTTGAAATCTTTTAATTCTTTATTATGATTACTAGTGGTGTTTTTTCCTAGTTAGAAACTTCTTTCTTTCATTCTCTTTTTCTCTTTTACATAGGCAAGATAGAAGTTTTATATTTGATTTTTTGCAATGTACTGTCTGAAAGCATCATTGAACTTTTGATAATGGGTTTACTTGCTTGTTATAAATTCTTTTTTTTTTCATATTTTTGTTTTTTAATTTTAAATCAACTCATGCCATTTTTTTTATCCATAATCATTTGATGAGATTTCGGCATAGACCTAAATACTTGCCAAAAAGGAGCTTTCAAAGTTCATTTTGTAGACGGGTTGCTCTCTTCTTTATTTGGCATGTCACATTTTTGTCATATGAAGTCAATTACCACTTCATCATCTTCAAAAGTGGTACACTATGCTATTTTAAATAAAGAATATTTTTTAAATTTTTATGAGAAATCGTAAACGATTTTAAATGAAAAGAAAAGAGAGGATAGAGGATGAGAGCTTAAAGCCTTCCTTTCTCTTTTTAAGTGGTCTTATAGGAGTCCTCATCTCATCCATATCATCACTAACTCATTTCATACCTGAGTTGGGTGGTTTGGCATAGTTCAAACCGAATTGTATTAGTTCAAACCGATTCACGGGTAGAATCAAACCGAATATAGTTTTTAAATTGATTTTTGGTCAATTTGGTTCGGTTATGCCAATCATGGTTTTGTATAAACTTTACATGGCCTTGAGCTCTAGGAAAAGTATTAGACGACAAATACATGGCCAAAAATAATTTTTGATGGAGAAATCTGACTTATGGATACATTTCATGGCTTGAAAGCCTAATTGTTATATGATAATTGGATGTTGATCTGTGAATCAGTTGAGTTGATGGTACAATTGGCAGATCAACTAATTGAGCTAATGTTTATTAAAAAAAAATAATTAAAAAAATCATTGATACATAAATATAACGTGAAGAAAGTATGAAAAAGCTAATTATGAGATTTTCCAAATTTAAATACCAAAAGCTTGAATGTCTATTGCTCATCCAAAAATCATACACCTAAAATCATCCATACAGGTAGTGTCTAATAATTTTCCAAATCAATGTTTTTAAAAGTAGATGGCTCAACAAACTAAAAGAGGTTGAGATTGGGTCATGGATCATTGGTTCCACCATTGAATTGGCCTAAATCGGCTAGTAATGTAATAAATATATAATTATTTATATAAAAATAATAGATAAAATAATTAATACATAAAATTATAGAAAAATATAGCATAATATTTCTATGAAGACTATTGTCATATTATAAATTGACTATATTCATAGAATGCGCTAGAAGAGCAAGATGGTAGAGATTGGTTTGATGGAGCATGGAGTTGGTGTCCATCTGGGACAATTAAGAGATGCGAGAAGAGGAGAGGAGAGGGAGGAAACTAGCCGTGACAAATAGAAAGAGTGTGGTTAAGTATGGGTGGGGCAAGGGGGAGACGGGTTCTAGAGAAAATAGATGAGCTGTGTGTGTGTGAGAGAGAGAGAGAGAGGGATTTTCCTATTAATGGCATCAAGTTCCAGTTGCTGTCAATGGCATGTAGTGATAGCAATGGTGAAGGGGGGACAACCAAGAGGGACACCACAGTTCGAGAGCAATCTATCTGAATTATAAGAGGAAACCGGTCCTTAGGATTTGGTTTGATAACTGAGCATCCTAAAAAACATCGTAAAAAATAGTCCTGGATTGCTGGTTTGGTAGAAATTCTCCTGATTGAGGTGAAATTCAGTGGGTCATGTGCTTACCCGTTCAGAATATGAAATTGGACGAGACGGGGCATTTGTTCACCGGCTCTCAGGGTCAACTGGACGGTTTGGTCTGAATCTGCTTGAAACGCTTTAGAAGAGTATGACAGCGTTGCTGATTGAAGTGGAGAAGGAAGGTTCAAAATATGAATAAGAAAACAAGGAAAAGGTTGGATGAAAGAATGAGTTTGTATACAAGGCACTTTTAGAAAGTTTTCTTAAAAGATAGTATTTTTTTCTCTATAGATGCATAGAGGACTTCATAAAAAATTTATAGATACAATACCAAACTCAAGAATAATCAAGGCTGCAGTTCTTAAATATTCTTTTGAATAAGAGCTAGCCAAAGAAAAAAAAGAAGGAATCAATTTGAACAAGAACAAAAAAAAAGAGTTTTTAATTGTTAATGTAATCCGTTTAGCCTCTTATAAAAAGAGAATAAAAATATTTTTATACATCCAATTAGAGGGACATGTCTATTGGAAGCAACGGATACAAATTCACAAGTCAAAAGGCACTGACCGATCAACCGCTCCACTCCTTGAGCACTAGTCGATCACCCAAAGACAATGATTCTCTTGGGGAAACTTTGGTTGACTACCCAGTCAAGGTCGGTCAACTGCCCGATGTGCTCAAAGCACTCGAAAAAATTCTGTTCTTCTTTCTTTCTTTTCTTTCTTATATATATATATATATATATAAAGAAAAAGAAAAAAAGGTAGGCTTGGCTATATTTGAATGTAGCTAATTTAGAATCCGATCATCTTCTTCATCCTTATATCTACATGAATCCCAGAGTTACCTCACATTTTTCACTTTTTTCATCTTTAAAATCCATGAACTGTGTAAATCTGAGGGTGAAGAAGATGACTGGATCTAAATTTAGCTACATTTTAATGTAACTAAGTCTACTTCTCTCTATATATGTTATGTTCAAAATTATGTTAAAAATTTGAATTAGATAGTTCTTTTTGATGCCTCTTCTGAGGAGAAGCTCTAAGAGAACTATAGGATTAAGGAGGGAGGTCTTCATCTATTTATAGATGAAGAAAAATAAGAACTTTAGCCTATCATATAATGTGAGATTAAAATAAATTTTCCTCTTACAAGATTAATTGAAGAATGGAGGGAAGAATAAAAATTTCACTTTTCCTTCAAAATAACTTTTACACCAAATCTTTCTTATAATTGATAGAAAATACTATATATATATATATATATATATATAACAATTACCAACTTATTTTCTATCAATAATAAGTATATACATAAAAATATATTAAAATGATATTTTTTGGGATATTGTACAGCACATATCTTTAGGTGGCCAAGGCTTAATTAAACCTATAAATTCAATATGAGACTTAAGAAATCATATTCGCACTATACAGAATTATTTGTTCCTCCAAGGCAATGCATTAATGGGCCTTACATTGATCATGTCTTAGCAAGAACTAGATATTGTTGACATTGTGACTAGCAATTGGACAAGGCTTGGCTAACTCAACAATGAATACTAAAGAGCAACGGGATTTGGACAATTCAATAATGAAATTCCAGGAGCACCAACCAAACTTGGAACACATTGATGATAAGATCCCATAATGTCCAAGTAATGAAGTCAAGGGTACTTCCATGGTACAAAAGTCCAGCTTAGTTAACTTAAAAGCAAAGGATGAAAATAAGTAGAGGAAAATGGAACCTTTAAGGTCTTGTGATTTTATTTATTTTATTAGTCTTATTTTTTTTTGTAAGTATTCTTCTTAGTATGGAGCTGGTATAGATATAGAACATGTTACCATTTGATTACTGCTTCATAAACTATTGTTCAAAAGTTTTCTATCCTGTTAAAGTAGAATCATATTGGAAGGACTTGGTTATACAAATATGGACTTATCATATTGTGAGACCCAACCCTGCTAGATCGGCTCACTTTAGATTAAGATCCAATTTAATTAGATTAAGTTAAAAAATTAAAATAATATAATTAAATTTTTTTTATTAAATCTATATTTATAATGTTTGGTATTGAGTTAGCTTTCTAATGCATCTTGAATCATTCAAATCGAAGTTCAATTAAGAAAGTTAGAATCAATTTCATGAACATATATAAGTACTAACAAACTTTTGATAAATTATAAAAAAGTTATTAATGGTAATAAGGATGATTTTTGATGTTTTTATCTAAATTTTTATATTTTAAAATTATGTTGAATGAGTTAGAAGTTAGTTTAAGTTAAGAATCTATTTTAAATATTTGATGGATATTTATCTCTTTAATTTTCTTTAAGAAATCAGTATCCTAAAAGAACTAGAAAATCTATTGGTTTTAAAGGATTAGTATCTTATAAAAAAAAGGCAACCTATTTACTTTATGAAATTTCTCTATAAATAAAGTTCAATAGAGATCTTTTCGTATCAAATCAATAATAGAGAAGGTAGAAGCTGAAGGATCAAGAAGGATGATGGAACCTTCAAGCCTAAAAAAATTAGGAATTAGTACCTAACAATTTTATTTGAAAAGGTAAGTAAATCAAATCATGATTAGAGTAATTTTTAAATTATTAAAGATTTAAATATTATATTTTATATATCTTCTATTTGATTACCTAAAAATCTTGAATTGTTGATTTTATTAAATAGTTTATGGTAAAAATTTATATGTTTAGAATTTAGTATAATTGCTAAATTTTGCAAGAATTGTTTGAAATGATATTATGTTTAGCGCTAAATCTTAAGTATTTATTTATAGTATGTGATAGCATTTTTCTTTAACATGAAAAAGCTAAATTACTTGTTTTGTAAATTTTTGTATAAATGTAGTTATCAAAAATTGGATCAAATAAGCATGTATTTTTTTGTTATGTTGCTTATGTGCCCATTAAGTTTCTAATAAATTATGAATTTGTATTATAGCTTGTTTCTAAATCTATTCACATGTAAAAGTTATGTATTAAGTTAAGTAAATGTATGTGAGACTTAAGCAATTTGCAACCCATTTTCATATGAAACAAGATATGACATGTTTAGGTGTAAGTTATCAACTCTGTTGTCCTTGCCTTTCAGAGCTTGTACGAAGGCTTATAATTGATACTGAAATCCACCTTCATAGAAAATATATGCAGCAATCTATTTTTGACCTACCTCCATAGGTTAAATGCAGTGATCTGTTCTGGCCCTGCCACAGGGAATTATATGTGGTCGTGGTTATAACTGCAGAGTTATTATTATAGTTTGAAATGAAAGTTTCAATCTTCTAAATTTAATATTATTACTATAAATGATATGCATTATTTTCTATTAAAATTGTTTATGAAAATGATAGTTAAATATCATATTATGCATGTATTTTAAATTGAATTAAGTTGCACAATTGATCCCTCTAAGCGTGATTAGGGGTTACTTGCTGAGCTTTGCTCATAAAAGTTTTTTTTATTTTTTTTTAGAGTCCAAGAAATAAGCAGGATTTCGAGTAGAAGTTGATTCAAAATTTAGTTACTTTCCTATGATTAGTTAGTTGGATTTAAGAATGTCTAGGATATTTGATATCAACATCATATGTTAAATTTTGTTATTGACCTTATTATGGAATTTGACTAATTTTATTGGATGGATATTGAATCTGCTATTGTTAGTCATATTTATTTAATTTATAGTATTATTTAAGTATGATGCCTTGCATGTTACGGATTTATTTTCCAAATATGTGGTGGATTGTCGTATTCTGGATCCACTCTTAAGTTTGGAACGTCACAATTATAATGATATGAGAGCAAGATTTGATCCTTAGGAGATTTGGACCAATTAGCGGTGATATGGGTAGAGATTAGGTTGAATAGAAGTATATGAGAATTGAGAATGAGTATTTACAATTCCAAAATAAAATTTTGAGAATGAATTTTTTTTAGAAGGGGAAAATGTAAGATCGGAGTAGCTCACTTTTGATTAATATTCAATTTGACTGGATTAAGTTTAAAAAATATAAAAAATAATATAACTAAAATTTTTGATTAAATCTATTTTCATAACATTTGGTGTTGAGTTTGCTTTCTAACATATTTTGAATCACTTAAATCAAAATTCAATTAAGAAAGTTAGGATCAATTCCATGAACATATATCAGTGTTAACGAACTTCTAATAAATTATAAAAATATCATTGATGGTAATAAGGATGATTTTTAGTGTTTTTATCTAAATTTTTATATTTTAAAATTATATTGTATAAGTTAAAAGTTAGTTTTAAGTTAAGAATCTATTTTAAATATTTAATAGATAGTTATCTCTTTGGTTTTCTTAAAGAAATCAATATTCTATAAAAACTAAAAAGTCTATTGGTTTTAGGAAATTAGTATTTTATAAAGAGTATGAAACATATTTATTTTAGGAAATTTATTTATAAATAAAACTCAATGGAGATCTTTAGTATCAAATTAATAGTATAGAAGGTAAAAATTGAAGGATCAAAAAGGATAATGGAGCCCTTAAGCCTCAAAAATTGAGGATTATTTTCTAGCAATTTTATCTAAAGAGGTAAGTAAACCCGATCATGGTTAGAGTAATTTTTAAAATTATTAAGGATTTAAATATTATATTTTATAAATGTTCTATTTGATTACTTGAAAATCTTAGATTAGTTGTTTTTATAAATATTTTATATTAAGAAAATTTATATGTTTAGAATTTAGTATAATTGCTAAATTTTTCAAGAATTATTTGAACCGATATTATGCTTAGCACTAAATCTTAAGTATTTATTTATAATATGTGATAGGATTTTTCTTTAATATGAAAAAGCTAAATTACTTATTTTGTAATTTTTTGCATAAATGTAGTTATCGAAAATTGAATCAAGTAAGCATGTATATTTTGTTTTGTTGCTTACATGCCCATTAAGTTTCTGAAGAATTATGAATTCGTATTATAGTTTGTTTCTAAGCCTATTCACATGTAAAAGTTGTGTATTAAATTAAGTAAATGTATATGAGACTTAAGCAATTGGCAAACCGTTTACATATAAATAAGATATGACATGTTTAAATATAAATTATGAACTTTCAACCAACTATGATCTATAATATATTATCTCTACCTTTCGAGGATATCGGGGATACCGGGATCTACCTCTTATGAAAAATATGTGATGATCTGTTTCTGACCCACTTTCACAATTTTAAAAATAACGATCTATTCTAGCTGTACCGCATATCACAATTTGAAATGAAAACTTTAAGTTTTAAAATTTTATATTGTTACTATAAATGACATACATTATTTTTTATTAAGATTGTTTATGAAAATAATAGTTAAACATCATATTATGCATGTATTTTAAATTGAATTAAGTTGCATACTTAATCCCTCTAAACATAATTATGGATTACTTGTTGAGCTTTGCTCAAAAAAGTTTTTTTTTTTTTTTTTTAGAGTTCAAGAAATAAGCAATATTTTGAATAGAAATTAGTTCAAGATTTAGTTAATTTTCTGTGATTAGTTAGTTGGATTTAAGAATATTTTTGATATCCAATATTAAGATCTTTATATTAGATTTTCTTATTGGCTTCATTATGGAATTTGACTAGTTTCGTTGAATGGATATTGAATTTGCTATTATTAATTGTACTTATTTAATTTTATGCTATTATCTTTGTATGACAATGCGTGTTAGGATTTATTTTTAAGTGTACCGTGGATTGTTGCATTTTGAATCTACTCTATGATCTAGGGCGCAATATATATATATATATACTTATTAAGATTCTTGTAATAATATTAATTTTCTATTTTCTTAAGGAAAAAGATTGATATATCACTTTCACATTCATGTTATATTGGATTTAGCATGTGAAGTTAAATTTTATTTCAACTCGGGGCAGAAGTTGGTTTTATGGTCCTATTGTATTGCCATTCGGCAAGCTGGCCTCTAGAAGAACGCGTGCCGATAAGTCTTCGAGCTTTTTCTTGCGTGCCCAAAACGGCGAAGAACGCTTCTATCTGCAAGAGAATCTTCTCCAAAACCATCTGTCTCCGACTCAGTCCAACATGCCGATGCTTGCAAGCAAATCAGAAGAAGCCATTTGGCATGTGACCGTCAGAAGTCTAGCAGAGAACTTGTCGCACGCCTACCAAAGCCAAACGTTCTGTGCCGATAATTATGCGAACCCTTGTTTCGTGACCAACGGCCAAGCACGCTTCTTCTTGTACGAATCAAAAACCATCCGTCTCCAACTCAATCCACCGTGCCCGATACGTTGCAAAAGAGGTTCGGGGCCCCTTGTGCATCCACCCGTTCTCTCTTCTACATCTACTTGGAAGCCATTATCTGGGACCCATGATTCTTTATATAATACGAGTGACCGCCTCCTTATCTCATGGAAGAGAAGTGAAGGGAGAGAGATGGGGAGGCCTTTGGATCCGTTGTCCTTGGCACTGGTGCTGGTGCTATCTCTTGCACCCAACTGGGCTGTTGCTCAGATCCTCTTTCAGGTAAAGATTCTTACGTTTGCACCACTTGATCTCATCAGGTAGTGAAGTAGTACATCTTCTAACAAGGGAAGGTTCCCAGGGCTTTAATTGGGAGTCATGGAAAAAAGAAGGGGGATGGTATAACTTTCTGAAGGGCCAGGTACCTGACATTGCCGGTGCTGGAGTTACGCATGTGTGGCTCCCTCCACCCTCGCATTCAGTGGCAGAACAAGGTTTGTAGCAGTTTACTCCTCCATGTTTACTCTTCTACTCTGGTCTTATAAGCAATTTTTAGATGAATAATGATATAGGACCAGCACAAATGGGATGAATCTTGCTTATGAAACTGGTTTATCATGCAAGTAATCTTTATTAGGTGAGAGGCAGATCCTGTTATATTAACAAAAATATCAGTTTGTTAATAAGGATTTAGTACAAATAGTGTTCGAGAGGCTCGTTGTAATTTCTCTTTAATAAATCATGACAGTTTTCTACATGATTTGTACTTTTAGTTTTTTGGCTTGTCAGTTCGAAGTGGTTAGATAATATGTTATATCTATAAGTCGGCCAATACAAAAAAGAAACAGAATGGTTAGGTCTTGTGCCTCAGCAGGGGAGCCTGTTTATTTAATGATCTAAGGTTGTGACTTTGGCTTATTAGGCATCTAATAGCATCAAATAATTTAGTGCTGTCTTGCTATTAGTAAACATGCAGTACCTGAGTTTGATGGATATGCTTCCTATCTATCTATGGTGGAATAATTGGATTTCAACACAAACTTGGGAGGCTTGGCATGAAATACAGGACCAAGAGCCCATTAGCTAATCTTCTGCACTCCTTTGATGTATAATTGAAACAGAGAGAGACGTCAAAACAATTGGAAATTTGTTTTCCATAGATGATATAACCTTATGTTGCCAATCTATTTATTAGATTACACTGAGGTTTTAGTTCAGAGTAATTTGAAAAAGTAATTAACATACAGAGCTGTTTTTGAGTGAGGTTGGAGGAAGTGAGTCGCTTCCCCCAGAATATACAGAGAGACATCAACCTTCTTAGCTGATCAATTACAGAATTTATAACTTGATAGCAAGATATTGCTGATGCAATGAATTTTAAATTGTTCTACTCAGGTTACCTGCCAGGAAGGTTGTATGATTTAACTGCATCAAAATATGGGAACCAAGATGAGCTGAAGTCACTCATCAGTGCATTCCATGGCAAAGGAATCAAGTGCATCGCTGACATCGTAATCAATCACAGATGTGCAGATAGACAAGATGGGAGAGGGATATACTGTATCTTTGAAGGCGGGACGCCGGATGACCGCCTCGATTGGGGCCCGACGATGATCTGCAGCGACGACACCAAATACTCTGATGGCACCGGGCACCCTGACACTGGCCTCGGCTTTGATGGAGCTCCTGACATCGACCACCTCAACCCAAGGGTCCAGCGTGAGCTCTCTGATTGGATGAATTGGCTCAAGAGCGAGATCGGTTTCGATGGATGGCGTCTTGACTTTGCTAAAGGTTACTCATCAGACATCGCCAAGATTTATGTCGGTCAAACGATGCCAGATTTCGTGGTTGCAGAGATTTGGAGCTCTTTGGCTTATGGAAACGATGGCAAGCCAGCTTACGACCAAAATGCGCACCGCCAAGAGCTAGGTAACTGGGTTCAAACGGTTGGCAGTCCAGCCACAGCTTTTGATTTCACCACCAAGGGAATACTACAAACAGCCGTGCAAGGGGAGCTTTGGCGGATGCGTGACTCCAATGGGAAGGCATCTGGGATGATTGGATGGTGGCCGGAGAAGGCGGTCACATTCATCGACAATCATGATACTGGTTCGACACAGAGCATATGGCCCTTTCCTTCTGATAAAGTCATGCAAGGCTACGTTTACATTCTCACGCACCCAGGGATCCCCAGTATCGTAAGTTTTGATTTAACCACTTTCTTAGTCCATGCTATTTCGCATCTTGATCACTTCAACCTAATGTCTTATCTAATCTATCTACCGTCTCTTCTTTGTGCTAAATTCTATACCGAACATCAAATTCTTGTAGTTGAAAGACTAAAACTGGTGAGCATTTTTTTGAAAAACTGGACAGTGAGTCAATAAAAAAAAAAAAAAAAAAAGAGCAGACTTGATATTTTAGTGTTCTTGGTTACCATAAAAGAATATAGCAGCACATACCCTTAACTAAACTATTGATTACCATGTTTTGCAGTTTTATGATCACTTGTTTGATTGGGGTTTGAAGGAGCAGATCAGTGAATTGGCAGCAATCAGGTCCAGGAATGGAATCCATCCAGGTAGCACGTTGCGCATCTTAGCTTCAGACAGTGATCTCTACGTAGCGGCAATTGATGAGAAGATTATTGCGAAGATAGGACCAAGATATGATGTCGGGAACCTTGTTCCTTCCAACTTCCACATCGTGGCCTCTGGTGATGGCTACTGTGTATGGGAGAAGAGTTGATTACGAATCACTGGAAGAACCGCTTGGCCATTCCTGTTTTAATTATCTTAAGAAGCTATATAAGATTGTGGACGAATGCGGTGTGGTCTAGATTATGGTAAATAAAAGTGATTATCTGCTTATGTAACTATAGTTTGAAGTAGTAGTAGTAGACTGGAATAGTTGTCAAGAATTATTTCTGTATCAGAAAATGCATATTCCCTAATTGGAGACCATAATATTTGAGAATAGTTCTGTTGGCCGACCTCGTTCAGCCTTCATATTCGCCTATGTAGCTTGTTTTTGTACCATAAATAGAGGATGGGCTATTTATCAGATATATATTTTTCTTGTTAAGCATCTTAACTGCAATTCGGAAAACATTTTAGTTAAGTTTTCAGAAAACTGATGAATGACAGAGATGTTAAAATAAATTTCTGATTTTGAAAAGGTTTATGTTTTTAATACTTATATTTAATAATGTCACATTGGGTATTTAAATATAATAAGTTGACTTGTATTTAATGAAATTCTAAAGTTTTAAGTTTTGTTAGACCTTCTAGTTTTTAGGCCTGGGCACATAAGGAGTCTTATTTTGCTTATGATGAAAGGCTTTGGACCAAGTTAGGTTCTTTGTACATTAGGAACAATCTTATTAGATATCTTTAGCAAAGTACAAGTTTGTTATTCGAATAACAATGCCTTCTATTTTAATTTATTTAGCAATATACCTTTCCAATTTTCTCATATTATTTAGCTTATTATTATTTCAATTATATTTAATTATATGTAATTATTAGCAAGTTTTATCATATTTCTTGAAACAAAATTTTAAATTATTGCATAGTTAAAATTTGTAACATAAATTTTTGATAGTAGATTTCATCTTTGGATATTTGCGCTGAAAATTATTATCATATGGCATGATTAAACAATATTCTGCTATTAAAAATGAAAAGATAATTTGGTAGAAAATTTTCTTAGCTTTCTTTTTCTCGCTAATCTTTAAAAATATTGTTTAATCAATTTTTAAAGTAAAGAGGGTTTGAATCTTTTGTTATTTTTTTTTTTAAAAAAAAAAATCCATCAAAACTTGCTACTCTAAAATTTATGTAGAAAATCTTAAATTAGACTTTTAAGATAAAATACTTGAAAATCTGATTACTTCTTTGTTTTGAAACCTATACTAGAATATTATTGGTACATTTGAAATATATTGAATATATTATTTTAAAAGTGCACTTATACACTTTTAACATCTTTACTGTTTCAAAAATTTTAAGACCTACACTTTAAAGTATACTTGAAGACTTAATTGCTGAGTTAGAGTAATTACTCTAATTTAGGATAATTGTTTAGTGTATTGCTTATTCAATAACATTGTTGTTGCTATCTAGATTCTCAAGAAGTAGGCTTTGATTGCCGCTATAAGCTTTTTAGTGTCATATGCAAACCCCTTTATAATGCATGCTCTTTCAATAAGGCTATTAAGGAATTGTAGGATGCCCTAAAGGCTAATGATAGCTTAGACTGGTTTACCATATCCAAATTTTGAAAATAGATTATAATATATTCTCTAAGTCTAAAAGTGTTTAGATCCATAACTTTCATGATCTTCTTGTTTAAGGTAATTTTAGCCATTACCTAAAATATTAACAACCCACCGTGATGAAAGTAACATCACTTGCAAAGTAGATTGATTCGGACAATAATTCAAAACTTTTCATATTTGACCTATGATAAAAAAGCAAGTAGGAACCTATGATTTGGGATCCCATCAAATAGGTTAACTTAGATAGTAACCTAAAAACTTTTTATATTTGGATTAGAATAGAAAAAGATAAGTAAACACCTACTGTTCAAGGCTTTAAGCACATCATCTTTAATGAAATTACAAAATGAATTGATTCGATCATCAACTCAAAAATTTTTATCTTAGACTATAATAAAATGGGTAAATAAAGCCTATAATTTAGACACTGAATGTATCATTTTTAAGAAAACTATAAAACGAATTGATTTAAGCATCAACTCAAAAATTTTTATATTTAAAATATATGAAATTCGATCCTTTGGGCCAACCCGATGGTAAAACCAAGTCTAACCTCTAAATAAAATATATATATAAAAAAAAAAAAAAAGACTAAAGCACACTTTTAAACCTTAAACTTTAAGGTGTCTTATTTTAATCCTATGCTATCAAAATTTTTTAAGATGTTTTTAAATTTTTTATTTTTTTTCATTTTGTACCCTACCATTAAAAATCTAGTGATGTCGCGAAGAGTCCACCGGTTTGGCATCCTACGTTGCTGAAAGCTGAGCTTATGTGGATTGAAACCAAATTTTAATGGGTCAAGTAGCTGAAATCAAAGGGTTTAACCCATTAACCCCAAACCCATCGTCCCATCAATCTGAGAAACTTAGAGAGAAGACTCTGGGTGAAGGAACAGATAGAATCCACCAAGATTGACATCTAAAACAAAATAGAAAACATGAATGAAGAAAAGAAGTTAAAAAACTTGGAAGGTGGACGTACTCTCATCTCTTTAAGGCCGAAGATGCCGTCGAAGAGCTTCCAGAAAAGGCTTGCCCCGTGCGCTATTCGCCGCTCGAAGGGTTTGTGCGGAGCTTAGAATGAATAAAAAAAAAAAATAAAAAAAGATTTTTTTCTTTCCTTTTTTTTTTCTCCGAGGGTTTTAGAGCCAAAGGCTCCTCTATTTTCTCTCCGTTTCTCAAGGAAGAAGGAGAGCACTCGAGTCTCGGCGGCCGGGCAAGCGGTCATTCGCTGGGGACCGCAGAGCCAGCCAATTGACCCCAGCTAATTGACCAAGATCCACAAAAAAAGAAGAGAGACCAAATTATTGCTACCATACTAAAGGACCAAATTACTGCTACTATACTTCTATCGAACTACAAAGAAGAAGAGAGACTCACTTGAGGTTGAAGACCTAGACCGAACTAAAAGACTCGAAGTGTCTAGAAGACCAAGTATGGAAGCTAGCAGCCGACCAAGACTATTTTCAGAAGAGAGCAAAGCAAATGAGCCCTCTCCCCATCTTAAAACTTCGGACTTAAGCTATCTTGTGCCGAGTTGCCAGGTGGCCTTATCTTACTAGAGAATCCAGCAGCCGCTCATCATGAGATAGCTAAATCAAATGCTTTGCTCGACAACCAAAGAAACAAATTGGCTTGCTCGACTTTTAAGATGATTCATCCTGAAACTCATCATGGTGGCTCGTCATTTCATGATGCTTATTAATTAAGAAAAACTCGAAATGATATGTCAAGCTATTCTGCCTTTCAGTAGAATTCATGTTATATCCCGCACTTTAATAACAATGCTGAATAAGTCATCCTACACTTGTTATCCCAAAAGGTTAGCTCAGGCTAAGCCATATCTCAAAGATGGGATGGTCATTTGTAAAACCAACCTAATAGTCTTCAATGGTCACTCTGAAATGGTTTAAGGCTCGATCAAGGTTGGTGATGAATCTTTTCCAGACTCAAAACACTATCTTAAAAAAGATTTGACCTAGAGGATTCATTCCTCTTTTGAGATTTTGCATAAAAAAAACTATGGATTGATAAGGTCATGATTGACTGATAACCATAAATCATAGGGCTTTATCGCATCTGCTCTAACCGATTAGATTGAGCAATTTTTATGTTATTGAGCTTGGTCTAATAAACGATCTATCAGATCACTCGGTCACAAAAAAGAGCCTGTAAGCCTAAGATAGATTGCTCGCACAAGAATCCAAGCTTGTTTTCTGACTTAAACATAAACTTAAGTTTAAACTTTTGAAAGTGAAAGGCAAATAATGTGGTTTAATTTGACTAGCTAATCCAGTGGTAATATATGACAAAATTGGATATCATTATGGAAAGAGAAAACCCAGATGAAAAAAGAATTATCATTCATTGTCATTGATCTATCCTAATTAAATCAAGTTTTTCTTTATTTAGTGTAAAACCATTTCAAAAAGAAATTAATCGATCTATTCGAAGAATATTTCTTTATGCTTGCTACTTCCTTGAGAATCAAGGTTATTAAGAACCGTCTTATATAAGAGTCCAGCTAAAAGAAATAATTTTTTCAAATGTTTATAAAAACAATCCTAACCACTTTATATAAAACAAGCTTTCTTCGTTTTTTGTTTAGGTCCTCGTCCAATAGCCCACGATCTTTCATTGTTTACTTTTTGAAGAATTTTTTCTGAAAGAAAACTTTGGGACGCCCTTTTTGTCGTAAAAAGGCAGCTTCTATTTTTTTTTTCCGTAAGATGGCGGATAATTTGATTGAAAAATCTACTATGCATGCGAAAAACACATCCTTTCTGACATATCAAAATCAATTTTGGACATTAATAAATGTATTGATCTTCGGTAGCCGGTCACATTGACGTGATGTGACATGAAGTAATAAGTTCTTAGGCTAACTAAAGTTTAAAAAAATAAAAAAATAATTAAAAGGTCAAAAAAAGGAAGGAAGGGATGTCGTGGCAGTTTTTCCATCATGTTAATATGAGAGAGTCCACTATCGCGTAACAATGGAGCTAAGCATCTCTAGCCGCACCAAGTGGTGAGTTTGGATGAGAACACTGTCAGGCCGAACGGCACATGGACGTACATTAATGCAAGGAGTCAACCACAAAAGTTAAGTCTGTCAACTCTAATCATTCGTTCCCTGTATCCGTCAACAATTAATAGGCACATAAAATGCTTCAATTCGAGTTAAAAGAGATTGAACAAGATATCCCCTCCAATTCTTTTCTATGGCGTAAAGCACACGGCAAAAAGTCGAGGCTTCCCCTCCCCCTCCCCCTCCCCCTCCCACTCCCAGATTATGGATGCAACGAATGCAAGGAGTCAAGCACAGAAGTTAAGCCTGCCAACTCTAATCATTCAATCCCTGTATCCGCGAACAATTAATGGGCACATGAAATGCTCCAATTCGAGTTAAAAGAGATTGAACAAGATATCCCCTCCAATTCTCTTCTATGGCCTGGAGCACACGGCAAGAAGTCGAGGTTCCCCCTCCCCCTCCCAGATTATGGATGCAACGAATGCAAGGAGTCAAGCACAGAAGTTAAGCCTGCCAACTCTAATCATTCAATCCCTGTATCCGCGAACAATTAATGGGCACATGAAATGCTCCAATTCGAGTTAAAAGAGATTGAACAAGATATCCCAGATCGTCCTCTGCCAGAGAATAGTGTGATCGTAGAACAGAGTTTAAGAACAGAGTTTAAGAACCTTATTCATAAAGAAAATGAGAATCCTACTCATCCCTTATTTTTTTTTGTTATATTAAATGATGAAAAATGTTATATATTTTAATAAAATTTTTAAAATTTTATTAATTTTTAAATGAATATGACAAAATCTTAGCACTTGGTCCTCACAATGCAGAAACTCTGTTTTTTTTTTAATCAGCATAAGCATGTAGGTTAAATTATTAAACTTTATTCAATAGTGACATCAGACTAGAGAATGACAAAACTATTAGGGATCATTTAGTTAATTACTAGTGATAGAATTATTAGTGATAGAATGATCAATGATAAGATCATCAGTGATGGGATTGCTAATAATTTAATATCATATCATTTGATATGAGATATTTCAATAACCAAAAATCACGAATGATCATAAATCATTTTATTTAGTATGCCATAGAAATGGAGGGTCACCATACATATAATATCAATAATACCCTTAAAAACTTATTCACATAATATATTTTATATATAATATAATATAATATGTATAAATTATATATGTAATATAAGATTAATAATATTATTAATAATAATATAAATATATATTATATAATATGGTATATTATAATAATATTAATATAAATTTATTATTAATATTATAATATATAATATATAGTTAATATATCTAATAATATTAATGTAACATTAATGATAATACATTATATATTATAATAATTAATATTGTATAATTTATAATAATATATATTTATTAACATATTAATTATATACTAAAATTATAATATATTATTATATAATATTTATGTATTATAAATATTATATTATATTATATTATATGATTATAATATGGGGAGAGATTGATAAATATAGGAATAAAGTTGTTTCCATGCCAAATGATGATGATCTAGCTTTCCTACCTCTTGGGTGGGATTAGGGTCACTCCTCTAGATAGTGATCCTAATTCCATAATGATGATGCATGACTATCCAAATAAGGATACTAAACATAGTGATCTTATCACCATCCCAAGATCATTAATAATCTTTTAAACATCGCCCCATGCCAAATAGTCCCTCAAGAAAAGTGAGCTTATTCCCCTACTTTAATCACTGCCATGTAGTGTTAGTGGGATAATAGAGCGGATTTGCTTATTAGCTATTTGACTTTTTGGTACTGTATCAATTCCATCTAGTCTCATATTGACTGTATGCTAGAAAAATCTTAGGTTATTATATAGGATCAAGAAGCCTAGATAATATCTTTTTGACTAGCTTTTTTAAGATGGAATCCTGCATTATTATAAATAGTATTAAAGTGAATCCAGCTGATGATCATGTAGACTAAAGAATGTTGAAGCTGGACTTTATATATTGATGATCGAATTTAGATCTGGATTTGGATATGGAGCCTTATTCTAATGAGAATATCAGGATTTGAACAGGGAGAATTTGTGAGAACCCATGTTGAGAAGTATTTAGTTTCACATCGACTATATACTGAGAAAATTCTGAGTATTTATACAAGATCAAAGAGCCTAACTAATATTATTTTTGGTGAAGTTTTTAGCTATTATGAATTGATGTTGTTACAAATAGATCAGATGAGTCCATACTAACAAGTGTTTAGTCTTATATCCTTCATATGGTAGGAAGATTCTAAGTATTAATACAATATCAAGAAACCTAAGTAATACATTATTGGCTAGACTTTTTGGATGATATTATAGGTTACTACATTTGAACTGTGATGGGGGGATAGTTGTCCCCGATGGGAAATATGTGGCACTGTTTCATCTAACCCATATTGTAGCAAAATGAGCACCACATCTTGTTTTAATTGCCGTACACAAAGGTTGGTGGTTTATTCGAGGCTTTATTGCCATTTTGACCACAACGGTCCCCCAAAAGGGACTCGGGGGAACGCAATGGGAGCAGCGCAAAGCACGTTCTAGTTTTTCGTTTTCAATTTTGCTGCTGGGCTTGGGCTTCTTAGCATGTCCAAAATTTTACTCCTATCTTGTGGCAGCTACAGTTCATAGGGTTCCACTAATGATCAGCTGTCATGACGCCGCCTACTTCATTGGTTCACCGTTGCAATCGGAGACTGGTGCCGTATTTATCGGGTCAGTCAACTAGTGTCCATAGGACCCTATGTACCACTTTGACAATCACCAGCTTCCGTAGTCAATCACATGCCGCATTAAATTCTATAGTCTATCTATTTTGTTTGGCACGCCAGAGTGGCATATGATTATCAATTCAATTTCATAAGATTCAAAAATATAACAAAAAAAAAAAAAAAAAATTGATTGCTAATCGTGCGATTTTAGATATGTAATGCCGCTGAAATAATAGGATCCGAATACGTGAAACCATTTCAAATATTGAATTGGACTGAGAAAGATTGGATTGGATTGGATTCTCAATCCAATCCTATCCAATCCATCCGTACTTTACCAATTCACAGGCATTCTATCATCGGGCATCCATCACGCGAATTGACAAGCGACATGGATCATCACGCAAATTGACAAGCGACATGGATGCACAAATTGATTGTCAAAATTTCTGTTCTAACAGTCAAACCAGCCAGCCGGACATATCGTGAAAGTTCATTGATACGGAAGACAAAGTAGAGTAAGTCATTGAAATTTCCACTGGAGGATTTGGAAAGTGAGCATAAACCCACAAATGATTCAGATGCTCCTGTTTATATTCGTGCGCCATTGAACCCGGCATTGGAAAGTGAGTGCAATTCAGCGCACGGTTCTTTTATCTCCAAAGTTCCAGATTTTGACAGGGCGCGTCTCCGTCACACTGCTGCCTGTTCGTTCAAACAAAACGCGTCCTGTTGCGGATTAAGTCTAATCAATTGCCCGTCCAGCCGCGGAAACGCTCCCCTCGCGATCTCTCTACCGTGACCGATCCGCGCGAAACGCCAATCAGAGACTCCTTGTACACAATGTGGAAGTCAAAGCTCTCCTGGACTCCACATTTGAATTCTTCGCAATTACCAGGCAGCCACCCCACCTCCAATGGTTCTATATATTGAGGAGCGACTCCATCTCCTTCCCACTCAAAACTAAACGGAAGAATCGAGATGGGTAGTAGGCCTTTGACTTCGCTCTCCCTCGCGCTTGTGCTGGTGCTGTCTCTTGCACCCCGCCTGGCTCTTGCTCAAATCCTCTTTCAGGTAAACTGATCCACCTCTGTTAATCTTCTAATCTCAACAGATGGAGATATGCAGTGCGTCTTCTGATTAAAGGAGGCATGCAGGGTTTTAATTGGGAGTCATGGAAGCAAGAAGGGGGCTGGTATAACTTTCTCAAGGGCCAAGTCTCAGATATAGCCAAAGCCGGAGTTACGCACGTGTGGCTCCCTCCAGCATCGCAGTCCCGCTCTGACGGACCGCAAGGTTGGTCGTCGACTCCATAATTTTTTTTTGGAGCCCTGAATTTATTATATGAACCGATGATCTTGTAGCGTCTGCGTTTAACAACATAGATTTTAGCTTGTTATAATTTCAAAGTGAGGCACAAAATAGAATCAACCCACTTCGGTTATAATGAACTATATAAGTTATAGCTCTGTACGAGGATATTGCTAATGCGATGCATTTGTAAAAAATTTGTTCTCAGGTTACTTGCCAGGAAGGCTGTATGATCTGGATGAATCGAAATATGGAAACAAGGAAGATCTCAAGTCACTGATCGGTGCATTTAGCGAGAAAGGAGTCAAATGCATCGCCGATATTGTCATCAATCACAGGGCAAACAACAATGATTCGGGAGGCAAAAATTGCACCTTCGAAGGCGGGACTCCCGACAGCAAACTTGACTGGGGCCCGAACATGATTTGCAGTGACGACGATTTCTGTACTGGCACGGGCAACCCCGACACTGGCATGGGATGGGGAGGCGTTGCCGACATCGACCACCTCAACCCCACGGTCCAAAGTGAGCTCTCGGATTGGATGAATTGGCTCAAGAGCGACGTCGGTTTCGATGGATGGCGTCTTGATATGGTTCTGGGATACACAGTGGACGCTGCCAAGATTTATGTAGACCGAACGGCACCAGGTATTGCGGTTGCTGAGTATTGGAAAGCGCTTGATGAGGGGACCGACGGCAAGCCAGCTTATAATCAAGATGCCCGCCGGCAGGAGCTTGTTGATTGGATTCAAACCGTTGGCGGCCCAGCAACAGCTTTCGACTTTCCCACCAAGCTCATACTGAATGTGGCGGTGCAAGGAGAGCTTGATAGAATGCGTGATTCCCAGGGAAAGGCTCCTGGGTTGATTGGATGGTTGCCAGAGAAGGCGGTCACATTCATCGACAATCACGACACCGGCTCAACCCAGAGCGAGGCGCCTTTCCCTACTGCAATGATCATGCAAGGCTATGTTTACATTCTTACACACCCAGGGATCCCCTGCATTGTAAGTTTTAATTCTATGCTGGCTTTGATCACTTAAATCTATTCCTTTATCTAAGCAGCCTCCTCCTCCCCACCTAGTTTTTCAGTGGTAAGTTTGGAGATTAAGCTCTTGAAATTTGAATTAGAAAGGCAGAACGTCGACGTTGTTTAATTGAACTTAAGAAAAATTAAAGCAAGCTTTGTTTTTTTCCAATGTTCTTACAAAAGAATAAAGTTATGCTTCTCCTCTAACCGGGCATCGATTGTTCTGTTTCGTAGTTCTATGATCACTTGCTGACGATGGGTTTGAAGGACGCGATCACTCAGGTGGCAGCAGTCAGGACTCGGAACGGGATTCATCCGGGAAGCGCACTGCGCATCATGGTTGCCGAGAGCGATCTCTATATTGCTGCGATTGATGAGAAGGTTATTGCGAAGATAGGACAAAGAGATGGTTTTGACAGCAGCATCATTCCTTCGAACTTCAACCTCGCTCTATCTGGTGAACACTATGCCATATGGGAGAAGATGTGATTCTGGTCAAAATAAGCCGGTGAATGGGTTCGGTATAATCAATTATACCAAGATGTTATTTACCGTAGGAATAAAGGTTTAATGGCTGTAGTGGAAGAAGATGATTGCCAGGAATAAGAATTACTTAACCATCCTCATCAGGGGCAATGATATTTGCGAATAAATTCACTGGTCGTCCTCATCCATTCTCAACATTTGGTCGACCATTTTATGACTTTGTATTTCAATAATTTAATAAAATCTATAGTTCATGGGGAAAATTTTGAGTTGATTGCAATTTAAAATTCCCTTGAGTCAACTTTTTGAGGGAACTGATAAACAAAGCAAAGCAAACACTTCACCCCCAAGGTAAATAGAAGATCAATAATATAATTTCTGTGGGGAAGATCTATGTGGAGAGTCTGAAATTCAGAAAAACTTTGGCCCGATAATCTTTTATGGATGCCTTGGCCAACGAAAGCGCAAACAAGGGAGGTTTACCGTGAACCACAAAATGGCTATGGAGCTCACCGGCCTACCGAGTGATAAGCTAAAACACATCGGACCATCAAAGCGCTCCCTTTCCTATGATTGCCTCTCTATGGGGTTTCTGCCTCTCGCCTCCCCTCTATTGGTCCGAGCGCTCCATGTCATAACGACCATCACCTATAGTATACTTTAAGATTATTTTTATTATTACAAAATTATATTTTATATAATAACTTTCTTTATCATCATTGAAAAGCGTTCTACTCACGACTTTTATATCACTAACGTAGTAAAAATTATTATCTATACCATAATTTATAGCTATTTTTATTACCACAGAAATTTAATTATAGTGGCAATTAAATTTATTGTCATACAAAATTAGTTCAGTGATAAGTATTATCATTATTGATGATATAAAAATTATTATTTATACATTATTATGGGATAGTTTTGTTGTTATTAAAATTATTTTTAGTAACAAATAAATTTATTATCACATAATAACATTTTAAGAAAAACATGCAGCTAAAATCATTATAACTTTTGTTATCTTAAGAACAAACTGTGTTATCTCAAAATATTTAAGTACATGAATTTTATTACACTCTCATAATTAAAAACTTTTACAATACTTTAAAGTTGAAGTATATTACCAGTGTAATGCTGCGATGATCGCAATGTTACCAAACCGAGCTGAAGAGGGAGAGTTCGCCATTTTTTCTGCTGGCCATTCAATCGCTCCAAGGGATGATTTATTTCTTCTTCTACCCCTTCTTTTCCTGGCTTCAACAACATCCTATCATTCTCGTTTCTGTTCTCTGCAACCTTCCGTCGCTGGATCCCCCACCAGCATCTTCTTCGTGGGCTCGACAACTTCGTCTGGTAATCTTTTTTCTATTCTCTCCTTGATTTGGGTTTCTAGATCATCTGAGTGGGGCATAGAAATTGATCTGTCTCATTTTTTTATTTTTATTTTTTATGTTTTTTTTAACGTAAGTAACAGGGGACCTTTGGCAGCAAACTTCGGCAACGTTCGTGATATCCGGTTTATAAAAAATAATAAAAAAAAAAAATCTCGAATCATCGAGAAGCTTCTCTCCCTCTTTCCAGAGCTTTCCAAGCCCTTTTTCTTTTTCTTCTCCCTCGTTTCTTTTTCCTCGATTTTTTTCTCCACCGGCTTCACCCTCCCCTCTCCCCGTCTCCCATTCTCGTCTCCGCCCACCGCCTTCGCCTTCCCTCCATCGTCGCCGTCAACCGACGCCAATCTCCCTCTTCCTTTCTCCGCCACTGTGAATCCGTTAGCTGCCATCGTCAACCTCCTCCCTTCCTTGCCTTCTTCCTCTCTGTTTCTTCCACCATCGTCATCGCCTAGGCTGCTGCCGTCCACCCGTTTCTCCCTTTCTTCGACCGTCGACCATCTCCTAGATTTTCCTCGTCTTCCACCGTGGTATCGCTGCCGCTGCTCAATCTTCCTTCTCCGCACATGGCTTCTCTTTCCCTCCCAAAGCCATCATGGCTGCCATCATCTCCTCTACTGCCATCATGATCTCGTCGGCTACCAGCGTCGTTGCCATTCTCAGTCGCCATGGCTGCCCCCCTCCCTCTCCTTTCCTCCACTGGCTTCTTACCTTTGTCTCTGCCACCGCTGCCAACGACCCTTCTCCTTCACCGAGCTCCTGCACAGCTGCCCTCACGAGCGTTGCCACCTCCCTCTCCTCCGTCCTGGCACCTCCCTCCGCCCACCGTCGCTGCTGCCGTCGTGCCTCCCTTCTCTATGTTTTTAGCGACCCAAGAGCGTCTTCGTTCGCTGACGACCATGGCTAGTGCCTCCCCATTTTCCTCCGTCGTCCTCTCCGTCGACCTCCGCGCCCTCCCTCTTCCTCCGCCTCTGTCCACCACCAAACCTGGTCGTCGCCGTTCCCTTTGCCATCCTCACGGTAAACCCCTTTCTTTGATTCTGGAGTGTTCGGCTGGGTGGGGAAGGAGATGGCTAGGCATGGGATGGGCCGGTTGGGAATAGTTGTTGGGCTTGGCATGTTGGGCCAAGTATGGATGGGCCTGGTAGGTCATGGCCCAATGGGCTGGATGGGCCATGGGCCAGCTGGGTTAATGGGTTTGGGCTTCTGTTACAAATAGATGTTGGGCTGGGTAAAATCATTTTGGGCTTAGGCCTCAATATGATTATGGGTTAGTAGGGGTAATTTTGTAAATATAGCTGACTTGATTAAAATTAACAAAATTAAAAAATAATTAAATCTGGAATAAAAGTAGCTAAGGGTTATTAAACATTGAATTAGAGGAATAAAATGGTTACTTTTGAATTTTGAACTAGAGAGATAAAATGATAATTTTTTTAATTATGAATTTTGATAAATTGATTAGTTATTTATGTTTTATTATTATTGTCTGACTGGTCGAGTATTGAAGAGTTATTAGAATTGTGATTTGAGATATAAATTTTACAGTCTACTATTGTGTAATATGTTTCATGAAATATGTTTCATGATTTGCATGTTTGCATATATCATGTTTTATCATAAAATTTCTTTGCATGATTTAAGATGAGTATTATGAATTTTTATGGATTTGCATGTATATTGTAGTATATTATTTTGATATAAATGGTTTTGAATTTTTCAACCGTGCTGAGAGTTTTGGTATTCTGGCAGTGGCGGAGACTTAATGGTGCTACGAAGATGTTTGGGGGTGACATAGTTGGTGGAGATGTTTAGGGATGACATAGTTGATGAAAATGATGTATATGATGGGTATTGTTGGTGCGTGGTACTAGTTTTAGTGGTAAGTTGAAGTACTGAGGTACCATTACTAGTCTATACTGGCGGTCCGAGGAAGAGCATGAAGGCCGCGTAAGCCAGTAGAACATAGTTATGGCAGTGACATAACTGACTTTATTATGCTGGGTACTAGTATATAAATTAATATGAATGGGAGAAGTATTAGCAGGTTAGATTGTTGATACGTAATACTGGCTCTTAGACGGGGACAGTATGTATGGTGCAGGCATCAGATTGAGACAGAGGTTTCAGGGTTCCTTATGAATTTCTGATTTATGAGAGTCCTTTTTCTTTATTCTTAGAGTCTTTGTCGAGTCCAGTTGTGCTAGTTAGTCTGTTTCATTATTGGAATTCAGGAGTTGGTCAAGTGTCAAGTGTTATTTTCTTTCATTGAGTCCTGTAATAAATCAAGAGAAGGTTCACCTTGAAGACCCAAGAGAAGACCCATCAATCATGCAATGATCTATGTTTTGGACCACTTCAAGACACTTGGCATCACCAGAGCAAAGTAAGGAGTCGGTCCACATCAATTTAGGAAGGAATTTAGGCGCCAACACCCTTCTTTCTCTTTTCTTCATGCCATCCATTCTTATATGGAAGCTTTTGGGCGTCCATTGACTTTCACATTTATCATGCGGTCTCCTGGTAAGCATCTATGAAAGAAATTGGCTGCTCTTCTTTAATTGAAAGATCTTCATACGTCCCAAATGGAAGAAGGTTGCCGTCCAGTCAAAGATGGCAAGAGGAATCAAGGAGCGCCAACTCTTTTCCTTTCTCAAGTGGTCCTTTTCCTCTATGAGCTTGGAAATTGTAGTCACTCTCTCTTTTTGACCGTTCCAGATAAAGCATACAGAGATCCCTGTCTCCTCAAAAAGAATTACATGCCATATATTACAATCCATGTCAATTATGTACTTAAAATAAATGATTTAACTTGTATTGACATGAAAGGGTTATAAAAAGATCTTTCTCTTGTAAATGAAAAAATGATTAATGAGAAAATTCTGAAGTTCTTTTCCATTGCTGTGAAGGTTCTGGTACTCCGGGAAGGAGTGGGTGTGAAGCTCTTAGTGTTTTTATCTAAATTTTTATATTTTAAAATTATATTGTATAAGTTAAAAGTTAGTTTTAAGTTAAGAATCTATTTTAAATATTTAATAGATAGTTATCTCTTTGGTTTTCTTAAAGAAATCAATATCCTATAAAAACTAAAAAGTCTATTGATTTTAGGAAATTAGTATTTTATAAAGAGTATGAAACATATTTATTTTAGGAAATTTATTTATAAATAAAACTCAATGGAGATCTTTAGTATCAAATTATTAGTATAGAAGGTAAAAATTGAAGTATCAAAAAGGATAATGGAGCCCTTAAGCCTCAAAAATTGAGGATTATTTTCTAGCAATTTTATCTAAAGAGATAAGTAAACCCGATCATGGTTAGAGTAATTTTTAAAATTATTAAGGATTTAAATATTATATTTTATAAATGTTCTATTTGATTACTTGAAAATCTTAGATTAGTTGTTTTTATAAATATTTTATATTAAGAAAATTTATATGTTTAGAATTTAGTATAATTGCTAAATTTTTCAAGAATTATTTGAACCGATATTATGCTTAGCACTAAATCTTAAGTATTTATTTATAATATGTGATAGGATTTTTCTTTAATATGAAAAAGCTAAAATACTTATTTTGTAATTTTTTGCATAAATGTAGTTATCGAAAATTGAATCAAATAAGCATGTATATTTTGTTTTGTTGCTTACATGCCCATTAAGTTTCTGAAGAATTATGAATTCGTATTATAGTTTGTTTCTAAGCCTATTCACATGTAAAAGTTGTGTATTAAATTAAGTAAATGTATATGAGACTTAAGCAATTGGCAAATCGTTTACATATAAATAAGATATGACATGTTTAAATATAAATTATGAACTTTCAACCAACTATGATCTATAATATATTATCCCTACCTTTCGAGGATATCGGGGATACCGGGATCTACCTCTTATGAAAAATATGTGATGATATGTTTCTGACCCACTTTCACAGTTTTAAAAATGACGATCTATTCTAACTGTACCGCATATCACAGTTTGAAATGAAAACTTTAAGTTTTAAAATTTTATATTGTTACTATAAATGACATACATTATTTTTTATTAAGATTGTTTATGAAAATAATAGTTAAACATCATATTATGCATGTATTTTAAATTGAATTAAGTTGCATACTTAATCCCTCTAAACATAATTATGGATTACTTGTTGAGCTTTGCTCAAAAAAGTTTTTTTTTTTTTTTTTTAGAGTTCAAGAAATAAGCAATATTTTGAATAGAAATTAGTTCAAGATTTAGTTAATTTTCTGTGATTAGTTAGTTGGATTTAAGAATATTTTTGATATCCAATATTAAGATCTTTATATTAGATTTTCTTATTGGCTTCATTATGGAATTTGACTAGTTTCGTTGAATGGATATTGAATTTGCTATTATTAATTGTACTTATTTAATTTTATGCTATTATCTTTGTATGACAATGCGTGTTAGGATTTATTTTTAAGTGTGCAGTGGATTGTTGCATTTTGAATCTACTCTATGATCTAGGGCGCAATATATATATATATATACTTATTAAGATTCTTGTAATAATATTAATTTTCTATTTTCTTAAGGAAAAAGATTGATATATCACTTTCACATTCATGTTATATTGGATTTAGCATGTGAAGTTAAATTTTATTTCAACTCGGGGCAGAAGTTGGTTTTATGGTCCTATTGTATTGCCATTCGGCAAGCTGGCCTCTAGAAGAACGCGTGCCGATAAGTCTTCGAGCTTTTTCTTGCGTGCCCAAAACGGCGAAGAACGCTTCTATCTGCAAGAGAATCTTCTCCAAAACCATCTGTCTCCGACTCAGTCCAACATGCCGATGCTTGCAAGCAAATCAGAAGAAGCCATTTGGCATGTGACCGTCAGAAGTCTAGCAGAGAACTTGTCGCACGCCTACCAAAGCCAAACGTTCTGTGCCGATAATTATGCGAACCCTTGTTTCGTGACCAACGGCCAAGAACGCTTCTTCTTGTACGAATCAAAAACCATCCGTCTCCAACTCAATCCACCGTGCCCGATACGTTGCAAAAGAGGTTCGGGGCCCCTTGTGCATCCACCCGTTCTCTCCTTCTACATCTACTTGGAAGCCATTATCTGGGACCCATGGTTCTTTATATAATACGAGTGACCGCCTCTTTATCTCATGGAAGAGAAGTAAAGGGAGAGAGATGGGGAGGCCTTTGGATCCGTTGTCCTTGGCACTGGTGCTGGTGCTATCTCTTGCACCCAACTGGGCTGTTGCTCAAATCCTCTTTCAGGTAAAGATTCTTACGTTTGCACCACTTGATCTCATCAGGTAGTGAAGTAGTACATCTTCTAACAAGGGAAGGTTCCCAGGGCTTTAATTGGGAGTCATGGAAAAAAGAAGGGGGATGGTATAACTTTCTGAAGGGCCAGGTACCTGACATTGCCGGTGCTGGAGTTACGCATGTGTGGCTCCCTCCACCCTCGCATTCAGTGGCAGAAGAAGGTTTGTAGCAGTTAACTCCTCCATGTTTACTCTTCTACTCTGGTCTTATAAGCAATTTTTAGATGAATAATGATATAGGACCAGCACAAATGGGATGAATCTTGCTTATGAAACTGGTTTATCATGCAAGTAATCTTTATTAGGTGAGAGGCAGATCCTGTTATATTAACAAAAATATCAGTTTGTTAATAAGGATTTAGTACAAATAGTGTTCGAGAGGCTCGTTGTAATTTCTCTTTAATAAATCATGACAGTTTTCTACATGATTTGTACTTTTAGTTTTTTGGCTTGTCAGTTCGAAGTGGTTAGATAATATGTTATATCTATAAGTCGGCCAATACAAAAAAGAAACAGAATGGTTAGGTCTTGTGCCTCAGCAGGGGAGCCTGTTTATTTAATGATCTAAGGTTGTGACTTTGGCTTATTAGGCATCTAATAGCATCAAATAATTTAGTGCTGTCTTGCTATTAGTAAACATGCAGTACCTGAGTTTGATGGATATGCTTCCTATCTATCTATGGTGGAATAATTGGATTTCAACACAAACTTGGGAGGCTTGGCATGAAATACAGGACCAAGAGCCCATTAGCTAATCTTCTGCACTCCTTTGATGTATAATTGAAACAGAGAGAGACGTCAAAACAATTGGAAATTTGTTTTCCATAGATGATATAACCTTATGTTGCCAATCTATTTATTAGATTACACTGAGGCTTTAGTTCAGAGTAATTTGAAAAAGTAATTAATATACAGAGCTGTTTTTGAGTGAGGTTGGAGGAAGTGAGTCGCTTCCCCCAGAATATACAGAGAGACATCAACCTTCTTAGCTGATCAATTACAGAATTTATAACTTGATAGCAAGATATTGCTGATACAATGAATTTTAAATTGTTCTACTCAGGTTACCTGCCAGGAAGGTTGTATGATTTAACTGCATCAAAATATGGGAACCAAGATGAGCTGAAGTCACTCATCAGTGCATTCCATGGCAAAGGAATCAAGTGCATCGCTGACATCGTAATCAATCACAGATGTGCAGATAGACAAGATGGGAGAGGGATATACTGTATCTTTGAAGGCGGGACGCCGGATGACCGCCTCGATTGGGGCCCGACGATGATCTGCAGCGACGACACCAAATACTCTGATGGCACCGGGCACCCTGACACTGGCCTCGGCTTTGATGGAGCTCCTGACATCGACCACCTCAACCCAAGGGTCCAGCGTGAGCTCTCTGATTGGATGAATTGGCTCAAGAGCGAGATCGGTTTCGATGGATGGCGTCTTGACTTTGCTAAAGGTTACTCATCAGACATCGCCAAGATTTATGTCGGTCAAACGATGCCAGATTTCGTGGTTGCAGAGATTTGGAGCTCTTTGGCTTATGGAAACGATGGCAAGCCAGCTTACGACCAAAATGCGCACCGCCAAGAGCTAGGTAACTGGGTTCAAACGGTTGGCAGTCCAGCCACAGCTTTTGATTTCACCACCAAGGGAATACTACAAACAGCCGTGCAAGGGGAGCTTTGGCGGATGCGTGACTCCAATGGGAAGGCATCTGGGATGATTGGATGGTGGCCGGAGAAGGCGGTCACATTCATCGACAATCATGATACTGGTTCGACACAGAGCATATGGCCCTTTCCTTCTGATAAAGTCATGCAAGGCTACGTTTACATTCTCACGCACCCAGGGATCCCCAGTATCGTAAGTTTTGATTTAACCACTTTCTTAGTCCATGCTATTTCGCATCTTGATCACTTCAACCTAATGTCTTATCTAATCTATCTACCATCTCTTCTTTGTGCTAAATTCTATACTGAACATCAAATTCTTGTAGTTGAAAGACTAAAACTGGTGAGCATTTTTTTGAAAAACTGGACAGTGAGTCAATAAAAAAAAATAAAAAAAAGAGCAGACTTGATATTTTAGTGTTCTTGGTTACCATAAAAGAATATAGCAGCACATACCCTTAACTAAACTATTGATTACCATGTTTTGCAGTTTTATGATCACTTGTTTGATTGGGGTTTGAAGGAGCAGATCAGTGAATTGGCAGCAATCAGGTCCAGGAATGGAATCCATCCAGGTAGCACGTTGCGCATCTTAGCTTCAGACAGTGATCTCTACGTAGCGGCAATTGATGAGAAGATTATTGCGAAGATAGGACCAAGATATGATGTCGGGAACCTTGTTCCTTCCAACTTCCACATCGTGGCCTCTGGTGATGGCTACTGTGTATGGGAGAAGAGTTGATTACGAATCACTGGAAGAACCGCTTGGCCATTCCTGTTTTAATTATCTTAAGAAGCTATATAAGATTGTGGACGAATGCGGTGTGGTCTAGATTATGGTAAATAAAAGTGATTATCTGCTTATGTAACTATAGTTTGAAGTAGTAGTAGTAGACTGGAATAGTTGTCAAGAATTATTTCTGTATCAGAAAATGCATATTCCCTAATTGGAGACCATAATATTTGAGAATAGTTCTGTTGGCCGACCTCGTTCAGCCTTCATATTCGCCTATGTAGCTTGTTTTTGTACCATAAATAGAGGATGGGCTATTTATCAGATATATATTTTTCTTGTTAAGCATCTTAACTGCAATTCGGAAAACATTTTAGTTAAGTTTTCAGAAAACTGATGAATGACAGAGATGTTAAAATAAATTTCTGATTTTGAAAAGGTTTATGTTTTTAATACTTATATTTAATAATGTCACATTGGGTATTTAAATATAATAAGTAGACTTGTATTTAATGAAACTCTAGAGTTTTAAGTTTTGTTAGACCTTCTAGTTTTTAGACCTGGGCACATAAGAAGCCTTATTGTGCTTTATGATAAAAGGCTTTGGACCAAGTTAGGTTCTTTGTACATTAGGAACAATCTTATTAGATATCTTTAGCCAAGTACAAGTTTGTTATTCGAATAACAATGCCTTCTATTTTAATTTATTTAGCAATATACCTTTCCAATTTTCTCATATTATTTAGCTTATTATTATTTCAATTATATTTAATTATATGTAATTATTAGCAAGTTTTATCATATTTCTTGAAACAAAATTTTAAATTATTGCATAGTTAAAATTTGTAACATAAATTTTTGATAGTAGATTTCATCTTTGGATATTTGAGCTGAAAATTATTATCATATGGCATGATTAAAAAATATTCTACTATTAAAAATGAAAAGATAATTTGGTAGAAAATTTTCTTAGCTTTCTTTTTCTCGCTAATCTTTAAAAATATTGTTTAATCAATTTTTAAAGTAAAGAGGGTTTGAATCTTTTGTTAATTTTTTTTTAAAAAAAACAAAATCCATCAAAACTTGCTACTCTAAAATTTATGTAGAAAATCTTAAATTAGACTTTTAAGATAAAATACTTGAAAATCTGATTACTTCTTTGTTTTGAAACCTATACTAGAATATTATTGATACATTTAAAATATATTGAATATATTATTTTAAAAGTGCACTTATACACTTTTAACATCTGTTTCAAAAATTTTAAGACCTACACTTTAAAGTATACTTGAAGACTTAATTGCTGAGTTAGAGTAATTACTCTAATTTAGGATAATTGTTTAGTGTATTGCTTGTTCAATAACATTGTTGTGGCTATCTAGATTCTCAACAAGTAGGCTTTGATTGCTGCTATAAGCTTTTGGTGTCATATGCAAACCCCTTTATAATGCATGCTCTTTCAATAAGGCTATTAAGGAATTGTAGGATGCCCTAAAGGCTAACGATAGCTTAGACTGGTTTACCATATCCAAATTTTGAAAATAGATTATAATATATTCTCTAAGTCTAAAAGTGTTTAGATCCATAACTTTCATGATCTTGTTTAAGGTAATTTTAGTCATTACCTAAAATATTAACAACCCACCGTGATGAGAGTAACATCACTTGCAAAGTAGATTGATTCGGACAATAATTCAAAACTTTTCATATTTGACCTATGATAAAAAAAGCAAGTAGGAACCTATGATATGGGACTCCATCAAATAGGTTAACTTAGATAGTAACCTAAAAACTTTTTATATTTGGATTAGAATAGAAAAAGATAAGTAAACACCTACTATTCAAAGCTTTAAGCACATCATCTTTGATGAAATTACAAAATGAATTGATTCGATCATCAACTCAAAATTTTTTATCTTAGACTATAATAAAATGAAAATAAAGCCTATAGTTTAGAGACCGAATGTATCATCTTTAAGAAAACTATAAAACGAGTTGGTTTAAGCATCAACTCAAAAATTTTCATATTTAAAATATATGAGATTCGATCCTTTGGCCAATCCGATGGTAAACCAAGTCTAACCTCTAAATAAAATAAAAAAAATAAGGCTAAAGTATATTTTTAATCCTCAAACTTTAAGGTGTCTTATTTTAATCCTATGCTATCAAAATTTTTTAAGATGTTTTTAAATTTTTTTTTTTTTTTTTCATTTTGAACCCTACCATTAAAAATCTAGTGATTTCGCGAAGAGTCCACCGGTTTGGCATCCTACGTTGCTGAAAGCTGAGCTTATGTGGATTGAAACCAAATTTTAATGGGTCAAGTAGCTGAAATCAAAGGGTTTAACCCATTAACCCCAAACCCATCGTCCCATCAATCTGAGAAACTTAGAGAGAAGACTCTGGGTGAAGGAACAGATAGAATCCACCAAGATTGACATCTAAAACAAAATAGAAAACATGAATGAAGAAAAGAAGTTAAAAAACTTGGAAGGTGGACGTACTCTCATCTCTTTAAGGCCGAAGATGCCGTCGAAGAGCTTCCAGAAGGCTTGCCCCGTGCGCTATTCGTCGCTCGAAGGGTTTGTGCGGAGCTTAGAATGAATATTTAAAAAAAAAAAAAGATTTTTTTCTTTCCTTTTTTTTTTTTTCTCTGAGGGTTTTAGAGCCAAAGGCTCCTCTCTTATCTCTCCGTTTCTCAAGGAAGAAGGAGAGCACTCGAGTCTCGGCGGCCGGGCAAGCGGTCATTCGCTGGGGACCGCAGAGCCAGCCAATTGACCCCAGCTAATTGACCAAGATCCACAAAAACAGAAGAGAGACCAAATTATTGCTACCATACTAAAGGACCAAATTACTGCTACTATACTTCTATCGAACTACAAAGAAGAAGAGAGACTCACTTGAGGTTGAAGACCTAGACCGAACTAAAGGACTCGAAGTGTCTAGAAGACCAAGTATGGAAGCCAGCAGCCGACCAAGACTATTTTCAGAAGAGAGCAGAGCAAATGAGCCCTCTCCCCTTCCTTAATATACCTCTCAAAGGAGTGCTTGGTGGAAAACTTCGGACTTAAGCTATCTTGTGCCGAGTTGCCAGGTGGCCTTATCTTACTAGAGAATCCAGCAGCCGCTCATCATGAGATAGCTAGATCAAATGCTTTGCTCGACAACCAAAGAAACAAATTGGCTTGCTTGACTTTTAAGATGATTCATCCTGAAACTCATCATGATGGCTCGTCATTTCATGATGCTTATTAATTAAGAAAAACTCGAAATGATATGTCTAAGTTATTCTGCCTTTCAGTAGAATTCATGTTATATCCCGCACTTTAATGACAATGCTGAATAAGTCATCCTACACTTGTTATCCCAAAAGGTTAGCTCAGGCTAAGCTATATCTCAAAGATGGGATGGTCATTTGTAAAACCAACCTACTAGTCTTCAATGGTCACTCTGAAATGGTTTAAGGCTCGATCAAGGTTGGTGATGAATCTTTTCCAGACTCAAACATTATTTTAAAAAAGATTTGACCTAGAGGATTCATTCCTCTTTTGAGGTTTTGCATAAAAAAAACTATGGATTGACAAGGTCATGATTGACTGATAACCATAAATCATTGAGCTTTATCGCATCTGCTCTAACCGATTAGACTGAGCAATTTTTATGTTGTTGAGCTTGGTCTAATAAACGATCTATCAGATCATTCGGTCATAAAAAAGAGCCTGTAAGCCTAAGATAGATTGATCGCACAAGAATCCAAGCTTATTTTCTGACTTAAACACAAACTTAAGTTTAAACTTTTGAAAGTGAAAGGCAAATAATGTGGTCTAATTTGGCTAGCTAATTCAGTGGTAATATATAGCAAAATTGGATATCATTATGGAAAGAGAAAACCCTGATGAGAAAAGAATTACCATTCATTGCCATTGATCTATCCTAATTAAATCAAGTTGTTCTTTATTTAGTGTAAAACTATTTCAAAAAGAAATTAATCGATCTATTCGAAGAATATTTCTTTATGCTTGCCACTTTCTTGAGGATCAAGATTATTAAGAACCGTCTTATATAAGAATCCAGCTAGAAAAAATAACTCCTTTGAATATCTATAAAGACAATCCTAATCATTTTACATAAAACAAACTTTCTTTGTTTTTTGTTTAAGTCCTCATCCAATAGCCTACGATCTTTCATTGTTTACTTTTTGAAAAATTTTTTCTGAAAGAAAACTTTGGGACTCCTTTTTATCGTAAAAGGGCAGCTTCTATTTTTTTTTTCCCGTAAGATGGCAGATAATTTGATTGAAAAATCTACTATGCATGCGAAAAACACATCCTTTCTGACATATCAAAATCAATTTTGGACATTAATAAATGTATTGATCTTCGGTAGTCGGTCACATTGACATGATGTGACATGAAGTAATAAGTTCTTAGGCTAACTAAAGTTTAAAAAAATAAAAAAATAATTAAAAGGCAAAAAAAAGGAAGGAAGGGATGTCGTGGCAGTTTTCCCATCATGTTAATATGAGAGAGTCCACTATCGCGTAACAATGGAGCTAAGCATCTCTAGCCGCACCAAGTGGTGAGTTTGGATGAGAACACTTTCAGGCCGAACGGCACATTGACGTACATTAATGCAAGGAGTCAACCACAAAAGTTAAGTCTGTCAACTCTAATCATTCATTCCTTGCATCCATGAACAATTAATAGGCACATAAAATGCTTCAATTCGAGTTAAAAGAGATTGAACAAGATATCCCCTCCAATTCTTTTCTATGGCGTGAAGCACACGACAAGAAGTCGAGGTTCCCCCTCCCCCTCCTCCTCCCAGATTATGGATGCAATGAATGCAAGGAGTCAAGCACAGAAGTTAAGCCTGCCAACTCTAATCATTCAATCCCTGTATCCGCGAACAATTAATGGGCACATGAAATGCTCCAATTCGAGTTAAAAGAGATTGAACAAGATATCCCCTCCAATTCTCTTTTATGGACTGGAGCACACGGCAAGAAGTCGAGGTTCCCCCTCCCCCTCCCAGATTATGGATGTAACGAATGCAAGGAGTCAAGCACAGAAGTTAAGCCTGCCAACTCTAATCATTCAATCCCTGTATCCGCGAATAATTAATAGGCACATAAAATACTTCAATTCGAGTTAAAAGAAATTGAACAAGATATCCCCTCCAATTCTTTTCTATGGCGTGAAGCACACGGCAAAAAGTCGAGGCTTCCCCTCCTCCTCCCAGATTATGGATGCAACGAATGCAAGGAGTCAAGCACAGAAGTTAAGCCTGCCAACTCTAATCATTCAATCCCTGTATCCGCGAATAATTAATGGGCACATGAAATGCTCCAATTCAAGTTAAAAGAGATTGAACAAGATATCCCCTCCAATTCTCTTCTATGGCATGGAGCACACCGCAAGAAGTCGAGGTTCCCCCTCCCCCTCCCAGATTATGGATGTAACGAATGCAAGGAGTCAAGCACAGAAGTTAAGCCTGCCAACTCTAATCATTCAATCCCTGTATCCGCGAACAATTAATGAGCACATGAAATGCTCTAATTCGAGTTAAAAGAGATTGAACAAGATATCCCCTCCAATTCTCTTCTATGGCCTGGAGCACACGGCAAGAAGTCGAGGTTCCCCCTCCCCCTCCCAGATTATGGATGCAACGAATGCAAGGAGTCAAGCACAGAAGTTAAGCCTGCCAACTCTAATCATTCAATCCCTGTATCCATGAACAATTAATGGGCACATGAAATGCTCCAATTCGAGTTAAAAGAGATTGAACAAGATATCCCAGATCGTCCTCTGCCAGAGAATAGTGTGATCGTAGAACAGAGTTTAAGAACAGAGTTTAAGAACCTTATTCATAAATAAAATGAGAATCCTACTCATCCCTTATTTTTTTTTTTGTTATATTAAATGATGAAAAATGTTATATATTTTAATAAAATTTTTAAAATTTTATTAATTTTTAAATGAATATGACAAAATCTTAGCACTTGGTCCTCACAATGCAGAAACTCTGTTTTTTTCTTAATCAGCATAAGCATGTAGGTTAAATTATTAAACTTTATTCAATAGTGACATCAGACTAGAGAATGACAAAACTATTAGGGATCATTTAGTTAATTACCAGTGATAGAATTATTAGTGATAGGATCATCAATGATAAGATCATCAGTGATGGGATTGCTAATAATTTAATATCATATCATTTGATATGAGATATTTCAATAATCAAAAATCACGAATGATCATAAATCATCTTATTTAGTATACCATAGAAATGGAAGGTCACCATACATATAATACCAATAATACCCTTAAAAACTTATTCACATAATATATTTTATATATAATATAATATAATATGTATAAATTATATATGTAATATAAGATTAATAATATTATTAATAATAATCTAAATATATATTATATAATATGGTATATTATAATAATATTAATATAAATTTATTATTAATATTATAATATATAATATATAGTTAATATATCTAATAATATTAATGTAACATTAATGATAATACATTATATATTATAATAATTAATATTGTATAATTTATAATAATATATATTTATTAACATATTAATTATATACTAAAAATATAATATATTATTATATAAAATTTATATATTATAAATATTATATTATATTATATGATTATAATATGGGGAGAGATTGATAAATATAGGAATAAAGTTGTTTCCATGCCAAATGATGATGATCTAGCTTTCCTACCTCTTGGGTGGGATTAGGGTCACTCCTCTAGATAGTGATCCTAATTCCATAATGATGATGCATGACTATCCAAATAAGGATACTAAACATAGTGATCTTATCACCATCCCAAGATCATTAATAATCTTTTAAACATCGCCCCATGCCAAATAGTCCCTCAAGAAAAGTGAGCTTATTCCCCTACTCTAGTCACTGCCATGTAGTGTTAGTGGGATAATAGAGCGGATTTGCTTATTAGCTATTTGACTTTTTGGTACTGTATCAATTCCATCTAGTCTCATATTGACTGTATGCTAGAAAGATCTTAGGTTATTATATAGGATCAAGAAGCCTAAATAATATCTTTTTGACTAGCTTTTTTAAGATGGAATCCTGCATTATTATAAATAATATTAAAGTGAATTCAACTGATGATCATGTAGACTAAAGAATGTTGAAGCTGGACTTTATATATTGATGATCGAATTTAGATCTGGATTTGGATATGGAGCCTTATTCTAATGAGAATATCAGGATTTGAACAGGGAGAATTTGTGAGAACCCATGTTGAGAAGTATTTAGTTTCACATCGACTATATACTGAGAAAATTCTGAGTATTTATACAAGATCAAAGAGCCTAACTAATATTATTTTTGGTGAAGTTTTAAACTATTATGAATTGATGTTGTTATAAATAGATCAGATGAGTCCATACTAACAAGTGTTTAGTCTTATATCCTTCATATGGTAGGAAGATTCTAAGTATTAATACAATATCAAGAAACCTAAGTAATACATTATTGACTAGACTTTTTGGATGATATTATAGGTTACTACATTTGAACTGTGATGGGGGGATAGTTGTCCCCGATGGGAAATATGTGGCACTGTTTCATCTAACCCATATTGTAGCAAAATGAGCACCACATCTTGTTTTAATTGCCGTACACAAAGGTAGGTGGTTTATTCGAGGCTTTATTGCCATTTTGACCACAACGGCCCCCCAAAACTCCGATAGGGACTCGGGGGAACGCAATGGGAGCAGCGCAAAGCACATTCTAGTTTTTCGTTTTCAATTTTGCTGCTGGGCTTGGGCTTCTTAGCATGTCCAAAATTTTACTCCTATCTTGTGGCAGCTACAGTTCATAGGGTTCCACTAATGATCAGCTGTCATGACGCCGCCTACTTCATTGGTTCACCGTTGCAATCGGAGACTGGTGCCGTATTTATCGGGTCAGTCAACTAGTGTCCATAGGACCCTATGTACCACTTTGACAATCACCAGCTTCCGTAGTCAATCACATGCCGCATTAAATTCTATAGTCTATCTATTTAGTTGGGCACGCCAGAGTGGCATATGATTATCAATTCAATTTCATATGATTCAAAAATATAACAAAAAAAAAAAAAAAAACTTGATTGCTAATCGTGCGATTTTAGATATGTAATGCCGCTGAAATAATAGGATCCGAATACGTGAAACCATTTCAAATATTGAATTGGACTGAGAAAGATTGGATTGGATTGGATTCTCAATCCAATCCATCCGTACTTTACCAATTCACAGGCATTCTATCATCGGGCATCCATCACGCGAATTGACAAGCGACATGGATCATCACGCAAATTGACAAGCGACATGGATGCACAAATTGATTGTCAAAATTTCTGTTCTAACAGTCAAACCAGCCAGCCAGACATATCGTGAAAGTTCATTGATACGGAAGACAAAGTAGAGTAAGTCATTGAAATTTCCACTGGAGGATTTGGAAAGTGAGCATAAACCCACAAATGATTCAGATGCTCCTGTTTATATTCGTGCGCCATTGAACCCGGCATTGGAAAGTGAGTGCAATTCAGCGCACGGTTCTTTTATCTCCAAAGTTCCAGATTTTGACAGGGCGCGTCTCCGTCGCACTGCTGCCTGTTCGTTCAAACAAAACGCGTCCTGCTGCGGATAAGTCTAATCAATTGCCCGTCCAGCCGCGGAAACGCTCCCCTCGCGATCTCTCTACCGTGACCGATCCGCGCGAAACGCCAATCAGAGACTCCTTGTAGACAATGTGGAAGTCAAAGCTCTCCTGGACTCCACATTTGAATTCTTCGCAATTACCAGGCAGCCACCCCACCTCCAATGGTTCTATATATCGAGGAGCGACTCCATCTCCTTCCCACTCAAAACTAAACGGAAGAATCGAGATGGGTAGTAGGCCTTTGATTTCGCTCTCCCTCGCGCTTGTGCTGGTGCTGTCTCTTGCACCCCGCCTGGCTCTTGCTCAAATCCTCTTTCAGGTAAACTGATCCACCTCTGTTAATCTTCTAATCTCAACAGATGGAGATATGCAGTGCGTCTTCTGATTAAAGGAGGCATGCAGGGTTTTAATTGGGAGTCATGGAAGCAAGAAGGGGGCTGGTATAACTTTCTCAAGGGCCAAGTCTCAGATATAGCCAATGCCGGAGTTACGCACGTGTGGCTCCCTCCAGCATCGCAGTCCCGCTCTGACGGACCGCAAGGTTGGTCGTCGACTCCATAATTTCTTTTGGAGCCCTGAATTTATTATATGAACCGATGATCTTGTAGCGTCTGCGTTTAACAACATAGATTTTAGCTCGTTATAATTTCAAAGTGAGGCACAAAATAGAATCAACCCACTTCGGTTATAATGAACTATATAAGTTATAGCTCTGTACGAGGATATTGCTAATGCGATGCATTTGTAAAAAATTTGTTCTCAGGTTACTTGCCAGGAAGGCTGTATGATCTGGATGAATCGAAATATGGAAACAAGGAAGATCTCAAGTCACTGATCGGTGCATTTAGCGAGAAAGGAGTCAAATGCATCGCCGATATTGTCATCAATCACAGGGCAAACAACAATGATTCGGGAGGCAAAAATTGCACCTTCGAAGGCGGGACTCCCGACAGCAAACTTGACTGGGGCCCGAACATGATTTGCAGTGACGACGATTTCTGTACTGGCACGGGCAACCCCGACACTGGCATGGGATGGGGAGGCGTTGCCGACATCGACCACCTCAACCCCACGGTCCAAAGTGAGCTCTCGGATTGGATGAATTGGCTCAAGAGCGACGTCGGTTTCGATGGATGGCGTCTTGATATGGTTCTGGGATACACAGTGGACGCTGCCAAGATTTATGTAGACCGAACGGCACCAAGTATTGCGGTTGCTGAGTATTGGAAAGCGCTTGATGAGGGGACCGACGGCAAGCCAGCTTATAATCAAGATGCCCGCCGGCAGGAGCTTGTTGATTGGATTCAAACCGTTGGCGGCCCAGCAACAGCTTTCGACTTTCCCACCAAGCTCATACTGAATGTGGCGGTGCAAGGAGAGCTTGATAGAATGCGTGATTCCCAGGGAAAGGCTCCTGGGTTGATTGGATGGTTGCCAGAGAAGGCGGTCACATTCATCGACAATCACGACACCGGCTCAACCCAGAGCGAGGCGCCTTTCCCTACTGCAATGATCATGCAAGGCTATGTTTACATTCTTACACACCCAGGGATCCCCTGCATTGTAAGTTTTAATTCTATGCTGGCTTTGATCACTTAAATCTATTCCTTTATCTAAGCAGCCTCCTCCTCCCCACCTAGTTTTTCAGTGGTAAGTTTGGAGATTAAGCTCTTGAAATTTGAATTAGAAAGGCAGAACGTCGACGTTGTTTAATTGAACTTAAGAAAAATTAAAGCAAGCTTTGTTTTTTTCCAATGTTCTCACCAAAGAATAAAGTTATGCTTCTCCTCTAACCGGGCATCGATTGTTCTGTTTCGTAGTTCTATGATCACTTGCTGACGATGGGTTTGAAGGACGCGATCACTCAGGTGGCAGCAGTCAGGACTCGGAACGGGATTCATCCGGGAAGCGCACTGCGCATCATAGTTGCCGAGAGCGATCTCTATATTGCTGCGATTGATGAGAAGGTTATTGCGAAGATAGGACAAAGAGATGGTTTTGACAGCAGCATCATTCCTTCGAACTTCAACCTCGCTCTATCTGGTGAACACTATGCCATATGGGAGAAGATGTGATTCTGGTCAAAATAAGCCGGTGAATGGGTTCGGTATAATCAATTATACCAAGATGTTATTTACCGTAGGAATAAAGGTTTAATGGCTGTAGTGGAAGAAGATGATTGCCAGGAATAAGAATTACTTAACCATCCTCATCAGGGGCAATGATATTTGCGAATAAATTCACTGGTCGTCCTCATCCATTCTCAACATTTGGTCGACCATTTTATGACTTTGTATTTCAATAATTTAATAAAATCTATAGTTCATGGGGAAAATTTTGAGTTGATTGCAATTTAAAATTCCCTTGAGTCAACTTTTTGAGGGAACTGATAAACAAAGCAAAGCAAACACTTCACCCCCAAGGTGAATAGAAGATCAATAATATAATTTCTGTGGGGAAGATCTATGTGGAGAGTCTGAAATTCAGAAAAACTTTGGCCCGATAATCTTTTATGGATGCCTTGGCCAACGAAAGCGCAAACAAGGGAGGTCTACCGTGAACCACAAAATGGCTATGGAGCTCACCGGCCTACCGAGTGATAAACTAAAACACATCGGACCATCAAAGCGCTCCCTTTCCTATGATTGCCTCTCTATGGGGTTTCTGCGTCTCGCCTCCCCTCTATTGGTCCGAGCGCTCCATGTCATAACGACCATCACCTATAGTATACTTTAAGATTATTTTTATTATTACAAAATTATATTTTATATAATAACTTTATTTATCATCATTAAAAAGCGTTCTACTCGCGACTTTTATATCACTAACGTAGTAAAAATTATTATCTATACCATAATTTATAGCTATTTTTATTACCACAGAAATTTAATTATAGTGGCAATTAAATTTGTTGTCATACAAAATCAGTTCAGTGATAAGTATTATCATTATTGATAATATAAAAATTATTATTTATACATTATTATGGGATAGTTTTGTTGTTATTAAAATTACTTTTAGTAACAAATAAATTTATTATCACATAATAACATTTTAAGAAAAACATGCAGCTAAAATCATTATAACTTTTGTTATCTTAAGAACAAACTGTGTTATCTCAAAATATTTAAGTACATGAATTTTATTACACTCTCATAATTAAAAACTTTTACAATACTTTAAAGTTGAAGTATATTACCAGTGTAATGCTGCGATGATCGCAATGTTACCAAACCGAGCTGAAGAGGGAGAGTTCGCCATTTTTTCTGCTGGCCATTCAATCGCTCCAAGGGATGATTTATTTCTTCTTCTACCCCTTCTCTTCCTGGCTTCAACAACATCCTATCATTCTCGTTTCTGTTCTCTGCAACCTTCCGTCGCTGGATCCCCCACCAGCATCTTCTTCGTGGGCTCGACAACTTCGTCTGGTAATCTTTTTTCTATTCTCTCCCTGATTTGGGTTTCTAAATCATCTGAGTGGGGCATAGAAATTGATCTGTCTCATTTTTTTATTTTATTTTATTTTATTTTAACGTGAATAACAGGGGACCTTTGGCAGCAAACTTCGGCAACGTTTGTGATATCCGGTTTATAAAAAATAATAAAAAAAAAAAGAGAAGCTTCTCTCCCTCTTTCCAGAGCTTTCCAACCCCTTTTCCTTTTTCTTCTCCCTCGTTTCTTTTTCATTGTTTTTTTTCTCCACCGGCTTCACCCTCCCCTCTCCCCGTCTCCCATTCTCGTCTCCGCCGACCGCCTTCGCCTTCCCTCCATCGTCGCCGTCAACCGACGCCAATCTCCCTCTTCCTTTCTCCGCCACTGTGAATCCGTTAGCTGCCATCGTCAACCTCCTCCTTTCCTTGCCTTCTTCCTCTCTGTTTCTTCCACCATCGTCATCGCCTAGGCTGCTGCCGTCCACCCGTTTCTCCCTTTCTTCGACCGTCGACCATCTCCTAGATTTTCCTCGTCTTCCACCGTGGTATCGCTGCCGCTGCTCAATCTTCCTTCTCCGCACATGGCTTCTCTTTCCCTCCCAAAGCCATCATGGCTGCCATCATCTCCTCTACTGCCATCATGATCTCGTCGGCTACCAGCGTCGTTGCCATTCTCAGTCGCCATGGCTGCCCCCCTCCCTCTCCTTTCCTCCACTGGCTTCTTACCTTTGTCTCTGCCACCGCTGCCAACGACCCTTCTCCTTCACCGAGCTCCTGCACCGCTGCCCTCACGAGCGTTGCCACCTCCCTTTCCTCCGTCCTGGCACCTCCCTCCGCCCACCGTCGCTGCTGCCGTCGTGCCTCCCTTCTCTATGTTTTTAGCGACCCAAGAGCGTCTTCGTTCGCTGACGACCATGGCTAGTGCCTCCCCATTTTCCTCCGTCGTCCTCTCCGTCGACCTCCGCGCCCTCCCTCTTCCTCCGCCTCTGTCCACCACCAAACCTGGTCGTCGCCGTTCCCTATGCCATCCTCACGGTAAACCCCTTTCTTTGATTCTGGAGTGTTCGGCTGGGTGGGGAAGGAGATGGCTAGGCATGGGATGGGCCGGTTGGGAATAGTTGTTGGGCTTGGCATGTTGGGCCAAGTATGGATGGGCGTGGTAGGTCATGGCCCAATGGGCTGGATGGGCCATGGGCCAGCTGGGTTAATGGGTTTGGGCTTCTGTTAAAAATAGATGTTGGGCTGGGTAAAATAATTTTGGGCTTAGGCCTCAATATGATTATGGGTTAGTAGGGGTAATTTTGTAGATATAGCTGACTTGATTAAAAATAACAAAATTAAAAAATAATTAAATCTGGAATAAAAGTAGCTAAGGGTTATTAAACATTGAATTAGAGGGATAAAATTGTTACTTTTAAATTTTGAGCTAGACAGATAATTTTTTTAATTATGAATTTTGATAAATTGACTAGCTATTTATGTTTTATTATTATTGTCTGATCGGTTTAGTATTGAAGAGTTATTAGAATAGTGATTTGAGATATGAGTTTTACAGCCTACTATTGTGTAATATGTTTCATAATTTATATACTTGCATATATTATGTTTTATCATGAAATTTCTTTGCATGATTTAAGATGAGTAATATGAATTTTTATGGATTTGCATATATATTATAGTATATTATTTTGATATAAATGGTTTTAAATTTTTCAACCGTGTTTACGAGTTTTGGTATTCTGGCAGTGGGGGAGAGTTGATGGTGCTACGAAGATGTTTGGGGGTGACATAGTTGGTGGAGATGTTTGGGGGTGACATAGTTGATGAAAATGGTGTATATGATGGGTATTGTTGGTGCGTGGTACTAGTTTTAGCGGTGAGTTGAAGTATTGAGGTACTATTACTAGTCTATACTGATGGTCCGGGGAAGAGCATGAAGGCCGCGTAAGCCAGTAGAACACAGTTATGACAGTAACATGATTGACTTTATTATGCAAGGTACTAGTATATAAATTAATCTGAATGGGAGAAGTATTAGCAGGTTAGGTTGTTGATACGTAATACTGGCTCTTAGACGGGGATAGTATGTATGGTACAGGCACTAGATTGAGACAGGTTTCAGGGTTTCTTATGGATCTCTGATTTATGAGAGTCCTTTTTATTTATTCTTAGAGTCTTTGTCGAGTCCAATTGTGCTAGTTAGTCTATTTCATTGTTAGAATTTAGGAGTTGGTCAAGTGTCAAGTGTTTTTTTCTTTCATTGAGTCCTGTAATAAATCAAGAGAAGGTTCACCTTTAAGACCCAAGAGAAGATCCATCAATCATGCAATGATCCATGTTTTGGACCACTTCAAGACACTTGATATCATCAGAGCAAAGCAAGGAGTCGGCCCACATCAATTTAGGAAGGAATCTAGACGCCAACACCCTCCTTCCTTTTTTCTTCATATCGTCCATCCTTATATGGAAGCTTTTGAACGTCCATTGACTTTCACATTTATCATGCGGTTTCCTGACAAGCATCTATGGAAGAAATTGACTGCCCCTCTCTAATTGAAAGATCTTCATGCGTCCCATATGGAAGAAAGTTGCCGTCCAGTCAAAGATGGCAGGAGGAATCAAGGAGCGCCCATTCTTTCCCTTTCTCAAGTAGTCATCCTTCTCTACCAGCTTGAAAATTACAGTCACTCTTTCTTTTTGGCCGTCTCAGATAAAGCATGCAGAGATTCCTGCATCCTTAAGAAGAATCACATGCCATACATTACAATCCGATTTAACTTGTATTGATATGAAAGGATTATAAAAAGATTTAACTTGTATTGATATATACTTAAAATAAATGATTTAATTTGTATTGATATGAAAGGATTATAAAAAGATCTTTCTTTTGTAAATGAAAAAATAATTAATGAGAAAATTTTGAAGTTCTTTTCTATTGCTGTGAAGGTTCTGGTACTTCGGAAAGGAGTGGGTGTGAAGCCTTTAGTATTTCCTTTCATTTTTTTTAATTTTTTTCAAATCCAAACCCTAGTCGGCTTTCCTCCAAAAATTCTAAAACAATCCTGCCGTCAACCATAGGCCCCCATCTTCTCTTGCTACACTTTGCTGTCCACTGAACCTCCTCGCTGTTGCACGCCCTTTAGAGTAATCCGATCAGCGAGTCTTCGGTCCGGAAGTCCACCTTTCAGGGGTTCCAGTCGTCGGGATTAAATCAGCCCCAAAGGGCTTCTTTCTCAAGTTCTACTCTCTTTGTTCTTTGTTTACTTCTTTTCACCATCTTAAGTTTGCGGTTTGTTGCTTGCTGTTTTCTCAGAGATTCACGAGTCGAAGAGGAAGTCGTCTTTACCCCTGAACCATATTCCGAAGATCCTCTCCGGTAGATAGTTTCTTCATCCAGGACTTTCAACCTGTCAGAGTGATCTTTCTATTTCAATGTTCGAGTGATCACTGTTGGTATATGATATCCTTTCTCTAATTCTCTTTCTCTGATTTAATGAATGTTGAAAGAATGTTCTAACCGAGGTTTTTCTAACCTTCACTTTCCTGGTTTCGTTAATATTTTAACAGTTCTAGTTTCAGTATATGCTTCCGTCAGTCTTGCATAGTATAACTTAATTAGTTTTTGATCTTTTTGGGTAATTAGTCATCTCATAAAATATATATATATATATATATATATATATAATTATTTCACTGCATTCGTGTCTCATCATCGTGCTGCATCAATGTATCAGCAGTATTGCCTCGTGACGTTTACAAGATTAAGAGTGTAGCTTACTTAGTGATGTTTTTATAGGCGCTGTGGTAAGAATTATAGAGGGAGGCTCAGGGCGGATTGCTTACTAAGTGAGTGCGACTTGCTTAGTGGTGTCTTGTGTATGAGGGCATGGATGTATGGGTGTGGAGGTTATTCTAAGGTTGTGGTATGAGTATTTTGATGTGTGGAGGTGATGATGGATATGTGAATGATTTGGGTGTGACTACGGTCACGTGGATGAGTTGGTGATGGATAGGGACTCTCAGATAGTTTAATATTGCCTTTTAAACATGGATTTTATTAGTTTCTTGAATAGACATATATATTGTGATATTTTTTGTTCAAACATATTTTGACTATATTAAACTATTTATTTGATATATTCATGATAGTAAGTGTAGAAGTTCTAATGGATTTTTTAGCTTATTTCATTATATCTCTATTTTTTTTTTTTTTGCAGCAGATGAGAAGGATATTTATTTGATAAATTAGAATTTTAAGGATGGTTTTTAGGAGAGGATGGTTAGAGGTTTCTTCTCATTTTGTATTGATCAATTAAAAAGAGTAAAAGATTGATAGCTTGATATGAAAGTGATATATTTAAATTTAGCTTCTGCAATTGCGTTTTGCATATGTTGAGGTTTAGGAGGCCTTGCATACTCTTGAGTCTTGCTTTAAAGGTATGCGGTCGTGTTGCGAGCCCCTAGATCGGATCGTGACAACATTTTTCTCCTCTCCGGTGGTCTCTTCTAGTAGGTAATCTCCATTCCATGCTTCGATGCTATAGCTTTTGGTGAAGTGATGAGGATTGAATCGTCTGTGATCACCAAAAAATGAGGGGTGAAGGTGCTACTCTGTTTTTTTTTTTTGTGAAGAAAGCTTGGAGTTCTGTTGCAGTGGCCGGCGACCACTGGTTCCCCGTTGATTGGGTGTCTCGATGGAGTCGGTAGTCAGCTTTGGGCAAGGGATCGCTGGAGCCTTCGGCAACCCTTTGGGTTGGGGCCTTGCTGCAATGAGCCAAGTAGAATGGCTCTCGCGGTCGAGCAAGGGGTGACCAAACTAACTTGCTAGTTTGTCCGGCCTTGGCGTTGGCCTTGGCCGGTGCTAGGGTGGGGCTCTGGGAGCTAGTTAGTAGAAGGAGGGCTAGTTGTACTGTCCAAAATCCCAGTAGCGATGGCTGGTGTTGCTGTCGATCTCTCAGGAGAGAGCGAAAGGAGAAGAGAGAGAATTTAAGCCATTGGGTTGACTTGGTTCAACTTTGGGTTCAAGCATTTTGGACCTAATTTTTGGAGTCCAAATTAGTCATGATCCAACTGTTTGGGGTATAGGATTAGATCTAAGATAAGTCTAGTTTATGAGGAAACTTTTCTTACACTGTTCGGGCTGATACAAGTTAAGATAATGAAACTTTAAGTTGAATATAGAACTAGACTTGATAGAATGATAGAATTTGTTTTGACATCATCATTGTTTAGAAATTAAAATTTTAAATATTATGTTATAGGTATCAGCAGGTTAATTAGTTAGATTTGATATGTGAATTTGCAATAAAAGGTAAGTAAGTCATTTATCATTAGTAATTTTAGTAATTATTAATTATATAATTTTTGAATAAAATATCAATATATGTTTAGATATTCCTTATTATCTGCTATTATTTTGTAAATAAATTTTGATACTTTAATATGTTCATATGAAAACTTGATGGTATTATTTTTAGATTTTAAATAAATTTTATATAATTTATAAAATAAATAAATAATATAAATAATAAATAAATAAATAATGATAATGTAATAATAATAGTATATGTGATAATAATGAAAATAATTATAAATTAATATTGCTTATGCAAAATAAGTAGTTATGATATATTTAATCATAAAATAGTAATAATATTTAATATTAACATTACTAGCATATCCAATATAATATGAATGTTTATTTATGTAAGTTAGTATAAAGAATTTTATAGACAACATTTGAATAAGAAATGAGAATAATTTTGAAGTTAAAATATGCTATCCGCGGTCTACTATAATATGACTTGATGACGTGATGACTGATACTGAGATTTACCTCCACAAGAGATATATATGAAGAATACATTTTCATTTAAAGAATTAAATGTGATGCTTTGGTCCTGTCATAGGGATATATGTGACTGTAGCTTGTGACCGTGATGTATTCATAATTAGATGTTATGTAAATGCTAATGACATGAAATACAAATTTTTATCCAGGAATTATAGATTTTATTAAATTATTGAATTACAAAGTCATAAAATGATTGACCAAATGTAGAGAATGGATGAGGACGACCAGTGAATTTATTTGCAAATATCATTGTCCCTAACGGGGATAGAAGTAATTCTTATTCCTGGCAATCATCTTCTTCCCCTACTGCCGTTAAACCTTTATTCTCATAGTAAATAACATCTTGGTATAATTGATTATACCGAACCCATTCACCGGCTTATTTGATCAGAATCACATCTTCTCCCATATGGCATAGTGTTCACCAGATACAGTGAGGTTGAAGTTCGAAGGAATGACGGTGCTGGCAAAACCATCGCTTTGTCCCATCTTCGCAATAGCCTTCTCATCAATCGCAGCAATATAAAGATCGCTCTCGGCAACTATGATGCGCAGTGTGCTTCCCGGATGAATCCCGTTCCGAGTCCTGACTGCAGCCACCTGAGTGATCGCGTCCTTCGAACCCATCGTCAGCAAGTGATCATAAAACTACGAAACAAAACAATCGATACCCGGTTAGAGGAGAAGCGTAACTTTATTCTTTGGTAAGAACATTGGGAAAAACAAAGCTTGCTTTATTTTTTCTTAAATTCAATTAAACAACGTCAACGTTCTGCCTTTCTAATTCAACTTTCAAGAGTTTAATCTTCAAAACTTACTACTGAAAAAATAGGTGGGGAGGCTTAGATAAAGGAATAGATTTAAGTGATCAAAGCCAGCATAGACTTCAAAAAATTAAAAAAAAAAAAAAATCAAAAAGCTACTAAAACTTACAGTGCAGGGGATACCTGGGTGTGTAAGAATGTAAACATAGCCTTGCATAATCATTGGAGTAGGAAAAGGCGCCTCGCTCCGGGTTTGAGCCGGTATCGTGATTGTCGATGAATGTGAGCGCCTTCACTGGCAAACATCAAATGAGCCCATGAGCCTTTCCCTGGCAATCACGCATTAATACCAAAAAATAAAAATAAAAAAAATCGATCAACACAACAGTAAGGATTTTGCGGCTACGATGCCAAATTACTTATCCACCCATAAATAATATATATATATATTTGTAAGTTATTAAAATAAAGAAATAAAAAAAAAAAAAAAGGTCATGTTGATGGGCCAGCATGCAGGCGGTGCAGCAGCAAAACCCATGCGCCTGTGTGCCATTTCTTGCAACAGATTTTATCGTAGCAATATGCTTTACCATAAAAGCTGTGTTGGGCCGGCACGGAACGATAGCCTTGGGCTGTCCCATTTGATGGGCTTCGTTAGTGGGGTATGGTAGTTTGATACGACCACAAACGAGGCGTCCAACTAGCTTTTACTCTTATTCATCCATGTGGAATAATATTTTATTTTATTAATGCACGTTTCGTTTTTCTGAATGAATGAGAATGTGCGGTGGGAATTTTTTGCACCGCATGGGTGCAGAAAAATTTTTCCACCATAAGAAGTCACGGTCTGGCCCGAGACCGCGCGATGTTTCGCCGAGGAAAGCCCGTCCGCAAGCTGGAACCTGGAGGGCCACACTCCCGGCTCATACACCCTATGGTCCATGGACCACCGAGCTAAAAAGGTCAACACGCCACGCGTCCACACCACCTCGGCTTCCCGAGAATCGCCAGCTCATCGTGCTCAAAGATCCCACCACCGTCGCCACCGGTATTCCCCTTCCGTCACGTTCCCCACGTGTTAAATCCTCTCAGAAACCCAGAATTTAAACAAGAAAAATCCCCTCCCCCACCCACGAGAATCAGAGGCGGTTCTAATCCGCGCACCCCAGCTGGCTTATAAACATCCCCTGCACCTCTCTCCTCTTCTCCAAACATTTCCAGTTCCGCTCCAGGGTCAAGGCGAAGGTACCCAGAATGGTTCCAAAGCAAGACCTCAGTCTCCATTCCCAAGTTCCCCACAGAACCCAGCAACAGAACCAGGAAGGAGGACTCGAGATGCCGTCGCCTGGCAACGAAGCGTCGCTGCCCCTCCCCTTCTTCTCCCGTCTCAGCCGTGAGCAGGAGACCGCCATCATCGTCTCCGCCCTCATCCATGTCCTCTCCGGCCGCACCACCCCACCACCCGATCTGCTGCACCCCGACGCGTGCCGACTCTGCGGCATCGAAGGCTGCCTGGGCTGCGACTTCTTCGCGTCGGCAGCAGAGGCGACCACGGCGGCGGCGGTGCAGGCGGAGGCAGCAGCAGAGAGCGGCGGGCGAAGGGGGAGGAAGAAGAAGAACAAATACAGAGGAGTAAGGCAGAGGCCATGGGGGAAATGGGCGGCGGAGATTCGGGATCCACGGCGGGCGGTGAGGAAGTGGCTCGGCACGTTCGACACTGCCGAGGAAGCGGCGCGGGCGTACGACCTCGCTGCGATCGAGTTCCGGGGTGCCCGGGCGAAGCTAAATTTCCCATTCCCGGAGCAATCGCCGGTGGAGGAAGCCGATGTTCGTGATAGTCCCGAGGCAAGCATTTCTTCGCCCTCAAATCGGCACCAACTCCAGCAACAACTGCAGCAGCACGGAGCAGAGGAAGGGCAGGAGATGGGGGAAGTGTGGGATGGGCTGCAGGATTTGATGGCATTGGACGATGGGGAGCTCTGGATCGATCTCGGAGCCAGCCGTCCGCCTTGTTCGAAGTAGCAGTCGTTGGCTTTGATCCCGTATATATTCTTTTTATTGGCTGTTAGTTCTTTCAGGCTCGCGTGGTAGTTAGATAACAAATTTGTAATGGTGTACAAAATCCAGAAGCTTTTTGACCAAATTCTGGGTTTAGTTTCTTTCATATGAACTGATTAAAGTCTGCATAGAAAAATATTAGAAGGATTTGTATATTTGCTTTTTGCTTTGATAATAATATTTCGGTGAAGATACTTTTCTTGCTCAAATTTTCTCTCAAAATTCATTATTGTCTCCAAACTTTTAATTAGAATTTAGTTTCTTATAATTTAAAAATATTGCATCGTAACATTCTATTACGTATCAACAATTAAAACTAATAAAATAATTAATATGTTATCTTATATCCGCATGTAATGAAAGATTTGAATTGCAACATTCGTCGGCAACAAAAGAAAAATTGACGCCTAAAATGCATTTTGAGTGAAGGTTTGAGGATTAAAAAGGATATTTTAGCCTAATACTATCTTGTTGCCGGGTGTGGACTCGAGCTCCGGACTCGCCGCGGATTTAACGAGGAGAGACTGGTCAGACGAATAGCTGGCCGGTCAGCGGGGGATGGACAGCTGGATTCGGAAGTGGGACGGCGCTTCCTCGGCTTTCTAAAAGTGGAACACCTGCGCCTCTGTTTTTCCATTTGGGGTTGAGAGGAGTCTGAGAGTTTTTTATTATTATTATTATTATTCTAAGGAGAGAAGCGTCTAATAGCCGTGTTAGATTGCCACATCCGTGACACAGATTCCGTTTGTTTATAAAAAAAGAGAAAAAAAAAAAAAGAATTTCAACGTTCCGGCATTTAATATGTGGTTTGGCCTGGTGGTCGTATATTACATTAAGGTAGAAGAATAGTATTATATATAACAATGAACGACCTGGCATCAGATCGGAATCCTTCACTACAGTCAGCACTCATGATCCAACCATACTTGTAAAAAAACTATACTTAAATCTGTTTTGCACACCAATAATTAAATTACTTTATTCTAATGACTAGAGTCAACTCAAAACTCTAACCTATATCTGGCTCTTACAAGGATTAAGCAAACAATGTTGACCCGTACCCATCCAAATTAGAAAACCAAAAACTAAGCCTGGCTGTTTCATTGGGTAGGCTCAGATTTAAAGGCTGGGTCATTTTCACCGCCCTTAAAGAGCTTTGACTTTCCATAAAGGATGTGCCATGTAGGCCATTCGATTTGCTCAACTACCTTGGATGTGTATCACAAGTAGTGATAACGATTCTAAAATATTGACCCATCACCAGAAAGGCATAGCCTTATCAATATCTATCAAGACGATAAAGAAGCCCAATTCTCTTATGAGTCACATCAAGTTGGACTAGGTCAAGTTATCCAAGTCAAATTTGCCAAAGTGTATTAAAGCCTAACTTTAAGAATGAGTCAATAATGAAGGAGAGCTGTTACAAGGACCGATAAATTAAAGAGCTTTTATACCAAAAAACGATTTATTATTTTTTATTGTAATGAAATAAAGCAAATTAAACAAGTCACCACCCAGATTCTTACTTTATATATATATATATATAAAGTAAATTAATCGGACAATTTTATGCAGGAAATACACCTTCATTTCATTATATCTACCCCAGCTTCTGCTTACGATTAAAATTATCCAATAAAACCATGCTTCAACTAAAACTGACTGAATAATTTTACTCAGATTTATTAGTTTTTGATCGCATGTTTTTAGTGCAAAGTTATTCCTGTTCAAATAATCTTAATAAAAATAAATAAAGCCAAAGGTGCCAAAATGTTTAACCTACGTTGGAGCCCAGGGCAAGGGAAAGCGAAGGGGTCTTTCTGCTTTCCATGAGACGTAACAGCAGCGTGGGGTCCTCGAAAGCGCGATTCCTCAGGGCGTCATTCTCTTTTGGCCAGACGAGAGCATTCAGACGTCACCAAATCCAATTCAGTGCAGCGCTAAGCGGTCTAAATCCTGTTACAGTCCAATCCGGTCGAACGGCAATTCTCCTCGTGCGTGACGATGATGCCATCTAAAAACCCGTGCCTCTCTTCCGCAACGAGGGTTTCATTAAAAAAAAAAAAAAAAAAAAAAGAAGGAACCATACAGAGAAGCACGTTTCTTGCACGCGGTTTTAACGTCGATCGGCCGACATGGATGGGAAGCGGCAAATTGGGTATGCGTGACCTCAGCTTCGGGCCTTTGGTGCCTTTGTTTGTAAAAGAAATATATGTGCACCCTCCACTAGCGAGCGATGTTCTCCAGTCCCTGGGTAGCCAATCAAAGAACATGTCACTTTCCATGGTAAAAAAGAAGAAGAAAAAACTAAGTTTACCAAACTTTTGTTTGCTTGTTTCTTTAGTTTTTTTTTAATGTTTCCTTGTATATTTTCCAACCCTTTTTAATGATTCCTTGCATCTTTTCCAATCGGAATGTAGCTTATGGAGCAATAAAAAAATCGTGGGCTGCACTTGGCACGTGAAATCCGAGCTTTGATTGTAGTGCGCTGATAATTAATAAAATATAGAAGGCATGAAATGTTTCTTTGATGGTGATGTAGCAATATTTATAATAGATGGGTTGCAGATGTGATTCATATTTCGTCGAACATTTTGTCGGTTGTGAATATCTCCCTTCCTTTGCTATCCATCAAAGGGGAAATTTTGATAAAAGCATGTTTTACAAAATGAAATCATATATTCATCAGGTTCTAAATATTGAATAAAAGGATACAATATGTGACCTTGACATGACTATAGATTCAGAAAGTTTGAAATTACCCAGGTGTTTATTATTGGTAGTGTGAATGATTTTTCTTTTTCTTTTTCTTCTTTTTTTTTTTTTTTTTATGGCAATAAACATCTTGGCAAACCCACTTTTCTCATTATCACAAGTTTTATCTTATAGGTTATATGGGCATATTGTCTTACTTTTTTTTTTTTTTTCCATAAAGTTTTAAAGTATGGTTGTGGCATTTCTATCTTCATGTGATTATGATTATAAGTTTTATTTTTGAGAATATTTAGGATCTATTACAAGGAAAAAGAAAAGAAAAGAAAGGATAATTAAAGTAAGAAAAGTAAAGATAGAGTAATTATTGTTTCGATGTTTTAATAAAAATGTTGGAGGAAAAGTATGATAATTATCCTCTTTATACAGGGGTGAGTGTAAAAATAATGTGTTAAAGTTTTAAAAAATAAAAAACTTAAAATTTTTTAACCAATAAAGTCCGTCCATCACATCACTTTGGAAGACAGATGGCTTGCTCCATCATCTGCTGTGTTTTTTTCTAAAAGATTTCTTTTCTATCATTCATCGCTATCCATTACTCTCCTAAGGCTTCTATCTATTTAAGGTCACGAGAATTGAGATTTTGAATTTAAAAAAAATTAAAAGTTATCTACTGAGCCTCTTCCTTTTCTATTAAAATTTCTCTTTTTTTTGAGAATTAAATAATTTTTCTTTCCCTTGAGTTCTTCTTTATAACATGTTTGCGAATCAATGACTCAATTGCAAAATAATGTATTTGATCAGCACATCATGGATAATTCATGATTATTTTAAAAAACTTTGCCATATAGTGTATTTGTGCCATTGTCCTGCCCGTTCTCCGCAACATGTGGTTTTACTTTGGAGGTGTTAATGGTAGGGTTGATGAGGCCGGTTTGTTGCTAGTGGTCTAGGCTTGAACCCCATCAAAAACACATGATTGTTATTGCATTGATCCCCTCTGTGGTTCAAAAAGGAGGAAAAGGCATATTTACTGTATTTTACTATTAGAAACTTATTCTTGCAATTAAAGGAGAAGTTAATTTACAGCTAGGGATCAAATGGATGGGATATTTAGATATTAATATTCATATTTATTTATAATTAATAAAATGGATATCAATCAAATGCTAAAATTAGAATCTATTTGCATTAAATGGATATAAATATAAATCAAACATTGATTATACAAAGTCAAATGCACATATAAATCAAATAATTAGACTTTATGAACTATAAAGTCAAATATAATATTATATGAAAGTTAAATTAAGTTAAAGATACAAAAATATTATTATTTACTTTTTTTTAGTTCACGAAAATCATATTAGATTAAATAGGATTGCCAAAGGAATCAAAATTTGGATACATATTAAATAGTTGTCTATACATATCTATCTCTAGTAGATATGGATATGTCTATTAATTGATTGTTGAAATTAGCTAATATTCATATCTAAATATATTTAGGTATGAATATGCATCTAGAAAAATATTACCCTATCTATTTTCACCCCTATTCATAGTAACTAAAGAAGATATCAATCTATTGGGTTGAGCGGTGGAACCAGTATGTTCCCTAAAATTTATTCATGTCTTACCGTAAACATTTATGGGATTAATGCATGAATTTTCTCTTTAGTACGATCACATATAATATAAGGTATGCATCACATGCTAACTATAAAGGCTGAAAAGAATCTAAGAGTATCCTAGGTACTTTAGGTTTTACTAAAATGAACAAAGTCTACAAGAGAATTGGATATACTTTAGTATTCAAAACCAGCTCATAATTATAGGTGAGATTGGGATCGTAGTAAAAATTCTACCAATGTAGATGGTGACAACATGAGATTCCTTCTTTATCTTGGGTGTGTTATAATATTGAGCACTCAATCTAGGTGATCTAAATCACAAAATACTACTAAAAATAGAGGTGTGAACTAAGTGCATGAGCTTAGAAGTGGCATCTTGACCCAAAGGATAGAAACATTATTAGATATATGAGCCAGGATAGGACTCTCTAACATAGAAACCATCATAATAATATAGTATCTATATTAGAATAGACATAATAATATAATGTCATGTATAAGGCCCCTTCCTCTTGAAATTTTTCTATAAAACAAGAGAATAATGAGTATGAATGTCCAGTAGATTTTTCATAAACATATGTCTTTGTTAAAGGTTTTAAAATAACATTCAATATTAATTTAAATAATAAAATTTATAGTTTAGGCATCTTTCAAAATACAATACCTTTTATAAAATATAAAACTATAAGATTTTCAATCAATTAATATCTTTTCAAATGTAAGATGTATCAGAAAATATCCTTTAAAATACTACACTCTTTATTAAATGTAGAGCCATAGAAATTTTCAATCAACTACCAATAGAATCCATTAAGATAAACTACCAATCTCGCCTCTTTTCGTATCGTCTAGACTGCCACCCTCTTTCACCTACACAAGTTACAATAAAACCCTTTAGAGATTTAAGGTCTTTAACCCAATTGTTCCGATTCTCTTTCTGTTTTTCATTCCTGATTGACATCCATTCTCATTTCAAAATATGTTTACCATGCTAAGGTCCAAATTTGATTTATGGTGTCATGAAATTTCAGCATCAAGTTCAATGATAAATTGAGCAAGAGTGAATGACATGCACCTTTATAAGATTCAAAGCTTATCATTTTGATGAATCATATTGTCCAAAATAAAAGATAGCTAGTGGAGAGATTTTCAATAGGTCTTATTTCACAAACATACAAATGGACCTAAAAATAAAATTTGATAAAACTATGAAGCACTAGAAAATGATCAGGGCATATCAAATTTAGGGGAAAATATAGAGTGCTTTGAGTACAAATCAAAACACATCTGATTAACAAAAACTTACAATTAACAAAGTGTATGTATTAAAAAAAAACCTACGTCTAAGCTGATACAAACCGAAGAATAGGATTCTCTATGATTTTTTAGGATTGAAAACTAGAGTTTCAACAGTTGATTGATCCATAAGCCAGCCCTAGCTTTTCTTCCCTTTCTCCTCTTCTTCTTTCTTTTTCTCTTTCTTTTCTCCATAATTTTTCAACTGAAATTTTAGTAGAGAGATGTCCATCCCACACTTCTTGTGGGCTCTCTTGTAGGCACCATAAGCGGCCATATGGCTTCTATATTGGTGTTCCTAGTGATTAATTCCCTTTTGCCCTCACCTTTTTTTTTCCACTCTAATCCCACACCTAATTAGATTAAACATAGTCAAGAATTAATTAGGATAATATTAGAGTTTAATAATGTAATTAAAGTCCTATTAGAGTTGATTAGCATTATGTATCAAAATTATAAATATATCCTCTTTGCTTTTCAATTTTTATTCTTAATATCATGCTCCAAAATCACAAACAAATCATTGTTAGTTTTCAACCTTACTCTAGAATTGGGGTTAAATGATGAATTAAGGTTGTTACAGTAAGGAATTCATAGATATAGTTCGATTCAAGATCTAAAATTTGCTTGAAAAAAAATATTTTGAATAATTTTTTAAAATATAATTATATGCATAATTATGAACTAATTAGAACTATGGTCATCACATTGTAGCCGTTTTATTCTAAGAAAAAGATGTGAGAGATCAGGACTTATAACCAGATAAGATATCGAAAAAAAAAAGAAGTCAGAAAGAGGCATGGCCCTCATCTTCGAGTAAGATTTCTTTATATATATATGTGATCTTTAGTTTTGGTATCAAAGGCTGTTTCCATGATAATGGCTTGTCATGTTACAATACTAAAGTTGATAAATGAGGCTATTCTAATTGCTATGGGCTATACTTCTGGACTTCTAGCATAGTAATGTGTGTAAGAGTGATCGTCGTAATTCTATCAAGCGGGATGGCCAGAGATAATTGATCATAGATGATGTGGCCTAAACACACATGCTTTAGTGCTGAATGTCAGGATGCGAGCTCTTAGATAGGATACAAGAAGAAAATAAATTTATTTTCCTCCCAATAAATCTCAAATTTTCATTTATTCATTCATGGTATCTCAACTTATTTTCTCTTCTTTACTGATTTCAGAGGAAATAAAATAAAAAATTTACAAAAAATAAAATCAATTGGCAAGGCATTTTCTTCACCCCAAAAAAATATATATTTTTTTTAAAAAAAATAGATGGATCACAGACCCGTTCTTCGAAACGTTCGCGTGCACGTGTCGTGGTCGGAAGCTATGCTCGTCTCCGCATCTAATCGAGACGACGCCGACGAAAGCTCCTGGCCTTTGTTTCCCATGCATAAATTTAATATTAAAGAAAAAAACAACTTAAAATTTAATGAAACATATTTTTATGTCATTTTATATTGATTAAAATCCAGCAAAGATTTATAAAACGACGTGAACATCCCGTTGCGGTTACCGAGGTGTTGGCTTGCTGTGGACCAACGCGAAATATTCCCTATAACCACATTCTCAAATAATTTAGGGGAATCTTCCCCTACTTACAGTCACATTCTCAAATAATAAATTACAAATTATTCAAATAGCTGAGAAAAAAAAATCGAAATAAAAAAAAAAAAAAAAAAATCTAATGGTTAGGAGGAACGGAAAGTTTTAGTAACAGAAAGAAATTCAATTGTTGAAGGGTCCGCCCATTCAACACGTGTTTCCTCTTTCTTTCTCTTTCTTCCTTCAATCCCTTCTTCCTCTCGTTTTCTCGGAGCTCCTCAAAGAGAGAAGATTCAAGTAAGTTTCTTTTTGTTTGTTTCTCTGTTCGTTCGTTTCAATTACGTCACTGTTTTTCGATGGATTATATAAAATTTTTCAACTCTAATTTTGTATCATTGAGTCCGAATATGGGTGTTGTAATGTAGCATGAACGGAGTTTGGAAAATGGAAGCATGGCTAATTAAAAAAAATGGAATTTTTGGGATTTTGTCATAACCATGCAATGAGTTATTTGTGTTTGTTGAGTAATTTGATAATAAAAAAAACGAATAGGCATATTTCTTGCCGATCTGTTTCTTCTTTTTCCTCTTGCTAGATGAAAGATTTTTTATTCCTTTTTTTTTAAAATTTAGTTCATAACTTATTTCTTTGTTTAATCAAATAGCATGGATGAGACTGGGAGAACACCAATCAGTCGAGGATGGTGGTTTATGCGTCTGTTGTTTAGTTTTGCGGATTTTTTTTTTCTTTTTTTTTTTTTTTGTGGTTTACTTGAGCAAAATTTGAAGGTGTTTGGGGAAATGCCCTGTCCTTGGCTTTGTTTCTTCCGGATTGCCTTTCTTCTCTCTTCCTTCCTTCTTTTTTTTTTTGGATTCTAATTTCCATGTGACGTTCTGAAGCCAATCCTTCGAAAAGGAAAATTTTGGTGCACATTTCTTTGACCATGCATTTTGTTTATCAAACATGAAATGATTTCCCCCCTTGCCTCGAGTCATTCAGGACCGAGGTGATGAGTTCAGAAAACACTGGGGAATCCCGCATATATGCAAGCTTAAATACCCTCCACTTCTTGTATTTCTGCAAGACAATTTGGCCTTACTGTTGGTAGTGTTTTTATTTGACGTTTTTCTATATAAATTTTGCTGTACCCCTGGACGCAGTTTCCCGTATGAAATCTTGCTTTTTTACCTCTCATTGCAACTCTAAACTCATTCCAAGTCCAGGAGAAACTTGTGGAAGGTTTCTGAGCTGAGAGTAGGTAGGCTTTTTTATTCACCAATTGACCTTCCAAGTTTCCCAGCAGTTGTCTAGGGATGCCTTGATGAGGTATTTAGCACCAATTAGGGGTTGATGTTAGGTTGAGTATTGAATGTAGAACATATTCAAACATCGATGAATCACACCTTGATTTTTTAAAGTCATACCATGCAGATGTTGCAAGTCTTTGGTTGGTATGTCTGACTATATTATAGCATGAGAATAGATCAAGGCCAAAATCTCATCAATACCCTTTTCGACTAAAGGCTTAAGGCAACTGGATGATTGTGATGTCAACATATTGCACAGGAGATAAATATCATCCATTGTGTGTGTATGAGTAATCTTATAGATATTTCTTTCATATGCTTTGTTCATATTTCGTTAACTTTCAGTTTAATTGTGCTCTCATTAAAATACAATTCTCCTTGCTCATTAGCTGGCATTCTAAATCTAATTCTAGGCCTTTCGCTTTCCCTAGAATGCCTTGGTTGGGAATCTTAATTCTTGGTAAGAAATCTTAGTGTGAGTTGGTGTCAGGTTGAGAGTTAGTTGAATAATGTTCTGAAAATTGAAATCTGATACATTGCACTGACCCCATACAGAATGGATGACAATGATGCGTTAAGAGGTTGAGCTTGGAAAATCAATACTGCCTTGTTAATGCATGCTTTAACATTGACAGGAGTTGCAGATACTCCATTTCAGCCTTTCAATTTTTTATTGCACTAAGAACCATCAAAAGGTTATTGACTCTGCCAGCAATAGCAGTTGATATAGATGCAGACAAGGGTTGATAAGATGCTATGACTTTATGTTTCCTTTCAAATACTTGCTTGAAATTTATCATTTGGACAAGTCATTAGTTTCTTTCAAGAATAATGCATGAGAATGCTTACTTGAGTTGTAAAATGAAATTCCAATAAGCAACACAACTTTTCAATAGCTAGATTATGATGGGAATTAGATATATAAAGATAAGTTTAGAAAACTTAATTGCATATATAAATTTACATTTAATAATAGCCATCTTTTTGACTATTAGATGATTGAATGACATTATTGCTACTGTTCATTGGAAGACTAGAAACTTCATCATGCATTCATATCATTAATTCAAAACTAATATCAGTCAGTTTAAATGGAACAAATATTAGTTGTGACAAAAGTACCAGATGTTGATAATATGGTTTTGACTAACCCATTATGCAGCTTTTTTGTCATTTTCTTATTTTTTAATAAGAAACTATTTGCAACAACTCAGAACTTCATCCAAAAAGACTAGCCAAGAGAGTATTATTTAGTCTTCTTGATTTTGTATATATATCCAGAATCTCACTAATATATAACCAATATAGGACGAAACATTCGTCAATATGAGATCTCATACTCTCACATCCCTCCTCACACCACGTTTAAGCCTCGGCGTCCTCATTAGGTGAAGAGACTATATTCAAATCCAAATCCAATCAAATCTAATCATAAATACATAGAGCCCATTTATAGTATTCCTTAGTCTACATGAGCCATGAGTTGAATCGCTTTGATATTATTTATAACATTTAGGAACTCACTTCAAAAGGCTAGCTAAGTAGGTATTATTTGAGGTCCTTGATCCTATATAAGTATTTAGGATCTTTCCAGCACATAACCAATGTGGAACTAAACACTCATCAATATAAGCTATCATAATATCTCCAATGAATTTTTAAGTTATCCAAGTGCTTGCAATATGTGCAAATTTTATTATCTTTTCTTGTTGTTTCTTTTGTTGCTTACAATATGTGCAAATTTCATTATCTTATTGATTCTTTTGTTGTGAAATGTGATGATGCAGAAGGACCAAGGCAATTGATTCTTATTTGTAAACTTTATAATTTATCACATACTCAAGATCTTTGTTCATATTTTTATAAATACATAAGCTGTTACAATTAGATTCAAAAAACCATCATTGGTTGGGAATGCCCAGCATGGTTTCAGAGGAACACAAATTTTAAAATTCCTGCAAAAGATAGATAATACGCTTTTGAAATTACTTATCATTTATTTTGACATAAAGATGGTTGTTTCTTCTTACAGTTTTGAACAATTAAACTATTCATATATCGTAAGAGAAACAAACCCAAATAGCCACCGCATGATCAAATTTAAATTTTGAATCTCGATGGAATACTCTGATCTATTTCTAATGCTTATATTTTGAAATTTCTCAGAAAATCACAGCATAAATTTATCCTATTCTTATTTGGCACTCTAGTGAAATGTAGAGTTATGGTTCCATAGAATTTTCTATGATTCTAAATGTCTTGTTCGAAAATTTTATGAGAAAACCACCAAGGAAATTCTCAATAGAAAAGAGTCACTTGTTAAAGTGCAAATTCGAAGCCTAGGCTAAGAACCTTTTATAGTTTTTTTCTCCAAAGAAAATATATTGAAAATATATGCCTGACTCATCAGTCCATTAAGAACTTTTGAAACCAATTTCAGATAAAGACCCTTTTATCTTTTTGTGCTACTTAATGAATCTTGGAGTTGCTAACTCCTCTGAATGTACTATTCTTGCAACAAAACTAAATCTCTAGTTGGATTACCAGTGTGCTTTTTTCTGGACAGACGAGCCAGAAGGTTTGCTTTTAATTTATTCAATCCAGCTTAACCTACAATGTGTACTCACTGCACTGCATGCGTTATAGACAGAATGGACTAAAATCCAAACCATCACTTCTATCCTTTGTACCCTTTTCATTTTTTTTTTTTCTGGACTAACTAGATGTTCATCAAACTATCAGTCACTGAACAAGAAAACCTTCATGTGCTCATATAGATTGATGTGACTTAGTTTTTCACTGAAACAGTATATTCCTTGTAAGGAAGCAGAGAGTTTTTATGGTTTAAAATGAGTACTACATGTTCTTAAAATTAACTTTGTTTGACAAACATTTATAGGAATCTTTTTTCTGGTTTATAATCATTATTTGCTCCCTCTCTTAACTAATTGCCACCATCTTCTTCATTTATTTTTCAGTAATCAACTCAGAAATATCCTAGTTGTTGTGGAATGGAGGAAGCAAAGGACACTGAAGGAAATTCTTCTGGAGGATCTTCTCTTGCCACTTCCAGTTCACTGCAAGGCCCAACTAACCCTGAACCTCCTACTGTCCTGATCATTGATGAAATAATCAATGCTAATGGCCAGAAAGCAGTGATACGGGATTCCGAATTACTTGCAAATAATTTTCATGATGGCTTACCACCAATCCAAGTGGCAGCTAGTTCATTAGAGATTCTAAATGAACTGCAAATTACTAGCGAGGATGACACATCTGGGTCATCAGGAGTGTGCAGTACTCCAGCACCTCATACATTGGATCAATCTGTTGAGCTAGTTCATGAGCCATCACTCAAATTTGAAGATAAAAGTACTGTTATAGTTGGCGACGTTCAAACGAATAATGGCTATACCGCCTCTAGCAAATTACCAGACTCAGAAGCTAGGCTGCATGTTTTGACCAGCGAGCTTAATGACATCCAACTGGAGCTTCGAAGTACACAAAAGAAAGCATCCAAGCTGTCAGATCGCTTAAAACAAGTCATTGAAAACAGAGGCCTTATTGACACAGCAGCACCTTTTGAATCTGTTAAAGAGGCTGTCACCAAGTTTGGAGGACATGTTGATTGGAAAGCCCTGAAGGCAGTTACCTTACAGGTAGCGTTTACAACCTTAATCCTTTTTGTGATCTACTACTTCTGCTGGGTGTTGCATCCGCAATGTGAATAGGGAAAAGATCTTCCTTTTAATACTTTAATTCTTTCCCTTCATATTTCTTTTCTCATTCGTTGCCACAAGTTGAGCCCAAGGTTCCAACATAAATGGCCATTGTTCTCTACCGATAAGATCAATATCTTCATATGAGTCTGGATAAAAGGAAAAAGAAATTATTCATTAAAAAAGATAAATCTGAATTTTTTATTAATCTCATCGTTAATATCATTATACTTATAAGCAATGATTCATAGATCAAACCAAACTAATCAGTTTAGGCCAAACCAAATGGCTGAACATCGGTATGAAATTACCCTTCAATTTGGTTCAGGACTTGAACCAGTCCAAGTCATAGCAAACCATCAGGTTTGGATTGGTTTGGGGGTGGGATGGACTGATGGTTAAGTTGGGTGGGCTAAGGGTCACTTAAATAGAGAGAGGGAGGTTTAGAGCTTCAAAAGTATTTAGGTAAATATCATGAACATTTTCTTTCTTTTCACTTAAAATTTTTTTATGCAAATAAGAAAAATATTTTTCTTTTAAATTTAATAAAAATATCAGAAAAATTAAATTTTTTAAGAATAAAAAGTAACTCTTCCTCTTAAGAACAGATTTAGTGAATTTTAAGAAATTTTAGTTTACCAAATGTCAAGTTAGAATATTCTACTATGAATAAAAATTTTAAAAAATTAATTTAACTTAAAAATAATAAAAAAAAATATCAAAAAATATTATCTTAAAATATAACTTGTAGGGCTTTAGTCCATACTTGATCAAACTTACATGATTTTTAGACTCAAATAAGATCACTGAACTTCACACTGAATTATACTGACTTGATTCATACATCATAAAAATGATAAAATTAAACTTGGCATAAAATTATAAGGTTAAAATGTATTTCTTAAAGTCCAAATTATAATGTATCATTGGACTTTAGGTCGGGATGTTATAAATAGAACCAGCATATTGGAAAATAATGGCAAATAATATCTTTAATATCTTGATATAATATTTAAACACATGATTTTATTTATTATTATGCCTACTAACTAGGTGAATCAAAGTTATCTTCCAATCAACTATCTGCCTAGTTAAGTGAAAAAGAAATATGGTGGAATTATGCAATAGACACTGCTGGTATGCTTCTTGCCAACAAGGAAAGAAGAGCAACAATCCTATACCTATGGGCGGAGCCCTGTATTGTGGTGGGGGGCCTTGGCACCCTCCACCAAAAAAAAAAAAAAAAAAAAAAAAAAAAAATCAAAGCCTTCTTTGTGGTAGGAAAGATACTAATTATTTTTTTTAATTTCTTAAAGCTGCCTCCCTCCCTTCCCCTCACCCTCTTCGAAAAAAAAAAAAAGTTTAAGTATTACAAAAAAAAAAAGCAGTTTCATATCCAATCAAAATTTATATACTATATAAATTTATTATTTAATTCAATGTGATATTTTATGATTAACTTTTTTTTATTTGTACAATACATTGTAACATGTTAGCAAAAATATGGCTTAAGTAAAAAAAAAAATAGTAGGATCAATTTTTATGTCTCTTAAGAGAAAAATATAATATAACTTAGCTCTCTCAAAATAAAATTTCTGGCTCTACTCCTGCCTTGCATCCCTTTCTTTCCCTTATGCTGATTGGCATGCTTGGACCCGCATCCAAATATAGTTCTCATGTGTATGTCCATTCAACATACCCCAAATGTTGTAAAAACCTCATTCTTGGTTCCTTTCTTTTCCTAGTTAAATTTGGTCATGTTTTACTTCACTCACTGCAAGTAAAAAACCCTTCATTGTGTTTTCCTCTCCTCCTCCTATAGAGGAAACCAGGGCTTGCTAAAAAATAAAGCTGCTTCCTAAATTTATACTTATTTTTCCTTCTCTTAGGAAGAAAGGTGATAATGATACCTAATGTAGTCGGTCAAGAAGATATTCAATACCTGATTCAAGATCAATTTTCTTCTTATTTTATGACAGACCAAATTTTAACTAGAGAGTTTTTAGTGTATTTGTTTGTAAAAGGCTTCATTTTACAATAAGCTTAATGTAATGCAATGCCATGCAGAGTACAACAATGACCTCGCCCTCCCTACTGTTTATGGAAGGGTTCTAACTACTTTTGTTTTGGCTCTGTACAGGAGCAGCAGCATGTCCAACATGAACTTGAGATGATACAAGAGGAAATTCAAACGTACAAAAAACAATCTAAAATTGCAGAAGATACTAAGGTAGACGTACTCGAGGAACTTGAAAGCACTAAGAGACTTGTAGAAGAACTAAAACTAAGCCTGGAGAAAGCACAGACCCAAGAGGCCCAGGCAAAAGAGGACTCCATGCTAGCTGAACTCAGGGTCAAAGAGATGGAGCAAGGGATTGCCAGTGACGCAAGCATTGCAGCCAAGACACAACTAGCGGTTGCCAAAGAAAGGCATTTAACAGCAGTCACAGAACTAAAATCAGTAAAAGAGGAGTTGGAAGCACTGCAAAGAGAGTTTTTTACTTTGGTTAATGAAAGGGATGCGGCAATTGGGAAAGCTGAAGAGTCTATTTCTGCTTTCAAGGAGATTGAGAAGATTGTCGACCATCTAAATCTGGGGCTCATCACAGCAAAGGAATTGCTGGAATCTGCTCAGGCAACACATCTTGAAGCAGAAGAGCAGAGAATTAGTGTAGCATTGGCATGGGAGCAAGAGAGACTTAACTGGGAGAAGGAGCTGAAGCAAGCTGAAGGGGAGCTGCAACATCTCAATATGCAATTTTTGCTGATAGATGATCTGAAGTCCAAGCTAGATGCAGCTTCTACATTGTTGTTCGGTCTGAAAGATGAATCGGCGACTTATATGGAAGCAAAACCGAATCAAGAATCTGGTAACATTGAGGAGGATAAGCCAACAGATGAGGCAGGAGACAGAAAGACAACCCTGACAATTGTTCCAGTAAAATTAGCTCAAACCAAGAAGGAGCTTGTGGGAGTGAAGAATAGCATTGAGAAAACAGATGATGAAATCAATCGTTTAAGAGTCATAGCTTTTTCACTTAAATGTGAGCTGGAGAGAGACACAAGAACCCTCACCACCATGAGACAAAGGGAAGGGTTGGCATCTCTATCTGCATCTTCTCTCAAGGCTGAGCTCAACAGGACAAACAACGAAGTTGAACTAATTTTGACCAAGGAGAAGGAAGCCCAAGAAAAGATGGTAGCTGTACCCAAGATGCTTCGGCAAACAGCTCAGGAAGCAGACCAAGCCAAATCAGTCGCTCACTTGGCTCATGAAGAGCTGAGGAGAGCCAAAGAAGAAGCAGAACAAGCCAAAGCCGGAGCCAAGACCATGGAGATCAGACTAGATGCTGTTTTAAAGGAGATAGAAGCAGCTAAAGCATCAGAGAAGCTGGCACTCTCAGCAGTCAAAGCATTGCAAGGGAGTGAACAGGCTGCAGACTTGGAGACTACCGACTCCACATGTGGAGTGTTTCTTCCATTGGATGAGTACTATTCTCTAAGCAAGAAAGCACATGAGGCTCAGGAGCTTGCTAATCAGCGGGTGATTTCTGCCGTAGAGCAAATTAAATCAGCAAAGGAGTCTCAGTCAAGGTGCTTAGAAAAACTGGAGGAAGCAAGCAGGGAGACAGAAGAAAAGAAGAAAGCATTAAGAGATGCAGTAGAAAAGGCTGAAAAGGCCAAAGAAGGGAAACTGAGTGTGGAGCAAGAGTTGAGGCAGTGGAGAGCTGAGCATGAACTGCAACGGAAAGCCAGTGATGCTGCTCAAAGTTTAGCCGATTTTTCATATCCTGGGGAGACCAGAGAACCAGACAGCATTGTTAATGAAGAAGAAATTGCTTCAAATGTCACCCCTCACGCATCTAGCAGCGGAGAACACTTGCAACGGAATGAGTCAACAAATTCCACGCCTGAACCGAAGGTGAGAAGGAGATCGTTCTTCCCTCGGATCGTCATGTTTTTGGCCAGAAAGAAGGCTCAGTCATTGAAGTAATGAAACTTAAAATGTACCTACTGACTGAAATCTCTAATGTCTATGCTAATAAGTTCTCCTAATTCTTGGAACTGGGGTTGGGGTGTGGTGTTTAAGCTTGTACTATTGGTATGGTCTTTTCCAGACTATACTGATGAAAATATAATTGTCAGGATTTTGTGAATTATAATGTCCAAATGTGAAGGAAGTTCATTCGTTGTCCAAATGTCAGGATTTTGAATAGTCTCAAGGTTATGATAGCAATCACAGATGATACCAGTCCCTGTTAATACCCAGGAAGGCACATGTATGCACTGATTCATGGAGAAGATATATGATCATTGTTAGCAGTAAAGGAAGAATGAATCAGTTGATTAGATCTGTGTGCACATTGGTGCATTTTCCTATGACATTATGTGATGACCTAGATTTGCTATATAGGATTCATTTGATTCACAGGAAGTGACTTACAGATAGGAATAGAATATCCAAAAATTAGATTCTCAAGCATAGAATGTTTGAACTATCACGTTTGGTTAATCATGAGAAACATGCATTTTTCTAAGAAAGAATGAAACTGTCACGTTTGGTTGAACAATTTCTCTTTTAGAAAAGTAGTACAGAATACCAATTATATTCTTTAATTCTTAAAAAATTTTTTTTTTGCCATCTAATTTTTTTAACTTCTATATATGTTATAAAAAATAGTCAAAAAATTAAGATACCAAAATTCTAAATCAAGATAAAAAGTTTTAGATCAAATTGACACCCTGTAGATCTGAAGCAAAACGTTTTTTTCTCTCTTCTCACTCGCTGATTTGGAAAAAAAAGGTATACGACGGAAAAGAAGGGTATGTTGGGAAGAAAAAGGAAACACGCTGCGGTGGAAAAGTAAATCCCATGGTACTGATGGAATTTTATTTTTCATAAAATGCAGAAATTCAAATCACGTGGAAATAGAGTATTCCCACGGATGGGTTCTAAAAAGGGCGAACCAAACATTTTAATTCGCAAAAAATAAAATTTCACGATCCCTTTTACCGTGAACCAAATGAGCCCATAAGGCATTTGCTTGACCTCTTTTTACTACGATGAGCAAAGAGCGTTCATGCATTTTGTGAAGGCTATGTGGTGCAGCATTCTGATGTAAGTGAAATGAGAACTAGATATGGTCATCTTCTTCCTCGAGTCGCAACACAGGATGCATTTTTTAAGGCTTCCATCTCACAAAACAAAAGTCTAATAAAAGTTGTGCGACATACTGATGAAAAACTTTTGTAATCTACTGTAAGTCTATGGTAATTTTATGCATCAAAAATCATTGGTGATTACTTTAAAAATAGACTTTATGAGAAAAGCATGCAATCTAAAAGAAAATATTACCATATCTCAAAAAATTTAAGCCTGTTTTGCATGAAATTTAATAGGAAGGTTTTGCAAACAGAGGAACACATCCACATTAATAATTTTTTTGGCATGAAAATCATCATAAACAAAAGGGCCATTAATGAGTATTAAGATATAGATGCAGAAACCCTTTTATATGCATGGCATGTAAACAATAGATTAAAGCCAAATCAATAAACAGTAAAGCTTTGATACCAACGTTAAAATTGGACATTATCAGGCAGCAAATATGAGATTTTGATTTGTCGCTTTGGTTCTTCACTTGTTATTGCAAACCTTTTGATATAGAAACTGATCAGTAATGCAATTGCTTCCACATATGCTTGGATCTCATCCAAAGTTGAAGAGTGGCTAGATCCTTCATAAAATGAAGTGATTCAATAGCGGTGCTCATAGAGAGAGAGCGTTGAAAGAGGGGGAGCACTCGGGTAAAAGAAAAGTTTCAAACAAAATTATTCTCTTTTATTACATTATAGAAAAAAAGAGTTTTTCTTATAGTGAATGATTACAAAAATCATCAATAATTAATCGTTTATATGTGCAGAATTTGGTTAAGGTCCAATAATACATTTGTTAACAATATTAATTGTGGGTCTTTTATGGTTATCACCATTCGTTGGACCCATGTGTTGCTGGCCATCATGGTGTTGACTCTGTGTATATATAAAGAGAATTATATGAATATTTGGAATCCATTCAATTGTTTCTTTTATCTCATTGCTATCAAATGAATTGGGAGACGAAACAAAAGGGCCATCTACTCACAACGACTGAGAGGGGGTCTAGTTTTCTAGAAGCCATTTTTTCCTTTTTTTTTCTTTTTAATTTCTAAGAAAAAGACTTCGTTAGAGATGCAAATGGACCATGTTCGGAAGCCAAAGCACCCAAATTGCTTTTGATTTTGAGACTTCAGTTACAAGTTTGACCGGTCATGAATTTTAGTTTGGAAGTGAATAATGGAGGGTAGTTCAAATAGAAATTTAAATTTACAAGCGAGATTGAAACTTTAGAATTATCGGATGGACTAATAATTCTTGTATAAATTAGATTTTTTCTCTCTCTAAAAAAAACAAAAGAAAAAAAGAATAAGTAGATCTATTGCATTAGGTTCAATGAGCAGAATCACTGTGGTTAAAATATTTAGACCTTGTCCAAGTCTAAGCTTGCAAGATGGTAGGGTTAACGAACAATAAGGCATGCTTAACCTATATTTGAGTTGAGATGGAGGTTTATCTAAAACCAAAATTTAAAGCCAATCCAATCTCTTGGCAAGACATTTGTCTCTACTTTTAAGTCATCTCTAAGTGTGTTTTTAGTTTATCATGTGTAATTGGAGCAGTATGAGATTGCTAATCCAACCCTGTAAAATTGGGAAACACACAAAAAAAAGGTAAATGTATCAATTTCATGTTTATTACTTTGAAATACCAATGAAATGATGGATTTACGGGATTTGACTCTAATTCTTACTTTTCTAAATGTGAGAATGTGCCAGCTATCATACCAAATGTGCCCTATGTGTTGCCAAACAAAGATTTTTTTGACATAAGCTTGTTAAGATTCATATGGTTGTGTACTATGTTTAGTCCATATAATATAAAATTTTTTTAACTCACAATCAAGTTGTGGATCCAAGATTTGAGTGTATGGATGATGAATCAAGTCTAGGTTGGATGTCTATCTTGCACCTTAGTTTAACCTAATTTAGTGGAAAAGAAGTAGATACAATGAAAAGAGTTTACATAAGCAAGTTTGTTCAAGCCTAAGGAGGAGATGTAGAATCTTAATTCCATACTTTAACCCATGGTACCCGAATTCTCTCATCTCTTTTTTTGTTTGCAGTTCAGGAAATCAAAATATAACTTGCACTCCTAAATGGATAAAATAGGTCAAATGAAGAACAGTGGAGAATTTGGAGTGAAGGGCCTTGTTCTAAGAGTGGATCGACAAGGAAGAGAGTGAGGGAGCTTCATGTCCTTAGAAAATAATATTGGACTTCTCGGTCTATTGGGAGAAGGATATGGTGGTGGCTAAAATTCCATATTGGAAACTATAGTAGAAGGATTGGACCTGGCCTTGCTGTTGGAAACTCAGCCATGAGGAAAGTATTGAAAGACATGAGAAGGCAAGGGTGGTGATAATGAACCTATGCTAGCTATGATAATGAGATGTTTTGGTGCAAGCAGTTGGTGAAGAGGGAGGGTAGATTGCTGGGTGTCTGAGGTGATGGTGGAAAGGTTGGAAGACATGTAAGCAACCCTTGCCATTGAGGAAAGAAGACATTTCTTTTAGACATTCTCATAACTTTTCTTCTTGATATAAGGACTTTTATCAAAACTTAGTATTAAGTGTAATTTTTTTATTAAAAAAAAAAACTAAGAAGTTGTGTTCTAAATTATATAATTTTGAATGTAAATGACAGAATATTTGGTGTGGTTTCTATGGTAATAACTTGGTTTGAGAAGTTTATTATGTCTTATTAAAAAAATATTTAAATTAAAAACTTTAATATTATTTAGGGTAAAATTAAGTAGTAAAATATTTTTTAAAAATAAGATAGGATGATACAACATGTTAACATTTAACCTAGCCTAAGAAGCACCAAGAAGGGTGTTTATTATTTATTTATGTATTTTATCTTTTTAACATTAACAATTAGTGTTGTACAGAACATTAATTTTTTTAAAAAAATTAAAATCGAATGAATTTGTAGAAAAAGTTTCACATTTTAAAGCGCGCCAGGTAGGGGTCGAACCTACGACTTTCTGCTTAGGAAACAGACGCTCTATCCACTGAGCTACAGGCGCAAGCGGGGCAATCGTTTCTCTAAACTTTCTTATAGCTGTAATACGTTCTTGACCATGAAGTGTTGCCAGTTGCGCACCCGCGCCGTGCGCAGCACACATACAAACACTAATCTAATAATATTTGTAAGATGAAGCAAATTAAATTTTATCGAATATAAATAATTTATTTCTTTTAGATTATCCATATATATTTATTTTTTTAAAATCTAACTTTTAATTAATTAAATATAATTATAAAATTATTTAAACAATTCAAATTTCATAATTCATAGAAAAAAATTATTCAAATATATACCTGCTTTAAGTAAAAAAACATGTTATCTCTGTACGGATCATCTTTAAAGATTATATTTACTATTAGCAAAGCATAAAATCTTTAATAAAATGTTAAAATCTTTGATTAGTTAAAATATGCTATGTAACTTAAAATTTTAATTTTATTCTTTACCTTTTCCTTGAAAAAATAAATTATGGTTTTTGATATATATATATATATATATATATATACACACACATTTATAACTATTGTAATAATTGTGCCTACTCTTATTATTTATTAAGATAAATAATATAAAAAATATAACAAATGTTATTTTCTATTGATCGTTGCAATGTAAAAACTGGCCATTATCTTTACTTATATTTTTAAATAAAATTACATTTTTAAAATTATATTTTTATCCTAAAGGAATGATTTTATGGTTCAAAAGTAACATTTCTAATAAAATATAAAAGAAAAAAACATCAATTTTTTTTTTCACTCATTCGTTATTTTAGAACGATTTTTATTCTAATGATTATTTTGAAATTAGTACTTTGAAAAGTTATTTTTTAAGACAAATAATGGTTATTAAAACCATTGCAATGGCTCCTAACCATTATCAGAACCATTTAATATGTTATTTAGATGGAACACCACTCATTTTTTCACTATGGGATGGAACACATTTAATCTACTACAATTTAGTCTGAACCATAGCTATTAGAACCAAAGTGGAGTGGCCGATTCAACTAATAAATTGATAAACTGAACTCTTGGCCAATTTAATTCTTTAATTGAATTGGTTGGAATGAACTTGGTAAAAATTAGATGAATCAGATTTTTTTTTTTTTAATCAATAGTTTAAATATAATTATTATTTTTTATATTTTTTTTTATGTTTTAGGTTTATATATCTCTCCTTTTTTTTTTTTTTATGTGTTTGTAACTTTATGGATATAAATTTTATGAATGATTTGCAGCTTTGTTATATTTTTATCAAACTTATAAATAAATATTATTTTTTTAAAAAAATTAAATTAATTTTAAGTATTAGTATATATATTATAATTTTCTTATAATTAAAATAATTTAATTTTAAAGAATCAATTAATTAAATTTTATAAAAAAAATTATCTTTATTTATTATTATAAATTTTATTTTTAATTTTTGTTATATTTTAATTATCGATATGATTATAATTGACTCGCTTGTTGCCTCATTGAATTATTGGCTCCGTTGGCACGGGGCGTTCTGCCGGTTTCTGACTACTATGGTCCGAACCCTTTTACATAGAACGCAATTGATCCTCTGCTCTCCGCCGGAAAACCATCCCCTGTTCGGCCCATCGTAGCATTTTGGACCGTCGTCGTTCAAGCTCCACCGTGCTCTCTCCAGATGGCAGGCGGCCGCAGCGGCGGCGGAGGACAAGGGGAGGAGCGCCGAATCCTCTCCAAGATCGCCCTCACCTCGCTGTCGGCGGCTGTGGCGGAGACCGCGACCTTCCCAATAGACATCATCAAGACCAGGCTCCAGCTCCATGGCGAGTCCCCACACCTCCGCCCACCCCCCGCCACCTCCGCCGCCGGCAACGCCCTCCGAGTCGCCTCGGAAATCTGGAGGAAGGGCGGCGTGCTCGGATTCTACAGCGGCCTCTCCCCTGCCGTTCTCCGCCATCTCTTCTACACCCCCATCCGCATCGTGGGCTACGAGCACCTTCGTAGCGCCGCTGCCGGCGATGGATCTCTCCTCGGAAAGGCCCTCGCCGGGGGTGCTTCCGGCATCCTCGCTCAGGTACTCCACTTTCCAAGATCCCATTCTTTAACGAGTAGAACCGGTTATTGTGACAGAAGAATCGTTCCGAGACCCTAACCCTCTAATGGCAGTTTAGAAAAATATAAGAGATGCTGTATACGTAGTTTGTTTGCTCCCTTCGTTTGACAATTAATTGATAAATGTGAATCAAAATGTGATGAAGTTTACTTCTTGATTTGTGTTTTATGTTTTATTTGACTTGCGCTACCCAATGATTCATGGAAGGAGCCAGGAACCACTCTTGAAGAGGAGCTATGACTAACATTTAGTTTAAGCTTGAATTTGAGTATAATCAGAGATTGAATATATGGGAATTAGAAACATCTAATTATAAAATCTAGATATACGGTAGTACTACAAACCCATATTTTATAGATGTTGTTACTTTAATCCTTGCATACCTACAATCCTAATTTGACAAAAGATTAAACCAAAAAAAAAAAAAAGGAAAAATCTGAGTCTGCCATACATGGGCATGAGAGAAGTCATGCATTTCATAGCCAGATAGTAACTTTTATTATGTTGTATTTTTTGTTGTCAGAAGGTAGACAGACCTTTTGTCACAAAAAAAAAAAGTCCTACCAAAGTAAGGAAAAAGTTAGCAGAGGAGACACTCATCTTTCTCATGAAAGCCTTGACATCATGATGAAAGAATCTTGGGAAGGATACATAGTAAACTAGGAGGATAACGGTGAGAGAAGAGTGATATGAGAGAGTCAGAGTCTTGGCTGAAACCTTCTTTAGTTAAGTTGACTCTTCCCCATAGCCCTCATCAGATTAAGAGGAAGGAAAAAGTTTTGGTAACACAAATCACATCAAAATGAAGTTATATATAGCAGTTCTCAGCTTTCCTTGTTCTCCATTTTAAGCTCCTAAAGAGCAATACAATTCAACATCTATTGTGTAAACTTTTCATGTCAAATTCATTTTTATATGCTAGCATTACTTAAGTAGTAGTTATGGGAAGGAAAGGTGGGATGGGATCTAATGATAGGAGAGCAAGGAAAATTTTAAGGAGACACTAAGAGATGGTTGCTATGTTGGGAGGGGATCCAAACAATCTAAATATGAAATATTTCAAACTCTTGGGTGGGGATGGGGGGCAAAGAAATGGGTGTGTGGGAAGTGGGTTCCAGTTAGAATAGAAATATTTCACATTTTATCAAACTTTTCCTTGCTAGCTTCATCCTTGCAATGATTTCCCCGAGTAGTTCAAAAATTATTGCAATATGATTGGAGAAAAATGAAACTTTATGTTACTTATGGCTTCAAAATTCTTTTGCTTGTTTGGATCTCGAATGAGGTTATTGAATAATGATGTAGTCCTCATTTTTCAACTAGAATACTGTTTATTTTTCTTTTCTCTACATAGGCTTCTCTTCTTCTGGTGAGTTTTCACATGCTCTTGCACACCCAACATGACTGAGAGCTTTTTATTAACATTTAGTTTTCTGTTATGATTCCATCTATTACAGAAACACCTAGATTCTAAAGGTGAAGAGGCCTTGAGTCTTAATCAGTTCTATAATGGATTATCACGCTCCATGGGCAATGTCCTTGGCAGCCACCATGTGGCAACTCTGGCCAATATTAAGAACTTACTCCCTTTGACTTCTATATATGTGCACTGGTTGACAATGTTTGTATTAGAATGGTGGGAGGGCTGCTTAAGTCCTTAAAATGGTGGGAAGCTTGCTTAAGTTCCTCAAGTTCCCTTTCAGCTATAAATACCTTTGAGTTATAAAAATCTTTTTGTGTCCCATATGTTGGACTCCTAAGCATGATTCCATTGACTTCCCTTTGACTCATTTTCCCCTTTGGTCATGAAGTAAAATGAAGGTCGTAGCAGGCCCTTTTCTTGCCACTGTCCCGCTTAACCTTAGAGTCTTTCCATATAGTGGATTGGCCAGCTGTTGGCCCCAAGTACCATTCTGCTGGTCCTCTGCATCAAGTCACTAGTGATTAATAGCAGAACAGCAAGAACCCCTCCAATCTCAAAAGTTTGTCCCAAAACCCATTCTTTTTCTTTCCTTTCTATGATCCATTGTACCCCTTATTCAAGTAAAGGAAACTGCAGGAAACCAGTACTTAAGATGAAAACCATTAGAGATGTAGACAAGAATAATGCTTCATGAGGGCAGGGAGAATTCCTTTCAGGTGGTCCTAATCTAGTGGTTCTAACTAGCTTCAAAATACTTATTGATTTGTCTAAGAACCAATTGATAAGCCAATCATCTTCATGATCCTTTTTAACCTACAAATTTTTGGATCTGTTATAATTCTCTGCTCCACTGAATATTTCAGGTGCTTAATATAAAATATCTGATACATTTTTAAAATCCTACATGAATATACTTGTGGGTTGTTTGTTTGTAGAAGCTTGCATTATTGTTGACCTATGCTTAGTTCTATGTATGCCTTAGATTGTATGATGATTGAATAAACCATGCAAAAAGTTATGTGAATTATCTGTCCATTTAGTGTCAATGCGGTTCCACTAAAGCAAGTCATATGATAATTTTTATATGCATGATGAATATTTTTTTGTGACATGATCTTATCTCCATTGTAATCATAAAGTTTCTTACTTAATGTTCCATGTGTTCTCAAAAATAAAAAGTGTTTGATGTAGTGACTAAAGTGACCTTTGAAATAATTAGTTGAATTTTTTAATTGTATTTGAAATAAAGTGTGCTACCTAAACCATTATTTTCAATGTGTCCAGCTCTAAAAATGTGTGTCAGATGTGTATCCAAATTGAGTAGGCATCTGACACTAGGATACTTATCTTTTTTGTCACTAGCTTTTACAGATAGGTGGATAATTTGACTCTTCCTATAACAAGTTCAATGCACTATGATAATGTTACAAGGGACTTTTTTGTTGTTTAGAGATTGGTCAAGTTTGCAAGGGTAAGGCTGTGTACATTTGACCAACCGTAGAACCTATAATGGCAGGAGTTTTATGTACTGGGCTATCCTTTTTAGAGATTGGTTAAGCTGTAGATATTGAAGTAACTTTGCAAAATATTCTTTTTCTTGAATCTCTCGATAGATTTGGGAGTTCGAAAAATACCTATAGTAAAGGACCTTAGAAAATAATATATTCTAATATTTTCTTTTAATCCTTGGTCTTGGATATCAGAGCCTTGGAATTAATTAGCAAAGAAATTTCAGGTTAGGAGTACTGATCTCTCCCCAATTCATATTAAGATGATTAGAGCTATGACTCATGATTTGGCTTGGATGCCACTTTAGTGCCTAAAAGAGAGCTTTCATTGGCTATGTTTTTACTATATAGATAATTCCCATGGAGAGTGAACTAAAGGAAACGATGGGATCAAGATGTGATTGATTGCTACCTTAGCAATGATAGAGATAGCATAGATATTGATAGGGGCAGAGCCCAAGATGGATTCGATATTTAAAAATAAAATTATAATTTAATTAGAATTAATTTTCTTCTTATTCTTGGATCTCCTTTTCCTATATTGCGGAGTTAACCACTTCTCATATCCATGTTCATGCAATGCTGAAACTAGTGAGAAAATAAATTGGGTCATTATGCTTTCCATTGCCCCTCTTATTATGGTATTTGCCTAGTTGAGAGATCATAATGGCTCTTTAGGTATTCCAATGAAGTAAATTATGAAGGATCTCTTTATTTACTTTGCATTTGAGGTCCTAGATATGTGCACATTTGATGCAAGTGATTATTTAATAAACAATATTCCCAGCCAACAACTCAAAAGGTTTCACACTATAATTTTGGATTATGTCTTAAGGGGTTGTAATATGGTAATTTTTTTTTATTTGCTGTTTTGTGGTTATTCTTCATTTTCATATAGTGATAACTATGGTTGTATTCATACTTTTAGGTTCCGATGAAACATTTCATGGGATGTCAAGATAGGTTGTCATCCCAAGTTTTAGGATAAGACTATCCTGCTATCGTCTCAACATTCTAATCGGCATGTCTTAGGACACCTCTTGTCTCAAGTGTTGGGACGGAACGGGACGGGATGGTAGTGCTTCCCATTCCATGAAAAAACCAAGATAATTCCGTCCCACAAGATTTAAATCTTTGGTTTATAATTTTAAATGGTTCTAAGTTTCTTTAATTGAAAAATTGTTACATTTACGTTGGACTGAACAAATATAGAATCACCTTTTAGAGTGGCTAAAACATTATCATGTTTAGCGTTAGGCTTGGTCACATGAAATGATGGATGTGGGACAAAGAGGCTTGCCTTCTGCTTATGTAGGTTTATGCATGCTACCATACTCAAAGTTTTTATACGCATTAACAAAATAGTTAAAGATTATATTGAGGGCATGGGGAACTAGTTTTTCAGTCTAGGAAATGCAAAAGACTAACATTCTAATATCAAAAATATCATTTATGAAATACTCAGACATGTATTTGCAAATATAGAGAGATGTTGCTGCTAAATTATCTACTCCAATTTGTATTGAATCCCCTGCTATAGGCCCATGAAATCTCTAAAAGCAAGCAAAAGGAAATGTGATGTTACTCGTGATGTGATTTCAAGAAATGGTGAGAAATTAAAAAGCTATAAGCCCAAGAAATCTCCAAAAGCATGCAAAAGGAAATGTGATGTTACTTTGGATGTGATTTCAAGAAATGGTGAGAAAGTAAAACATTCATATAAAGTCTCCTACTTGAGTAACAATAAACATAATGAGAAAGGAAAAGATGTTCTTTGAAGAGAAAAGAAAAGGAATGCTTGGAGCTGTTTCTAAGCCCATACAAAGTACTTTCTTTGTCATAAGAAAGGAAGTGAGAAGCTTTTTAAATATAAGTGGCGGCTAGAAATGAAAAGTAGTTAGTCTTATTTTTCTAAGGATGCATTATTGTGACTATTCTTTTAATATGGTTGGCAGATTGAATATGGTGCTATTTGCACATTGCCAATACTATGCATGGTTTTCTAAATCTAATTGATTCGGTTAAGTGTTAACAAAACATCTTTTTGACAACAAGATGCATTTATACTTAGAGGTAATTGGTATTTATAGTTGTTTTAGACATGAGATACATCTGAGGTGGAATGGAGAGGCTTAGAATAATATCAAAGGTGTCTCTAAATGGGAATTATTAGTGATGAGGTTCCATAAAGTCAACCCTAGTAAGTTGAAAAAGGTTGGATGGTTTTGGTTATGGTGGTGTTTCGAACACAGTTATGGCCGTGGCCTGGACACGAGATACATGCTACACTTGATGGATGCATCTATACTCCTCATTATAATAAAAAAATGGTTCCTTATCATAATAGGTACCCTCCATTTTCTCTTCCCTTCCTTTTTTTTTCTTTGTTTGTTTCCCTTTCTTTTCTTTCTTCTTCCCTTTTTCTTCTTCTTTATTTCTCTTCTTCCTTCTTTCCTTGCTTCCATCCTTTCTTCTTATTCTTCCTTCCTTTCTTTCTTTCTGTTACGCCCCAAACCAAATCAAATTCAGGGTCATGATAGCCACCGTATACTTATAGGGATCGCCCCACAAGCATGCAAGGCTAACTTGCAATTCCACAAATATACTCCAATTATTGCATTTAAACCATAATTAGAAATAATAATAAAGAGGTACCATTTATACATTCTACTATTGCTGTTCTCATGTATATTCCCATAAGACCTTTTAGCTTATAAAATAGGCTTGACATGTTAATACACAAATCTTTTGGAACTATTAAATGGTGAATCCTGAAGAGGACAAATCAGTGTAATGTGGATGAGGATTTTGATGTGGATATGCAAATACAATAGGAGTTGTGTTAATTAGTATAGTACTTAAAAGAAGAAACATGTTTAATAATCACTTGAGAATGTTTGGTCATCGGTAGTGTTAGCCAAAAACAAAGCCCTGATGAAACCGTAAAGTGCACATATTTAAGTTGAAGGGATAGAAAAGGTAGGGTAATGCTTAGAAATAGCTGAATTGAAGTAGTGGGTTGGTACTAAGATATGCTTACATACTTTAGGAATAAGCATCTAGTGATGTAGTATGGATTCGATTGACTCCCTGTTGTACTGGAGAATGCTTATTCGATTGACTCCCTGTTGGATTGAAGAATGCTTATTATTTCTGATGAGTTCTAAGGTAGGTCGCATGTAGATGTATTTGTGGTAGTGTGTAATAGTTCCATTAGTTGGAGTAATTATAGATTTTTGTAATTGTTTGGAGATGAATTTGAACTGACTTGATGGCAGGAGTATGATTTTTCAAGTTATACATTAAAATTTTGACATAATATTCATTGAAATTGTTAGGTCACTAATTGGTCCTAAAAGCTTAAGCTGATATGTAAAGGGTCAATAATGGACATCAGGTTTGATACCCCCTTCATATGTGGCCTACATCATGCATGTGGAGGGACCATGATTATTGAAATGAATCTAGATAACAACTACAATGTCTGGAATAAGTCAAATAATAATTGGGTTAACTAAAATAAATAATTTGCATGGAGGGGATTTGAACTTACAACCTCCAGCAAACTTGAGTGCTGATATTGCCACCTAACTAATTTCCTCCAAATTTGCATTATATCTGGCACAATGGAAGATTCATGATCGTGCCAAAGTAGCCAGGATACAAACCAGTATTTCCATAAGGAATCAAACTCTACCTTGATGGCACCAATCTCTAGCTGTTTGAAGGCTTCCTTGAGTCTGCCAGCCAAGAGCCGTACCTAGATCTGCAAATATAGCTTGGAATACTAGAGATGTATAGCCTTGTAAACTTGCACAGCTAGGGCTATACACTGGGTAAAGACCAGCTTGCTAATAAGCAAAAACATATTCTCTTTTGCCACTTGTTATTAAATAATATTTTATTAGAACAAGAATTTGTTGTCCCTGGTTTAGTTATCAGCATTCTTAGCACTGAATCTTAACTTCTACAGTACTTTCCCCAAAGCCTTCACAATGTAATGAAGCCAAAGCCTCTTGATCAGACCACGTTATCATCCATCACAGCAGCATCATTGATTGTACCAAACGGTCCAAAATAATGGCTAAACTCATCCTTTGTTGCCTTAGGAGTCAAACCATCTACAAAATTCTTCAGCTTAAAGGGATCCCTATTATGAGAATTGGAAATGTTATTAATCAGCCCTCGATTTTGATCTTGACAATGATTTGCATATAGATGCTGATGATTTTAGTGCTCATGCCATTTGGATGTCTTGTTTTGCTTCTGCCTTCCCTGAGATGATGTGCTCAGTCTTGAGGAGAGCCGGTTGGTGGTGGCCTATTGATGAAGTAGATGGAGGAGAAGCCCTTGCTCCTAATGACATTGGCTGGTTCCACCTTGCCATACTTCCTGAATTTATTCACCAATTAGTCCTCTATCGTGTCCCATGAACATGTTAATTATGACCTCTAGCAAAATCTGAGTCTAATACCATGTTAACAATGAATTGACTGCAAAAGCTTAAACTGATAGAGAAAGGGCCAATAATGTATTAGACTTAATAGAAAAAAAAACAGGTGCAATGAAAATAATTTAACATTGAAAATGATTTATAAAAGGAATATCAGATGGAAGATAGAACTTGTTATAGATTAGACATGTTTGCACATACATTTTGTACGTCTAGTCTTTACACAGACAAAAACATATGTTTAATGTTGCATTATACTGTAGTTGGAACCTAAACGATCTAAAGCTGGTGTTGGTGTAGGAGTACAAATTTGGTTCCATGAAGAAATCAAGAAAGCAAGAATGCCTAAGACAGAATTTTATGAATATTATCAAATATTATGGAGAAATTATTTAATAGTTGAGTAAAGCTAATATACTTGCACAAATATATTAGCACTGTGAGGTCAGCCTCAATTGGACAACAGGAGGGTCTGGCACCGATGATCAAGCCATTGGATGTGATCTTCTATGCCCAAATTGCTTAGAGACAAAAGATCATCAGAATGTGTCAAGTGGTCAAACAATGGACAATTTAAATAAAATGAAACAGTGCATATGCTTTTGACTGCTGGATATATAAGCTAGGGATCACATTAAGTAGTTTAGAGATAGTATTTAGAGGTAGTAAACTATCTCCAATCGCTCGAATTATTGGTGTCAGACCCCTTGTACACTGATTAGGACAGACTTTGCAGTTGCTAATATACTTGCACAAGTATATTAGCAATACTCTTAATAGTTTTGTACTTATATATAGAAAGTACACAATACAATGGATGAATAAGAAAATAAAATACTAACGGTTTAGCAAAAAAGGTGCTCTTTTGATGAGGTTATTGGTCTTATTACTTAAATGAGAGATTGTAAGTACCAAGAAGTAGTTATAGATTGGGAGCTAGATTTAAAGATGATGTGGCATGATGGAGGGAGATTCCATCCAAGAGAAACCAATTAGCCATTTCATTACCTTACAAAGGGCACGTATGCATCTAGGAACAAGTAGAGTAGGAGATAAGTGTGCATCTAGGATGAAGTAGAGGAGCAGGAGATAACCATATAAAAATGGGAATATGGTTTCAAAACTCAATGGTATATCCCATGAGATGCTGGGACGGATTACAATCCCAAGTATGAGGACGGGACTGTTTTGTCATTGTCCTAATATCCCAATTAGTATGTCTTGAGTTATCTCCTATTAAAATACGAGGCAGACTAGTGGCACGTTTCATTCTATGAAAAAAATCAGAATGGTCTTGTTTCATGAGATTTAAAATCTTGAATGAGATGTGGATTATGACACTCTTTTAAAGATAAGCTGACTAAAACAAATTTGCATTGAGCAAGATGCAATTTGTGATCATCACAAATATGGTTGTACTAATGCATAAATTACCACAGTGTCCGTATATATTTTAGATTTTGGTGGTCCCATGCCAACACGGACAATTAATTGGCGTTCATTGTGTACTCCAACCTGCACCGATCTGTTCAATGATCGATCTAAATCTCACATTTCTTCACAATGCAGGTTGTGGCAAGCCCAGCTGATCTTATAAAGGTGAGGATGCAGGCAGATGGCCGTCTTCTGAGCCAAGGACTGCAACCCAGGTATTCAGGGATTTTTAATGCTTTAACGAAGATTGTCCAAAAAGAAGGCTTTCTGGGGCTTTGGAGGGGCGTGTTCCCTAATGCTCAAAGAGCATTTCTGGTCAACATGGGCGAATTGACATGCTATGACCATGCAAAGCATTTCATTATTCGCAAGGAAATTTGTGAGGATAATATATTTGCTCACACGTTGGCATCTATAGCATCTGGTCTCTCAGCAACTGCTCTTAGCTGTCCAGCTGATGTGGTCAAAACTAGAATGATGAATCAAGCTTCGGACAAAAGGGCCGAGATGTTATACAGGAATTCTTATGATTGTTTGGTTAAGACTGTGAAATTTGAAGGCATAATGGCATTATGGAAGGGTTTCTTCCCAACATGGGCTAGGCTCGGGCCATGGCAGTTTGTATTCTGGGTGTCTTATGAAAAGCTTCGACAAGCCTCTGGTCTTTCATCTTTTTGATAAACTTGAACCGCCTTCCTGTCCATTTCCAATTTGGTTTCCATTTGATTAGCCAAATCGGATAAAATTGTCAAGTTTGCCATTAATTTCATTCAAATTGACTAAAAAAGCATCAGTAGTTATAGATTCAACTAGAAACAACACAACCTAGTCGTAAATGGCCAAAATATGAAATATTTAAAAGTGCTATTGTTTATTTTCCAACATATTCCATTTTCTCAACTTTTCTTGTGTATTTCTTTCGTTTTATAGGTATGAATGCCCTGAATAGCATATAAATCTGTAAAAGCTTGATATTTATTTATTTATTTTTATTTTGGCATAAAAAGAGTTGAACTTTTATACCAAAACAGCAATGTGTGGTGAAAATGTGATTCTCTTCAGAACTTTTCAGGATTTAATTTGTTTATCATTTGACCCGCTCACCAATTTGTGAAACTCAGGGTGTGTGGTGTGTTTTTTCCCTCTCTTTCTTTCGTTTTAGTTTGATTAAAAAAAAAAAAAAAAAAATCATCAAATTCTGGTGTATAATAATCCTTTCTTTAGTCCAATCCTAGCAAATACCTTTTTCTTGTAAAAAGGTATTTAGGCTGATCGTTTGATAATGGGACAAAATAGTCCATGTTGTCAAATGGATGACTAATTTTATTGGTTTTTGAAGTTAAATGTTGATTATGGTGCTTGGAAACTCAGCTGGTTGGCAGCATAAACATGAATCGGTTTCTGTGATAGAAAGGTGGAGACCGTCGATCATCTCTGTTTACATTGCCATACATAGAATTAGAGAAGACTAGGAAGAGTAATTGCCAAGGGTACTCTCCCGATTACGGGAGGAAGAAAATAATTGATAAGAGATTTAAAGGCAGCTTGGAAGTAATAAGTTGTTGGATACAATAGAGAGGAATAATAGAGGATTTTTCAGAGGACAGCGGACGGACTCCTCATTGCAGCTTTACTTTTCCTTGAAGTTCGGATTTGTCTGGGAAATTCCAGGGGTACAAGATGCCCATCAGTTATGGAGCCATGTTTTGAGTTTTCTTCATTGATTTGTCTCCTTACGTCGTCGTCTTCTTCTTTTTTTTATGTTTTTGTTTTTGTGTGTGCGCGCGTGTTGTGAACTTAGTTTAATAAAATGGGGTGGTTACCATCTTCTCATCCTATAAAATAAAATGGCAGTGCACAATCACCTATTCTAAAACATAGTGCTTGATCCTTTCATCTAAAATTAGTGAATTACAAGATCAAGAAGCATAGAGTATGACCCAATGATTTCACTCGTGGTCAATGACATGTCTCAATACTCGGCTTCAGTACTAAATTTGGTGGCTGTCTCATGCTTCTTGGTTTACCATAAACAAAGAACAACTGATAGTGGACTGCCAGATCCGAATCACGATAAGCAGTAGGGGAGAGAGGTCCATTAGATGATTAAAATAATAATAATAATAATAATAAAGATTGATCGAAGGTGCATGGGAAATGCGATCGTGGCTGTTAAATATCATGAATTGGCTCACAATGTTAACTGCATAAACAAAACAATATGGGGATGTATGATCATGAGATTGATCAACAAATTGTTGATATTGTGTAGGATCCATCAAAGTAGTTTCCCATCTTAGCATAATATTCGACATTAAGCTCAAGAGGAGTGCTCATAACCTTAATATCTTTAGGTCCAGTTGGAGAGATGAGGTCATGAACGTACTTGTGTTGTGACCACAGATAACCTCATCGAGACTATGCGACCTCTTGGGAAATGAGAAAGGTATCCCTTGTCCATCTTAAAGTTTGTGATTTTAGCCATCGCCAAGTGAGGAGTTAGCTTGGATATCATTTCTTGAAATGATGGTGTCATTCACATAGAATAGAAGAAGAGCATTAGAGAGAATGGTGGCTCAAAATTTTTCAAACCAAGCTCATCAGCTTGCTTGAGACTATAGAAAAACTTCCTGAAGTATAATATATAGTATAATATATAATAACTGATGAAGCAATTGGATAACCAGGTGAAGGCATCATTTACATTTTTTTTCTTAGAGAATTCCATGTAAGAAAGCATTCTTCCCATTCATTTAGAACAAGGCCATTTCTTAAGGGCAACTACAGCTATCGTGACTCTAGTTATTGTCCCTTTTTTTTTCTTTTTTCTTTTTTCTGATGAAAGGGAGGCAAAGCCATCTATTTTATGACAATGATAATAATTTACAGAGGAAGTTTACATAGCAGGAGGAAAGGAAAAAAGAGATGCAATAAGTGGTGTGAAAATTTACAAATGAGGGAATAAAAAAATGAGATGCTAGAACACTGGTTTGTGACACCAAAGTGAATAATACAGAGAAAAGGAAAGATCATTGAATAAAACAATAGAGCTAAAGATATGAGATAGTAAAACAGCACCAGAGAGGGGCCATCAAAATTAGTAGCAGTCAGAGATAATTGAAGATCAGATTGACGGAATAATCATAAAAGATTGAACTTCAGTTTGAATCGAAGCTTATTCATGCTTTTTTTTAAATCTTCCTACTTATAACAATTCCTCTCTCTTCTTTTTCTGAATTATCGCTTGTGATCGCTGAGCCACCAAATGGAAAATAATAAGAACAAATGGATAAGCAAAGATACTTAAAAACTTGGCCCAGCTGAGAGAAACTTTCATGCTTCATCCATCCACAATGTCTTTTGGAAAAGTCCTAAGTTTAACCTAGATTTTGTGAAGCAAGGAAAGTCTTTGTTTTGGACAGGAATTGATCAATCATTAAGCAGATTAAGCCCTTTCCAAGCTGTAGAAGTTGTAAAAGATGCTTTGCTCAAGAAAATCCTAGAATTCCTCTCCATCTAACACATCCAGCATATTGTAGCAATCAACATGAATACTACTGATTGAAGGCCCTTTGCAAAAATTTTTTGTTTCCATTGTAAACAAAATTCTAAGAATTTTGATGGGGGAGAGAGGCACTTATAGCTATTGACTGATAGAAACCCAGATTGCATGAGCATACTCATGTTGAAGTAGAATTATTACGGAAGGCACATCATCCAATGCATCTCCCAAGCTTTCTATGAAAGTGGTCTTTGGTATTAAGCTTATTTTTTAAACATAATCATAGGAAGCCCTTGATCTTCATTGGCACTATTAAGTTTCACAATGAAGGCTATTTTTCATTTGACTCCTCTCTTAATCAAAAAATGATACAAGGAAGTTGTGTTAAAAGTACCATTGCAACCTTAATTCCAAGTCAATTTAACAATATTATGTTTTTCTAGTTGTTGTCATTTTTTTAGTGGTGCAAATTTCTCTTCATACTCAATATCATGTTTCTATCATTGCTCTTTGTGAAAAATCAAATTATACACCTGTCCTTACATTTATCTATATGAGTTTCGAGAGAATGGATCCATTGGCAGCACACAACTTGCTTTCCATGGGGCAATTCAACTAGGTCCCATGTGTGATTTTCATGGTCGACATCAATTTCTCCCTTGCTTGCTTGTTGCCAACAAGATATGGTGGAGAATTTATTATATGAAGAGAGAATCTGATAAGAAGTGACTGCTGCAAGGAAGGGTGGAAAGAATGTGTCTAGTATAAGTACTCTTTGAGCTAAGCAAGAGCCCCACTTTTATTTTCTCGAGCTGAGATGCTGCGAGAAAATTCATGCGACAGAGCAATAGCTGAGGGGTTGGCATCTTTGAAATAGTGGATGGAGAAGCAGTTGTGGCATAGGATCAAGTGCTGGAAATACGTGTGTCCATTGATCCTTTAATGGGTCTACGGATAGTTTGTGCGCGCAGGTATAGCAATAATATATATATATATATATATAATGTAAATAATAAATAATATTTATAATATAAATAATATTATTTAAATATAATAATTTAATGTGCAAAAAGGTTAAAATTATTAATAATTTTAAATTTAATATTTATATTAGTATATAAATATATAATACTACTTTAAATTATATATGTAATATTAAATATAAATATAATATTAAATATCTAAATATTAAGTGCATATTAAATATATAATCAAATTAATATTATTAAATATTTTAATAGAAGTTAAGAGTGTAATATGAGATTATCAGATTTTTAATAATATCATATATCTATCTTTTAAAAGAGAATAAGATTATTATGATTTGAAATAATTTTAAATTAACAAAAATTAAATATTATCATTTATATATTAATCTCAAATATTAAGGTATAAGATGAATTATAAAATTTAATTATCAAATGGTAATTCCAAATCTGTTAAGGTTTTCTCTGGGAATCACAATGCGGTTGGTGGAATATGTGATATGCTACAGATGTGGATGGAAATTTTTTTTCTTGCTTACGGTATATAACCCCGAGGACAAAGAATAAAAACACTATCGGCGAGAATATAGCTTTGTGGGATCCTTCATTTTCTTACTGGTACTAATGGGCCGTACAAATTAGTCCAAAATTAATCAGCATCCCATCCTAAAGATGCTCTTCTTAATTTTTCAGTGCTTTTCCTCAAACACCATTAGAATTCATCAGCAGTCTTTATCTTCTTTCCTGTGTTGAGGCAGTAGTGCTCCACAAAAAGAGCCTGTTTTGTTTAAAGGCTTAAAAGTCCTGACTCAATGCCTTCCCCACCTCTTTCGGACCAGTAATGTGGGTTTGTGGATGATAGTAGAGATTCTGATATCCTCTTTGTGAAAAATAAATTTAGTTGAAAAGTTTCAGGAAAATATTGAGTGAATTTGGATAAAGGACCAAGACACCTCTAACAAGCAATGCATTATTATTCCATATGCCCAAAAATGCTAACTTCCTGAAACATAAAAATTTTTGGAGCAGCAAAAAAAGGACTTCGAATCATAAACTAAATTGGTGAACTAAAGAGTACAAATATTGTTCCCAGGAATTAACACCACATACAATAACCTTACTAGTAAAACAAAAATGATTGTGACTTCTTCCTTTAACAAAATACTGCCCACAGTTATCCAATACATGCCATTTGAACATAGCCCTAATCTGCGACCAGAACATAGTAGTACATGTTCAATAATAGCTTGCCTAGTGTACAAAGATGAACTATTCTATCTGAATGCAAATTATAGAGATGGCACAGCTACCATTCGACCTGATTAACCAGCTTGAGGCCCCAGCTTATGTCTTCGCAATGTGTCACGTGTGGGACTAGGGCCCCTGTGTCCGTACCTCTCTTTGCTTTGCAGTCATAATAGGGAGGGGCATGAAAACAAGGCTCCATTGACATGACTCTGCGGCAAGGAGGGTCAGGTGCTGTCTGGTTTTCAGGCTTGAACATAATCCATGGCTTTAGACCACCAAGACCTTGAGCCACATACCCAAATGTGGACCAGGCGCTTGTGACCAATACATCAGTCAAACTCAAGAGATACATCTCTGCCCATGCTTTCATGTTGTGCATTTGCTTTTCTGTCTGCTGGTATCCTTCGTAGCTTGGTTGATAGACACTGATAATTTCGCCCGTGACAGTTGAGTGCTCCCAGTACATGTTTCTGATTTTTTCAAAGTATCCAGAGTTCAAAGAAGTCACAAGAACTGCTTTTGATCTTACAGTTGGAGTTGAAACTATGGTTTCTTGGGCACCAATATCAGGCAATAGCTTTTCCTTCAGAGAACATCCAAGGATCTGATCTAACACATGCTGAAATGGACCGGGACGTGAATCGAAGACTCTGATCTGGATACCAACCCTCTCTTCAGCCTTGGCTAGATAAGATCGATAATACCTGGTAATCAAACCCCATACTGGGTTTGTGGGATGGAAAAGATAACGTCCCAAATGATGGAAAACAGTATCTTTTTCAGGGAAGAGCTGATTGAGTTCTTCTTCAAATTCTGGAATAAGAAAGAAGGATGGCACAAAGTAATTATCTGATTTCAACACAAGCCAAGGGATCTTTTGAAGGACTCGCTGGTCATCTTCACAGAAGAAAAGCTTATCAAAGGGACCATAGTCATGGACTAAGTGGAGAAAAACAAAAGCAGGTAGTGATCCTGTTGAAGCACCATCAACACTGTTACTGATAACCTTTTTTTCCAGCATGTTTCCATAACTCTGAGGAGCTTTAATATCAAAATGTTTGAACTGGTCAACAGGAAAATCCAAGGGGAGAAGCCAGGAAGTTTCAGGAAATGGTTCGCAAAAGAGGTCAGTCATGTCGGCACCTCTGTCGATGAGCAAGACTCTGTTTGTAAGTAGAGCATAAAGAAATGCTGACGCGAGGGATAATATTCTGTTCCCTAACCCGCTAAATGATACCCACACCACATAATTGCATTCTGTGGTCTCAGTGCTCTGACCGGACTTCAACCGTTCTATGGCTTTGTTGTACAATTCTGTGTTTGGGCCACATTTTTTTTGGAGGGCTTCATGCTTCCGCAACCTTTCCAACAAATATGGAGAAGGTAAGTGAGGTGATTCTTTATGGTACAGCACAGACTGATACCTACTTAGACAGGATTCTTCATCAAATCCAGCAGCCAGCAGACCTCCAAGAAGTTTGTCCCTTCGGATGTTAGAGGATGCAGAGGATCCATTTTCTGAACCTAATAATTGCATTATGTTTAAAGGAACTCACATAAGCCAATTGAACATGGAAACATCTTTAAGATAGATCTAACAAAAAACAAAAGTAAGGCCTTGTAGCTAGCAGCAATTGAGTTATTAAAAGGGAATGCAGGATTTCATAGAACAACAACAAGACCTTGGGACTACCAGAGGTTTAGCAATTAACAACTATAATATATTTAGGTCCTGTTTGGATGCCTGGCCTACCATCCATCTGACAAGCCTCACATCGGAAGGAGGCAGTCTGAAGTGAGTGGAGGGGATCGAGGGGCCAAAAACAAGTCAGAAAAGGCCACTGGGTTCTACAATACCCAAAATTTCTATAAACAGGAAACCTCAAAAAGGGTTCCAATGTCCTAAATCTTAGAACTTGCAGATCAGGAACCATCCCATTCTCGCATGTTTCTCCCTCTTAGCATTGCTTTGTCAGCCAGTTCCACTCATGAGGGTGATAAGCACCCATAGTTGTGAAAAAGCCACAAAGTGTGCAACTAAGAATACAGACAAGCTACAGATTACATATGACAGAAATGACGAGAATAGGCTTCAATGCTTAAAACCATAATTATACATGTGGAAAATCAGGTATATGTGCTCCAAGTATGCATGTTTGTCTATGAACATGCACAGTTGCAGATCTGTGTACAAAGGGATATGGCAGCCTGACTGAAGGATCTAAGACTTCTACGCTCTACATTTAATCTACTGAAATAAATATTAAGGGAGGCAATAAGAAGTCTGCAGGGAAGAAATATGCAGGAGAACTGGACTTTGACTTGGTAGAGGCTGCAAAAGTAGTGAATTGGTTACTACTTGCTTGGTGGGCACTATTGCTATAAGAATGTGGACAGGAAAGGCACTTCAAGAACAAAATATTGACTAATATTTGAAAGCATGACAAGCATAACTCCATGAACGTAGACAGATATGGCCGTGAAAATTGAACTGTGTTGTGCATGAACCCACTGAAAGAATAGCTCATTGGATTTAAATAGGGTATTGAAATATATTTTATTATTGTGCCATCAGTGTGAAAGACATGTATCTACGAAACTATTTTTCTCAGATATCAGTATACTGTTGTTAAAATACGAAAATGTTTTATACTCTTCTAACTCCACATTACATTTGCATGCCTACTGAGACATGCATATGCATATCTTTTAGAAAACACTTCACATTCACACTCAAAGAATTAAGTTTCATTGTTCTTATGCCATATCTTATAGTCAAAACTCAAAGGCAATAGATGAAATTGTGTACAACAAACTAGGTACTTATTCTGAGTTGATTCACGCAAAAAAATATTCTACTTAACCCATACTTAACCCATATAACATTTATTTTTATACACAATTCAAAGCCATCTAAAACTCATAACCATGTCTCTGTTATTTCATAAGTGTATCTTGCAAATCTTGAATTTCCTTTAGTATATGGCAGGTTAGAGGTACTAAAAGGTAAAATAAAATATTAATTTCTTTAAGGTCTTCTACATAAATTATCGGTCCATTTTCAATAAAATCAGGATTCTACATCTTCAAAATATTTTGGAAAAAAACATCGGTATTAGTAGGACTCTAATGTGTCTGACACTGTGACACTGTACCTTACCTTACATAGGCCGTAGAATCTAGCTAACATATGGTTTTGAACTTATGGGGATCACGAAACCATATCAATGGAATTTTAAAGGTAACAAGTACTTCTATTACTTTAGATTTTTTTTTGAAAGTATATAATATTTCCAAAACAAATCATATCAGGATTTCTGGAATTCAATAAGTTCATGGTTCAATCTATTGAATAACATAGAAATAGTGAACACCAGCCAGGGCTAAAAATTCAGCAAGCAATATAACTTATGAATCAAACAAGTTCTTGCATTTCTCCACAAACACACACACGTGCAACAAAGGATGATACACATTGAGTAACAAGCATGGAGAATACAGAGCAAAGTGAGAATCTATCATCTTCTCATCAGACAACAGATGGCTCACACACACAATACACATGGAGTAACAAGCATACAGAAATGCAGAGCTAAGCGAACATCCATCAACTTCTCATCAGACATCAAATGGCTCTCACACAGAGTAACAATAACACAGAAACACAGAGCAAAGCAAACATCTATCATCTTCTCATCAGACAACACACGTATACACACATAACAAAGGATACACATTGAGTAGAAAGCATACAGAAATGCAGAGCAAAATGAATATTTATCTTCTCATCAGACAACAAATGCTCAGACAAAAGACAAACACAAAACAAAGGATATACGCAACAAGAAACTAACATAGGGAAATGCAGAGAGAAAACTGAACGTGTATCATCTTCTCGTCATACAACACAAGGTTCAAATATCACACAAACACATAACAAAGGATACAGGGTAACAAACATAGAGAAAAGCAGAGCAATGCAAATGCCAATCATATTCTCATTAGACAACAAATGGCTCATTGTGAGGTCCGACTGGGCTATGCAACAATGTGTATAATTTTGACATCTAAAAACATGCACAGCCTATTTCTCAAAAAAAAAAAAAAAAGAGGAGGATAAAAAGCATAGCCCATGCTTATTACAAGAACATTTTGATCTTGCACAGTGTTTCAGAAATGCATTGCCAGCAAGAATCAGAAGTGAAAAACTAGTTTCCCACATCTACACATACGCGTGAACACACATAACAAAGGATATACGATGAGTAACAATCATACAGAAATACAGAGCAAAGGGAACATATATCATCTTCTCATCAGACAAAGAACTGCCTCATCGTGAAATCTGACTGTGTTATACAGTAAGTGGAAAATTTTGACATCCAAAAACACATGAAGCCTATTTCTCCAAAAAAGGAAAAAAGAGCCCTGGCTTATCACAAGAACATTTTGACCTTCTACATTGTTTCAGAAATGCATTGTCAGCAAGAATCAAAAGTGAAAAGCTGGTTTCCAGTCTGAAACTTAACATAAAAAGAAAAAAAAGGGGCACAGAAAAGAAACAAATGTAAAATATTATGATGATATTTATTATAAGATGTCCATATATGTTCTATATTTTAACTACCCATTTTGCTTTGCTTGATGAATCAGTGGTCATGAAGGGGTTTCTTTCGATGCCTAGAATCACTATCCTTATGATATCAAAGCAATGAAGGAAAAGTAGAAGTTAGAGGAAAGAGAGAGAGGAAGTCAAGGATCTGGCACGAAGACTTTAAGTACAGTGGGATCCATTAAGAAGGAGGTTTTTGCTATCCCACAGTTTCAGATATTGGGAATTCTACTGGCCTGCCTTTATCAGACCATTTCTCATTCACCATCCATGTACTTCTTAAGTCACCATTGCCACCCACTCACGTCATGTGAGGGATCACTTGCTAAGGGGCCCACAACCAGAAAGAAGCAAAGCAAAATGATTTTTCAACAATGCGCATCAGCAAATTAATAAAGGAAATAAAAATTTCTATATTTTCATATGAATCAGCCAAAATACATATATAACCATTTTGTCTTCCTCTTTCTTTTCTCTAGGACAAAAAAACTGATGTATAGCAAGAGGGGTCTGAAATGAGTGTTGGATAATTGGCAAGAGGTTATGTGGGCAAAAACTGGTAGTTTGTCTACCATTTAAGTTCTTCTTAGGTATTCCTCATCAAATCAATATGGATTTAAAGTCTATTTTGTGTGTTCTATGATGGCATTTCCTGGCCTTGGCATGACTGAATTTTAAACTTAGCAAGGTTTGTTGTACGAAAGACATAATCAGGGAATTGGTAGCAAATTTCTGCAAAAATGATCTGGATATCCAATTTGAGCTGCAAAAAGCTAGAAAATCAAGATATTGCAGTAAAGGAGAAAATGAAAGACTTCCTCATGCCCTACTGTTTGAGAAGTCATTTCCAACTTGAGAGCTGGAGAAGTCCCTTGGATCCAATATCTCAACTCTATTCCACATGACAAAAACTTAACTATCAATATATTATAATAGATCTTCTCTAAAGTACTGGTAGCATCATTTCGTTAGGCAAAGAGCAATAGTTTGGAAAGCATGAATCTGAGCTATTGCATGGTGAAAGTGAGATGAAATGATCAAAGATTCTTATCATAACATAGATAATCAAATTCTCAGATGAAAAACATGAATTATTTGAAAGAGGCCTGTGGCCTAATGAATCAGGGGAAGATGAGAACTATTTTTTATAATAACAATCTGATTGTATCTACCTTTTAGTTCCAAGTGGATTTCACTCCCCTGCTTAACCAACATAGTGTATGTTAACAGTGCCATTGCTTGCCCAAGCCCAAATAAGAGAGGTGGAGGGTTGGTGTTAGGTTGATAGATGGATGTAAAAAAAAATGCCAAGAACTACGAAATGGACTCAAATTGTGAATGAGGATCCATAAAGCCAACTCCTTGTAGTTAGAAAAAGGCTAAATGATGATGAGGATGATGTCCATGTTCCATAAATATATTAACAGATTATTCTGACTTGGTCTAGATGGTATCCAAGTTCTAGCTTTTGAAGCAGACTTGCAAAGCCAATTCTGTCCTTGCCTATGAAAATATAGAGCAAACCATGATATGGCAAACAGTTCCACCTAATCCAGCAAACACAAGCAAAAACTTGGACGAGATCATATCAGGGGCTGACCATACAACTGCAGTATCTAGTTATAATTTAGGTGAATGATAATAACATCTTACTCAGTGCTCAGAATGCTTGTAGATGTCTACCATTCATAGGTGCTTAATTTCCCAGCACCTGAGAAAAGCATTCAACCTTTTATGTCACCACTTGCATTGTTTGATTAATCAGTTAGTAAGTCCTAATTCAGTGCAGTATCTTTAAACTAAGTAAAATCAAATTAAGGCATCCATTATTAGCTTTAGTAACAAGGATCTGTACTATAATCCACTTCAATATTACCATCCTGAACACATTTTGAACACAATGTTACGCATCGAGATGGCATTCAAACAGGAAATACTTCCAGAAGCAATCCAGCTCGAAGTACTGATGAAGCGATCCTCGATGTTGGAGAACCTATCAAATCTCAAATTCTTAAACTGAACTTTTCATCTAAAGGACATAAATCTATGAGCTTTAGTTTGTAAAAGAGGGGAAAAAAGCAAGACAAATTTCTAATTTTGTTTCTTTCACTAAACAGATCTACAAAATTTTAGAGGGAAAAGAGAAAGTAGAACTCTTAGCATCAACGCGACAAAATTGTGCCAAAAAAATTTTTCCATAACCAGCAAACCAATCTGGTTAAAATGACAAACATTCTTCTCAAAATCACAAAAGAAACATACTGAATCAGAAGAAGAAAGAATGGGGACCTGTACCTTCTCTTGCTACTACATTAAATTCTCCCCTTTCTTCTACTTCTTCGACCTGGCGAAGCCGATCCAGTGACGAGCTCCGATGGATGCCGGAGAAAACCAACAGGAGAACGACGCATGCGAGCAGGGCCACCGCGGGCCTGAGGAAACCGGGGGCCGGCCTCTTTTCCGCGCCGGGTCGAGAAGCCCCATTGCCCTCCAGGTCGGAGGGGCCGGCCGGAGACGGCTGCTGCTTCCGGATCCGCTTCATGTCCATCACCACTCCTCTCCGGAGAATCCGGGCATCGATCTTGGATCCCAGCGGAAATCAAAAGCGGCCTGAGATCCGATAGGAAATTGAAGGTAGATGGGAAATGGAGAGCAGCGTAGCTCTGGGCTTGTCAGCCTTCACAGATCTACATGGCATGAATGATTTACTGCATCAATGAAATAATTAAGTGGATCCTCCACGCTGTATGTTTCCTAAAATATTTTCCTAGAAGTTAAAGATCGAATTATGTTATGTTAGGCCGCCGTTTTACCGAATAATAATAATAATAATAATAATAATAATAATAATAATAATAATAATAATAAAGAAAAATATAGAAAAACTCATCTAATTTTGTTTCAAATATATTTTTGCTCTAAAATTTTAAAAATCTTCAATTAACACCTCAAAAATACAGCCCAGACATCCATGTCCTTAGGAAGCGTTAATATAGTAGTTATCATGTGATAATTATTCTATCATACTAGAAATCCCCTTCCCTCTCTATCATAACCATCATGCTAGTATCTAGGAATAATGGACATACCATGGAAGATGCAATGATTGCCAAAAGTAAAGTGATGGCATTGAAAAGAGGCCAAGATGATTAGGGATAATAAAATATGTTAACATATTATAAATGAATTAAGTCAACTTCAAAGTTTAATGATAAATGGATCGATCCGAATCTGACCTATTTATTAATCGTATTAAAAAATGAAAACCCTTTGAATAAATAAATATTTATCACTCTTGTAAAGCTTAGTTTATGTATATTATTAAATGCGATGCATATTGACTATAATTGCCATGATTTATGCTATGATATTAATTGAAATATATGCATATTTCACTTTAAATTAGATCCAAAAATATTACTTAATTAATTTGTAGTGGATCTTTAGCTTTGTGCAATACCTTTCTTACCAAGTTTTACATTAATTATCCTTGAAAATTACAAGTTGAACTTTTCCTTTGGACATCCTTGTACTAGTTGACCTCTTTTTTTTTCCAAAACTGATAAGCACCAAAGGTCCTCGAAAACACCGTTGAGCTCTTGCTACTTTGAGCATGTGTCGAATAAATTTATGCTTGTGTTTGGCTTAATGTAAGCATCATACTTGCCTAGTCATCATAATCTTAAGTATGTAATTAGTCATTATAAACTCATATATCATTGAACCGTTAAGTTCAACACAATGCCCAAAAGGCACTTATGGTTCAGGGAGAAGATGAGGGGTGAGCTACCACAAAAGGGAGATCAAAGGTCAAAGGAGTTAAAAAAAAAAAAAAAGGCCTCATGAAGCCCAAAAAAACTCCACGCTAACCTAAAACTCCACTCAAAATATTTAAAAGGTACACTCCTCTAAATACGCATCAAACCTAGATTTTGATGAAGATTAGCCATGAATTCTATATGCGTTGGCCTGCCAAGATGAAAGCCAAGCTCATGAGGAGTGGTTAAAACAAATGCTATTGATTCTATAGAAACTATGGGTACTTATTAGAAGGATAAAATTGAGAACTTCATCTAGAGAGGATATCTCAATCACTACATTCATAGTTACCAACAGCCTGAGCAAGGCACTTAAGAGGAGTATAGGCCTGAAGGGGGACTCGACAATCAATCCATGACTAGAATAATTGATGTGATACATAGCTGGGCCAGTAACTTATGAAGAAAGTACTTTAGCTTGGAAGCTTTATACATATTAAATATAAGTTGAGAAAACCTTTGCTAAGAAGATATAAGTCTGAAGTCAAGCTAAGCATCACCTTCTCTAAAGATGACCTAAAAGGTGCATGAACCTTTCATAATGATGCTAGGTTGTTTCGGTCTCATTACGAACTATCAGGTGAAGAAATCCTGGTAGATAATAAAAGTTCGGGCAAGCAGCTTAGTGAGGTCCTTCAATGGGCACTCTACATTAATAGAGAAAGGCTCGGAACAACCTTAAAATGGAGCATAAATGATCTAAACCCTAAATGCAAGCCAAATATTAGTCCTAGTTATCTTATAAAAACATTGACTTCCTTCGCAACTTAAGTCTTGCTTGATATAGCTTACTGAATTAATTTAATCTAACTTAATTTAGTTTTGGATTTATTTGGATTTAAAATTTTAGGCTCTGGTCAAGTTGTTAATAACACAATAGGACTGAACTGGTTGAGGATTGAACTATGAAATTTTGATGGATTATATGGTATTTTTTGTGTGAGTTATGTTTGCATTTAACATTTGAAATGGCTTTATGGATTGGACTTAGCGGTGGCATTCTAGTCAAGTCATATACAACTCAAGTCAGATATGAGTTAGATCCAAATTTCGTTAACCTAAAACTGACTTTTCTAATAAATAGATCAAAAATTCATATCTGAATTTGAACTTTTTCATAAATAGATAATCTAACATGACCATATAACCTAATTATTTAACTAATCAAATTAGATTAAACTAGTTAAACAAGTATTGGGTTAAATATATTTAAAGTAGGTTAAGTAAGTTGATTTAAATAAATTAGATAAGTTTTAAACATATGAAATAGGTCTTAAATAAGCTAAATAGGTCAGGTTATGATTAGAGCTAACTATTAAATAGGTCAAAATGAGTTAAAACAGGTTATACGGTCTAAAGATGAGCTTGATTCATTTAATAAGTGAATATATATTAGTTGATTTATTTATAACTTAAATATATTTATATCAAATTTAAAACTGATTAAAATAAGTTAGGTTCAGATTGGATTGATTGGTGGGATGGATCATAAATTACCACCTCTTGTTGAGCTTGATGTATGGCCCGCTTTTTCTTTTTCTCCCGTTCACTTTCTTGTCCCCGTTTGGCCACAAATGATATCCAAGGTTGTCTCTCCCAAATTTTTGTTCAAAAAATAAAGTAAAAATTACCAACCTAGCAAAACAGAGGAGAGATATCAATAAATAGATATGTTAAGATGGGACCTGGCCTCATATGTTGACATTTAAAGACTCTGCCATCCTTGTCTCTTTTGTTCAGCATATACCAGAGAGGCTTCATGAAGATTATGAGAAAGGGAGGATTAAAAGCCATGGCAGCGACGGTGTCCAGCTTCCACGCATGCCAAGAAATTAATCATTTTTCCATAACATTTAAGATTTCTAAAACATGAGGGAAGTCTGCATCAGACTACACTTAATGGAATATCAAACTTTTTATTTTTAATTATTACTTTCAAGAAGTCAAGAAAATAGCACCAGTAGACAAAGTAAACCCTTTCTTTCCTGGTTCAAATAAAATTGCGTGGCTTCCTTGATGAATTATCTCCACAATTTTCCAATACATCACCTGCTAATATGGCTTGCATGTTGCCATGGCAATTGATCCATAATTTAAAATAACCCAAAGGATGAACTATCCCATCCGAAGGCAAGGTGTCATTATTCCATAGCTAGTGCCCGACCGGATCAACCAGCTTAAGGCCTCCAGCCATATCTTCACAATGCCTCACATGTGGGACTACAGCCCCAGGATCAATGCTTGTCTTGGCCTTGCAATCATAAGAGGGGGCAAAATGGAAACAAGGTTCCATTGACATGGCTCGACGACAGGAAGGGTCAGCTGGTATCATTGTAATCAATGGCTTTAAACCACCAAGTCCCTGAGCCACATACCCAAATGTAGACCAGGTTGATGTGATCAACGTATCGGTCAGGCTCAAGAGATAGATCTCTGCCCATGCTTTCATCTCGTGCTTCTCCTTCCCAGTCTGCTCGACTCCCTCATGGCTTGGCTGATAGACGCTAATAATCTCACCAGTGGCAGTGGGGTGCTCCCAATACATTCTCCTCATCTTCTCAAAGTACGCAGAGTCCAAAGAAGTTATGAGTAAAACTTTTGACTTGGCACCAGTGCTTGACACCACAGTTCCATCAAGACTGATACTAGGCAGTTGCTTTTCCTTCAGAGCACATGAAAGGAGGTGATCCAAGTAGTCAGATGGATTGGCTTTTGTGTTGAAGACCCTGATCTGTATGCCCACTCGTTCATCAGCCTTAGCTAAATAAGAGTCATAAGACCTGGTAATCAAACCCCATACTGGATTGGTAGGGTGGAAAAGATAACGTCCCAGATGATGGAAAACAGTATCTCTCACAGGGAATAACCGACCAAGTTCTTCTTCATATGCTGGGATTAGAAAGAGGGATGGCAAAAAGTATTGGTTTGATTTTAGCAGCAGCCAAGGGATCTTTTGAAGGACTCGTTGATCATCTTCGCAGAAGAAAAGCTTATCGAAGTCATCATAGTCATGGTTTAGATGGATATAGACATAAGGTGGTAGTGAACTGTTCGAAGCAGCATTAACTTCATCACTGATGGCCTTGCTCTTCAACAAATTTCCAAACCTTTGAGGAGATTTGATGTAGAAGCTGCCAAACTGGTTAAGAAGAGGGAAATCCAATGGCAGGAGCCATGAGCTATCAGGAAATGGTTCGCAAAAAAGGTCAGCCATGTGATCATCTCTTCCAATGAGCAAGACCCTGTTTGTAAGGAGAGCATAAAGAAAAGCTGAAGCAAGAGACACCAGTCTGTTCCCTAGGCCGCTAATTGGTATCCACACCAGGTAGTTGCACTCCGTGGTCTCAATGCTATCGCCAGGCCTCAACCCTTCCTTTCTTTCTCCGTGCGCATCAGGCTGCAAACATTTGATGGCTTTGTTGTATGATTCAGTGCCTGGACCACATTTCTTCTGGAGAGCTTCATGTTTTCTTAGCTTTTCTAAAAGATGAGGAGAAGGTAAATGGCGTGATTCTTTGCGATAGAGAACAGACTGGTACCGGCTCAGACAAGATCCTTCATCAAACCCAGCAGCCAGCAGGCCCCCAAGAAGTTTATCCTTTGTGACATTTGCTTTGAGATAATTATCCTTTGTGATATTAGAGTACGCAAAGGAATCGTTTTCCTTTTTGGAGGAATATGGTACAGATTGGTCTTGCAAATCTAATAACCAAACGAATATAAGGGCGTTAGTGAAGTGAACTTCGAGAGAGAGAGAGAGAGAGAGAGAGAGAGAGAGATCAAGAAGTTAGGCATAATATAAGAATATTTGAAAAATTATAATGATAAGTTGAAAGGGATTCTTTTCTTCTGTTGAGAGAAATGGAGCATCCTCCCAAAAAATTCTTAAAGAAAGAAAATGATGAATTAAGTTGCAAGGAGCTGGCTAAAGGGAATTCAACCTCAAGAAATAACAAACAGATCAACTAGTGATCAAGATGCATACAGGAAGCAAGAAGGGGAACACAAGCAGACAACAGGAGGTCACTGATTCCATAATTTCTGAGTATCGTAGAATTTTCCTTTTATTATTGATGAATGGAAAATTAAATGACTCAGCTAAATAGACCATTTTATACCGATTGATCCCAGGTTTGGAAATCCAAGTCTGGAACCAAACCCTTCGCTGATTTATGAACCAACTCATCCTGATCCGTTGTTCACTGGTAGCAATCAAAGTAACTGTATTTTTTTTTCTTTTTACCCCTCAAAAGAACCAAGGAAAATTTTTGATACAGAGAGGTGGAAGGAGACGACGTCCCTTGTCCCCATGCTGGGGGGTGGGACCATTGTCTCCTGTCACCGCGGCGCAGTTGTCGGGTCAGCGGCTGATCCCTGGGGCCATGAACGAAGAAAACTGCATCGGTTTTGTGGTTGCAAGCATCCCAGAAGGTGACTTAAAACCAACCATACAAAAAGAAGAGATCAAGTATTCTTGACGAAAATAACAACAGAAAGAAACCTAAAAAAATCCTAACATTCTTATAAAAAATCACAACTGTTTTTTTTTTTTTTTTTTTAAAAAAAAAAATGTTTAAAGATGGTATATAACAGGGAGAAAAATCACATATACTTTTTGAAATAGAGGATGAGATTCTTCATCAATTCATTTCAAAAGAAGAAGAAGAAGAAGAAGCCTTGTTAAGGAAACCAATCAAAGCCAAAAAAAATAGATAAAAATATACCTTGTTTTGGCCTTGCTCCCCTTCCATGGACTCCCCTACTTCCATAATTACAAAGCTGCTCCAGGGACGGGCTTCGGCTGGAGATAACGATGAGGAGCGGCAGCACGAGCATCAAGAAGAAAGCAGGCAAGGCCACGGTAGGCCTCAGCAAGCCCCAAACGGGCTTCTCCTCCAACCCGGCTTGAGAATCTCTCTCCTCGCTCTCCGGGTCGTGGGAGCTCCTTGCCGGATATGGCTGCTGCTGCTGCCTCTGGATCCGCTTCGTGTCCATCACCACTCTCCTCTCAAAATCCTAGACAGACAAATTAGAATGGGACATGAACAGTAGGGAAGATCACTGGAAAGTGAACCAGAGGACCTAAGTTTGCTTGCACCCTCTTATTGAAATAACAATGGTGAGTTGGGCAGATATAGAGTTTTCCAATTTTGGTTGGTCAATAAGTAAGGCAAATCATTTGTATCCACGGTTCTCTCAATAAGCGCTGGATCGATTTGACAACTCCTTGATTAGTTTGCATGCAAGGTTTTCATTTATGGACTTGCACGCTCCAAGGAAGATGATTTCTAGCTCGAGATCACTGATCCATCCTTGTCCAGATCCAATTAGACTTAGTTTGATCAATATTTGAAGATCCATATATTGGACCAGGTTCAAAAACCAAATCCGATCTAAATTTTATATTAGGTCCGAACTCTTATAATTTTTTGTCTGACCCGTAACCTAACTTAAATCTGTATACTATTCGAAATTAATTTAGGCCAGTTAAGAGTGCGCTCAACCCAACTTAAATCTAATCTAACCCGACTCGTAAATCTAAATTATATAAATTTTATTTTCCTTTCCTCCTATTATATTACTAATTCATTGAATGAATTCCCATTTAAACTAATTTCTATTTTAATCTTAACAACCACGTCTCATCTCACCTATTTTTATTTAATTATATATAAATATTTATATTTCATTATTAGTTTTAATATACTCTTATTTACAGTGCCTTCATTATATATTATTATTATTATATATATTTTTCAAAGGGTTCTTAGAATTTATTATATAAATAATAGGAAGATAAATGAAGGTGTATAAGAGAATTAAAGTTGATTGGATGAAATAGAGATGAACATATCTAATATTATTAAATAAGTATATATTTTAGAGATGTCAAGAAAAATTCTATAAGATAATGAAAGGCCTATCATGTTGCATGACTCAATATATCAAGTAATAAAGAAAGTACATGAAATAAGCTGAATATTATAGATATGAAAATGTTAAGATGAATGCATTATAAAATTTAAAAAGATAAAAAATAATAAATATACTAAGGGGATATAGTTTTATAAGGGCAAAGTAAAAAAAAATCAATTCATATACGCTAAAAATTTGAAAAGGTTTCAATAAGAAGAAATATTTTGATCTACATTAATGATTCTAAGATAAAAAGAGAAATAATTAGAGATTACGAGGAATGTTGCATGAAAAGTTGAAATGACATTAGAGATGCCTTTAAATAGAGATGGCGAATCAGGATTCCTAAAGCCAACATCAAATAATTAAAAAAATACTTGATTATTATGATAATGTGTAATGCCCCAAACTCACTTGCTGATCCAATTAACTTCGTTAGTGAGTCGAAATCATGTAGTCCAAAAACTCGAGTGAAAGTTAATGAGTAGCAAGTGAACTTGAGTTATAAGCACATAATACTTTCTTTTCCATCCAATGTGAGACTAAATTTGGGATATCACGTAATCATATATTTCTCTTAAATGTATACTATAAGTTCTTGAGAGTTGATGCATACATCAGATGAGAACCACATTGGGCTCAAATCAGTCCTAAATAGCCATATTGGAGAAAGTTTAAATTTCACCATTATGTGCTTTTCTTAGGCCTCCGATTAGCATAATAGTGCTGATAATATGACGGTGTACCATTGGCCCAGGCGACTTCATTGGACCAAATCCACAACTGCTATAATTTACGCCCCAATGACGGGTCTAGGTGCAAATGGGCTTCCCAGCATTGTATGAACATGGGCCTTTTAATAATGTGTTATTGGATTGTGAGTTATGCCTGTACCTTTCTGCAACCGTTAACCAGAACACAAGTCCAACAAATAATAACACTTCAAAATTATTTTAAAAAAAGCCCAGCTGCTCAAATGGTAGAAGATAAACAACGAGCAGATTCAGTCCAGTGGATCGTATAAATTGACCCTCGTTAACACCAGAATCTTACAAAATATGACAAAGTTAATCCCCTCTTTTCATTCAGTACAATTGACATCATAAAATAGATGATTTTTTTTTTTTTTTTTTTTTTTTTTTTTGGGTTCTCACAATTTTCCTGTCAAATGACAAGATATATGATTTTCCAGTGGCTATATGAGTTTGATTATTATTTATAAACACCAAGAGCAGATCACCAGAAAAAACTCTGCCAATAATTTGGTACAAAATCTTAGTCCCTGAGAACCAAACTATCCCAGAGAGAGAGAGAGAGAGAGAGAGAGAGAGAGAGAGAGAGCAATACGCCACAGCTAGTCCTTGACTGGATCGACTAGCTTAAGGCCTCTGACCATGTCTTCACAATGCCTCACGTATGGGACCATAGCCCCTAGATCCGTGCTCTTTTTTGCCTTGCAATCATAAGACGGGGGGAAATGGAAACAAGGTTCCATTGACATGGCTCGACGACAAGAAGGGTCAGCTGGTATCATTGTAATCAGTGGCTTTAACCCACCAAGACCTTGAGCCACATACCCAAATGTAGACCACGTTGATGTGATCAACGTATCGGTCAAGCTCAAGAGATAGATCTCCGCCCAAGCCTTCATCTCGTGCATCTCCTTCCCCGTCTTCTCGACTCCTTCGTGGCTTGGCTGATAGACGCTAATGATCTCACCGGTGGCCGTTGGGTGCTCCCAGTACACGCTCCTTATCTTCTCAAAGTAAGCAGAGTCCAGAGAAGTTACGAGCACAAGCTTCGTCTTGGCACCAGCACTCGAAGCCACTGGTCCACTGAGACTGATATTAGGCAGCAGCTTGTGCTCTAGAGCACATTTAAGTATCCGATCCAAATGCTCTGTTGCATTGGCTTTTGGATCAAAGAGCCTGATCTGAAGGCCCACACGTTCATCAGCCTTAGCTAAGTAAGAGTCATAAGACCTGGTGATCAAACCCCACACTGGGTTTGTAGGGTGGAAAAGATAACGTCCCGAATGATGGAAAACAGTGTCTTTCTCAGGGAATAACCGGCTAAGCTCTTCCTCAAATGCTGGGATTAGAAACAGAGATGGCACGAAGTATTGGTTGGACATCAGCAGCAGCCAAGGGAACACTTGCAGGGGTCGTTGATCATCTTCACAGAAGAAAAGCTTATCGAAGTCACCATAATCATGGTTCAGATGGACATAGACGTAGGGAGGTAACGAGCCGTTTGAAGAACCATTTATGCCGTCACTGATCACCTTATTTTTAAGCATGCTTCCATAGCACTGGGGGGATTTTCTACTGAAGCCATGCAACTGGTTAATTAGAGGGAAATCCGCCGGCAGAAGCCACGAAGTGTCAGGAAAGGGCTCGCAAAAGAGGTCGCCTATGTGAGCACCTCTCTCAACAAGCAGGACCCTGTCTGTGAGAAGAGCATATAGAAATGCCGAAGTGAGAGACATTATCCTGTTCCCTAAGCCGCTGAATGGAATATATACCACGTAGTTACACTCCGTGGTCTCATTGTTATGACCAGGCTTCAACAGTTGGATGGATTTGTTATACAGTTCAGAGTTTGGACCACATTTCTTTTGGAGAGCTTCATGTTTTCTTAGCCTTTCCTGAAGATAAGAAGAAGGCAAGTGGGGAGATTCTTTGCGATATAGTGCAGATTGATACCTGCTCAGACAAGAACCCTCGTCAAATCCAGCAGCCAGGAGGCCACCGAGAAGCTTGTCCTTGGTGACATTTTCTCTGACAAAATTGTCTTTCGTCACATTAGAGGATGAAGAAGAACCTTTTTGGAACCCTGATAATGGCCCAATTATAAAGGCATTAGCTAACCGACCTTGAAGAGGTCACTGACTCAACCATCCTTAAAATTTTTAATGCTAAAATCACTATTTTAAGAATCGGCTATTATAATTTAAAGATTGGTTTTAGGCTTAAAAACTTGAGTTGCTTATGTTGAGTTGGCCTGCTTAACAAGACTAGATTCGCACATTCCACTTAAATTTTGTCAAACAGGTTGACTTTGAGGTGACCATTGCACACAAAGAAATCTCCGGCTGCCGTTGAAGCTAAGTAACAACGGAGACTAAGCTCACAACCCTGCCGTGGGTTGGCAGCCGTTACCTGGTGATACGACCAACAAAAACTATATCCTTTTTACAGCTGTAAAATGATCGCAAATTGCACCAAATTTTTTTTAAAAAAAATCCCAACATTCTATCAAAAATCACTAACTGATTTCTTTCTTTTTTTTTTTTTTTGAAATATGGATTAAAACAGGGAAAAATGATTGAACGCTCGAACATTCTGATCAGAAGTCATAATGAAGAAACTTTTTTTTGGATAAAAAAACCAGAGGAAAGGATGGAGATTACCACGAAAAATAATCGCAAAAGAAAGTAATAAAAGAAAAAACAGAAGCATAAGAATAAAACAAAACGCAAGAGAAAAAAGGTTTTCTAACAAAAACAATCTAAAGTCTCAAGCAATGATGATGGCACCAAACTGGCGAGGTCCATCCAATATCTTTCAAATTCCGATAAACAAACTCTCAAAAGAAGAGGAAAAAAGAAAGTCTTCGAAGATGGAAGATGGAAAATAAACCTTGCGTCGCCCTCGCTTCAGAGCCTGCTCCCCTCTCTTGGACCGCTGTAGCTTCGCAATTACAAAGCCGAAAGAGATACGGGCTTTTGCTGGAGAGGATGACAAGGAGCGGCAGCAGGAGCATCAAGAAGGCAGGCAGGACCACCGTGGGCCTGAGCAAGCCCCAGAGAGGCTTCTCCTCCGACCCAGCTTGAGAAAACGCCTCCTCGCTCTCCGGGTCGTGGGAGCTAGCCGCTAAATATGGCTGCTGCCGCCTCCGGTTCCCCGTCGAGTCCATCACCACTCCACTCCACTCCCCAAATGAGCCAACTAATATAGGACACGAGGGACGGAAGGATGCTAGGAGGAAAACAGAACTTCGTTATGCCTACCATGCTCTTTTAAATGAGTCGCATGTAACTTGTGCTATGCGCCCGGGCACTATTATTTTCCTTGATGTATTTACTTATTTATAAATTTCTATATCACTTATTTATAAATTTCTATATGATACCTTTGTTTTTTTTTTTTTTTTTTTTTTTTTTTAAGGGAATTGATGGAGAAGGGGAAGATGACTTCCCCCACAAGAAGTTTTATTAAAAATGTAATAATTATAATGAATTATAACGAAGGAAAGGAGATTACAAAGATTCTTATGAGGATTATATCATCTTTAAAGGCAGAGGTTGCCCCAAGAGATAAAAGAAAAAGGACAAATAGGAGGATGAGGACCTGTTTTGAAAGAGTTTTTCCTTCCATTTTATACATGTCACATAAAAAACAAAATCAATTGATCCCAGTATTTTTTTCATTTGGCTTGTATTTTCTTTTTCCTCCATATTATCTATAGCTTGGTAATACCAGAGCATATTTTGCTCAACCCAAGATAGCTTGCAAGTGAGTCTACTATGGGCCTCAAGAAGGAACATCTTACAAATAGATAATCAATTGACTCTTGAATAGCTTTGCAAAGAATACATCCATTGCTTACCGGTCATTCTTTGTTTGCTAGGTTATCTCTAATATGAAGTTTATTGCAAAGGGCTAACCAAAGAAAGATTTTGACTCTCTAAGGTACGAAAGTTTTCCAAACTATTCTATAGAAAGGAAAGAGGATGCCTCGATGGTTCATCAACCTATAGAGGGGGTCTGTCGTCGCTCCTAGGCTTCCAAATTAAAACAGTTGTCGATACAGATGGGTAAATAGTTGACAACAAACTTTGAAGCCGTTGCAATTGGAGACATATGAGTGAGAGAAGGCCATACAAGCGAACTCTCCATTGGTGTGCTCTATGACTCCGCATCAAGGCTACCAACTTCTACTTCTTGATGGCTCAATCATAAAGTTCCTCAAATAATTGGGCTAAGGGCGTGGGTACATCTAGCTATCTTCTCAAATCTTAATATTTTCACCATTACCTAATCTAAAGGTTGTATAATTCTAGAAGATGTCAAGATCAGATATCTTTATACATTGGTGAAGCTTTTCTTAATCTTTTTCTCATCCTCATACTAAAGCGGCATCATCAATAGTAAGCTTTAAAGGCTAATTTTGCCTACGGGCTACTATCCTCAGCTTGCCTAGCCAGATATTTTCAAGCCCACTTTGCAAGAAGTGCCAAATTTATATTCTTTAAATTTTTGATACTAAGACTTCCTCCTTCTTATCTCTGCAAATGGCTTCCTAATTGACTAGGTAATGGAATCCACTAACCACTTATTTATTTTTCTAAAGAAAAGCTCTCTTTGCCTTGTCTATTCTAGAGATCATCCATGTTAGAAGTCTGAGCACTGATATGAAGTATAAAGGAAGGATTGATAGAACTAAATTAATTAGGCACCATCTTTTTCCTATCGAAAGCAACCTACCTTTTTATGAAGCCAACCTCCTTGTAATCCTTTCTAAAAGTGAATGCTAACATTGTTTAGGAAGCCTTCGATCATGCAACAAGAGTTCGAGGTATGTAAAAGGGAGCTTCCCCCTTCTATAGTGGAGCAAGGTGGCTCGAAACTTAGTAGACTCTTCGTCAACATTGAAGCATGTCATTGAACTCTTATGAAAGTTGACCTTAAGCCTGATGCATTCTCAAAAGTAAGGAGAAGAGCTTTGATTGCAATGATATTCTTCTTCTTAGTTGCACAAAAAAAGAGAAGAGTCATCAGTGAAATAAAGGCTTCTCAGGTCATAAAGTAAGAAGAATTTTTAATTCCTTTAACTAGTCTCACTACTCCAGCTTTTTTAGAAGTTTGGTGAGAACAACTGTAACCAAAATAAATAGTTTGAAAAAGAGAGGGTCACCTTGGCGAAGCCCTTATTTGCATTTGATCTATCTTGTAAGACAACTATTTACTATTACTTCAACTGCTATCAGTCTGAGGAGAGAGAGAATTCAATTTATCTATTGAGAAGAAAAGTCATGAGCCATCAACACTTCCACAAGGTAGGCTTAATTCACTTTATCAAATATTTTTATGATTTAAGCATACACTTAAGCTCAACATCTACGATCGAAGCCTGTTCGTTGGGTCGTGGTCATCTTTTCCTTTCTTTCGTTTTGTCAATATCCATGGGCCTCCAGAAGTGGAACTCTCTAATTATATATATCTTATATAAGAGGCCAACTTATCGTTACGGAGCTCAGGATAGAGAGAAGATATGGCTTGCGATTTTTTATTTTTTTTTATTATTTTATGGCTTGCGATTTTTTTTTCTTTGCACGAAGTACACGTGTTGAATCATGAGAGAGACTCGCACGTTAACACGCAGGGATGAACAAATCAATCATTGGTGCATGCCACATACTACTCTTTTATTTGTTGAAAATTTTATATATTCTACTTCAAAATTCTAGTATGCAGGAATCCCAATTCAACTTTATCTTTAGCAAAATTATTTTCATAACCATTCATGCTTTAAAAATTTTTGCCATGTGTTTCCACGTGATCGCTCAGCTGGAGCCTTATTAGTTGAGTACTGACGTCCTGAACAAGAGGAAGGAGAGAGAGAGTTCCTTCACCGTTTATTCACATGATCTAATCTCGGTAGCTGCACCGGACCCTTCATTTCAATCGTGAGCTGAAGGGCTCAGCCAAATTGAATCATGACTTGTAATTAATGCTCGTAATTTTTAACCTAGAGGATTAAAATGCTCCGTTCGGCTTTGGCGTCCGAGCTCTCCCCTCTTTGCCGGTGGTGCAAAGTCATTTCTTGAGGCCTTGCTGCCTCTTACTTTTTCTTCGATTCTTCTTGCATCTCGCATGATTCATTTGACCAAATCATACTAACGAAGGCTCTCGATCCCAAAAAATAAAATTAAAATAAAAAACGAAGCACTAAGTGCTTTTTAACTTCCTACGCTAACTTCTTCTTTTGGAGTGTATACAGCTTAATATATGTTTTGAAAATGGAGACAGAAAACGTAAAGTCTAACTTAGCTTTTTTTTTTTTTAAGAGACACTCAACATGGTGTATGATTAATGGCTGAGCCTTCGCAATAGGCGAGAAGAGATTTCTCGCTGCCTCCCTGCTTTATTTTGTTCCCTTGCCGGGAAAGGCAAGCCGAAACCGGAATAATGCCTTTGGATGACGAGTGACTGATATTTTAAGCACGCAGTAATAAATAAATGGCAGCGAGGCACTGCTCTGTTTAAAGCCATTGCTAAGGTCATCGCTCAGCTGGAGCCCTATGAATTAAAAATACCAACGTGTTTGACTGGATCCTCTTGTCCAAGCTTGAGCTAAAGAGAGCCGTCCCACAATCAGTGCTCGTAATATTTTATCTGGAGGTTTTGGACTTTGCCATAATGCTCGCGTTCGGCTTTGGCTGTGCGCAAGGTGAGGGAGGCCCGCTGCGACCGGACCCTTGCGATGCCTCAATTTCAACCGCGCATGCGCGTGGCGCAGAGGGTGGTTGGCAGAAATTTCAACAAAAGAGGGGGCCCCTCAGCTCCCAAAAAGCTAATTTGCTGCTTTGGAGTGTAGTGTAGTGTATTGTGAGGTTAATAAATGTCTTAAGAATGGAGTCACCCGACGTGGCTTCTAATGAACGGCCGAGGCTTCGCATTGCTACACGAGAAGAGACTTTTGGTTGGCCTTGTTTCCCAGTTGGTTCTCGCTGGCATTCCAAGAATGCCAGTGTTTTTACCACTGCTGACCAGCCAGCTGTCTCAGGCTCGAGTAGTAAAAAAGAAAGCCAGCTTTATGGAACTCCTCCGTTGAGAAGCAGCTGCTGTATGGCTGGCTGAAAGATTGGATGTTCCAAATTCTAAACAAGTCGTGTAGCTCTATGGCTTAAGCATTGCCACACATGTGCCCATTTTAATCTTGAAACTTTGTCTTTTTTTTTGAGAGGCAGCTTTTTAAATTTACTCTTATCAAAAATCTTCAACTCAACCAAGAAACTGTAAGGAGCATGATGGGATTAAATTTATCAAATAAATATGATAACGATTCATGACAAAATATGACGTGACATATGGTAGAAATAACTTAGTAGGTAAGAGAAATCTTAAATTTATAAACTAAATTTTGATGTGCTATAATTAAATAATTTGGATCACTCCATAAGCACCTTAACTATTTCAAGAATTGATTTATCCATTAAGATCAAAAATTAATTTTGAGTCACTCATTACCAAAAAGTCTAACTCATGATGAACCCATCTCATATGCTTAGAAATAGAGGACCCAAGTTATATTTGAGGATCATATAAGGCCCATTATCTCTTTTCTATTTTTTCTATTTTTTTTTTTTTTTGCTTGCTTTAATTTTAATTTGACTTAAACATTGGAGGATTTTTCTAAAGGAAAATTTTCAGATCCATTATGTAATTTTTGATTGACTGTAGGAGTTTAAGGGAAGGTGGTGAGTTCTTGGGCTGAATTTTGAAGCACCTGAGTTGAGTTCAACTTAGTTTTCTATCAGAGAAAATATCTTGTATTGGGATTGTACTCTACCAGATTTCTCTTCAACAAACGCCATCCATTGGTATGAAAAACCAGAAGCCCTTCGTCTAATCTACCAATTTTTGAATTAGATCCTCGCACCTTTCTCATAGTAGGGTGATGGTTCATCAAAGGGTCAACGTTTTTCAAGCTCCTAAGTTAATTAGATCTATGTATACATAAGAATAACACCCATGCTTCCCCTTCTTTTGGAGCATTTTACCTATGTGCAGTTTGATTTTAAGTCACCATCCATGTGAACACCTAAGCACCTTTGGCACAACATTTTTCCATCGTAGTCATAGGAAATAATGTAATCTTCATCTATTTAGAAAGAGATAGAATTAGTACACTGAGAGTATCACCAATGTTCTATCAAAAAAAAAAAAAAAAAAGGAGTATCACCAATGAGTCCCAATGCCATTAGTTTTACTTTCTCGAGTTGCCACATGCTCTTAAGTACAGGCGATAAGTCAAAATATTCTCTATAGTGCATAATAAAAATTCAATCAAACCTAATCTCATAAAATCAAAATGGCATGTTTCTAGTGATTGAAAAGCATCAAATTTAATTTCATGAAATTGGGATGGCATGGTTTTAGTGATTAAGGAGCATCAAATCCAATCCTATAAAATTAATGAGGATTCAATCAAATCTAATCCAATGAAATTTGGATGATATGATTCTAGTGATTAAGGTGCATCAAATACAATTTTATAAAATTAGGATCGCATGATTCTAGTGATTGAGGAGCATCAAATTCAATCACATCATGATTTTATGCTTGATACTTGTATATGATTTTCTCCCTTTATTTCTTGATTATTATATTGATTTTATGTCTAATTCTTACACATGATTATCTACTTTGTAATAATATCTATACATATACAAGTTAATAGCAATGCAACCTCACCTTGAGCAAGGAAGTTATTTGTTTCTAAAATCTTTTTATGGTATCAAAGCCTTACCATGTATTAGAGTGGTAAAAAAAAGTCTCATTAATGGCTTTCTCATCGTTATTGAATATCACAATTATTGCATAAATTTTTAACATGGTTAGTGATAAACTATGATCCAAAAATTATATTGTTTGAAGATGTCCATGAGCTCCAATGACCATATTTTCTTAGCCCTATAAATTAGACGTTTATGGGATAGTTTGAATATGAAAAAATAAGACAAAAATCATTAGAAAATATTTGTGAAAATGAGTTTGCGAGCCTAGTGTACATATTCACTACTTTCCCAAGTTTAGTGATAAAATTGAAAATCTACATTCATTGTAAGAGTTCTTTTATTATTTCTATTATAGAAGAGGGGTTTGGGTTCCTCCTTAACCATGCAAAGGAGTATGTTCATCCTTAGCCTAGGTAAAAGAATTGTGAGGGTTCCTTCAAAGTTCAAAAAAAGGAGTGTCTAAAAAATTAGTCCTCACTTAGTGAAAGAGAATTAGTATAGTAAAAATCCTAAGGAGTCTTGGAAAGTAGATGTAAGCAAAGAGTGTTGAAACACTATAAAAATCTTGGTGCCTCATTTATTATTCTTGCATATTTGTTTTCTTGCATTAATTCTCATTTACCTTCTTAATATATCTTGTGCATAGCTTTTATATTTTTACTTGTGCTTTATTTTAAATTATTTGACTTATTTTTAAAAACTTAGTTTTTGATTTTAATTTTTGTAAAACCTAATTCACCCTCTCCCCATCTCAAGTTGCCCTAGGCCTAACAAGCCTTAGAAAGGAAGAGATGAAATTGTTGTAAGTAATAATATGTGCTTAAAAATTTTCTTATCCATACAAATTCTTGACCAGCTAAAGACATTAGTATACATTCAGATTCCATGGATAATAGTGCAACGCATGTTTATTTCTTAAATGACCAATTGGAATCGCCTCTCAAAGTAAATATTCATCAATCTATAGATTTATAATTAACTTTTTTAGATACCCGATCAACATCTAAATGGCACTCCAATATAGGTGAAAATCCATCACAAATCATAATTTATTGTACCTTTCAAATATATCAAAAATAGATTTGAAATTTACCATTTATCAAGTGAAAGTAATTTTCAGCATCTTTAGTAACGTACCTAACCTGCAGTACATTCCATTACTCCCAGATTATTGTGTTACTCCAAGATTATTGTGTAATGTTGAAACACATCAAAGATAGGATCTACCATATTATTTTGAATTATCTCATGACATATATAATCATCTCAAACCACTTTAATTGTTTTGTAGATGGTTATCTTGAGAAAATGTCCTAATGATAGAGGCCACCCTTTGGATAAAGTTTGCCATATTATTGCTCTCCTCTATAATATTTTTTTTCATTAATTGGGTTTCCATTTGGATATGTAACTTGAAGAACATACATTTTCAATAGCCAACTTTAGAACACCACTCTTTTGATTTATTCAAGCTTTTCTATGTTAGTAGAAATTTTTACACTTAAGACGTTATGAGTGAAGATCAGTAACTTTAAACTATTATAGATTCAAAGAAAGAAAAAATTGGAAGCATAAAAATTATTGAGTAAAGCATGTAAAAATACTGTATTTCTGCTATAATTATAAAACTTGAATAGGACTAGTTGGTCCAACTTGATGAACCAGACCCTAACTAATTTATTTCTTTAATTTGACTAATTGTATAATTAACTTAATTAAAAGTGGATGAACTAATTTTTTTGTTGGCCGGGTGATCAAGTGTGAACTGATAAAATTAGTTTGATTTTTTCTATCCTTTATAATTACATTTTAATGAATATAATTTAAATATAAGTATAACTTTTTAAGATTTTTTAATCTTTCAAGCCTAAATCCTCCTTTCTTTCTTCTCTAACCAATTTGACTCTCTTACCTCTCCCTCTTTCTTCAATGATAAGGTTGATTTCGAGTATTATGTTTTAAAAAATATAACAAAAATTTCATGTATGAGTGTAGACATTATATTTTACTATAATTTAAATAGCTTAATTTTAAGGATTCAAATTTTAAAATTATCAAATTAATTGAATTTTATAAGAAAAGTATCTTTCTTTGTCAACATGAATCTTTTTAAATTTTAATTATACTTTAATTATTCATGTAGTTCAACCATTGACCCATTAGTTAGGCTATTGAACTATTGACTCAATCCAAATGGATCAACGTTTGGTCTAATTCTTGCTTAGGTCATAACCAAAATGGGTCAATGGTCAATTGTCTTACATTCGGGCTTCTCAATTTAATGTACCACATGTGTATTTAGAAAGAGATGTAGCAACTTGAACATAAATAGATAAGAATATGATAAAAATTTGAAGGAGATAAGAAGCCTGAATGTTTTGTGTCACTCTTCAAATGTCCTAGGTAAAGTATGGAGAAGTACTGAAATGTTAGCAATATATATATATATATATATATATTATCCTATAGATGCAAGGATGCGACTTTCTCACATATGCACCTTGCTAAGAAAGACATCTATTCAAATAAGTTACTTATTTAAATAAATTTTTTTTATAATATTAGTAGTATGGTGACAATTAACTACTAAAAATAGTTGTTTATAACCCATAAGAGTTTATATTAATTCAAAATTTAAATATATTTTTTTTTGACAAAAAGAAAAGCTCCAATAAGTAGCCCATCCCAGACAAGGGGAAGTACAAGGGAAGAATAATTATATCAATTTTGACTCATGGGAAACTGCAAAAAGAAAATAATGCTGCATGAGTCTGAACACAAATAGATGCTTTGTTTATATATGTTTTAGGAGTAATATGTATTTCATGGAAAGAATGGGAGGCTTTAAGGCTTGGCATTAACCCACATAAAATGTTATTTGTTCACAGGCCGAGCCAAATTTGTCCATATTTAGGCCTACTTTTGAAAATCAATAAAATGTAAGATGAGGCATTTGTCCTACCTAATCCCATGAGTAAATGCCAAACAGAACATAATAAGGGTTAGAATCGCTGATCATCAACAATTTGATCATAAAGGAAATAATTAAATATTAATGGTTCCCTAGGTCTCTTAATTCAGCTTATCTCTACATATTCTCCTATGATTAGTGAAAAGACCAAAATAATCCTTGATTAGCGGAATATAATTTTTTAAAAAAGGCCATATTTGGTAATTAGAATATATCATTTATATTATGATGTGATTCGGTGAAGGAGAAGAAATAATCCTTTTAACTCATTCAACTCAAATCTCTTAGGAAACTATAAGAAGTAGAAAAATCAGTAAAAATAAGGTCTAGATCTCCCCTTCTTTTTTATTACAAGAACAAAATTGAGCTACAAGATTTTTATTTACACTTGTCCGATCTACCTTTATTTAATTAGATTTGGATTTCAATTGTACTTTAAAGAAGTCGTAGCTTTCCAAAAGTAGAAATAACTATTATAAATAATTATAAAAAAAACTAAAATCCTACAGAAAGTAGGTCCCAGTTGCATCAATTTTATTTTCGGTTGCCTTGTTTAATTCTTTTCATATTATAAAATATGCTTGATCAAAATCTTTTTCAAAAAAAAAACTTTTATTTTTATCATTTCAAGATCCAAATAGTGGAATTTATTCTAATTAATAATTGTATTAAATTCTTGAGGGGCATATTTGATATGATAGCATGGTTGGGATTGGATTGCATTGAAAATCCAATCCCATATTTGAAAAACTAAAGATTAGATATCCATCATGTTCATGGGCATGGGATATAAGCTAAAATGGAATTGGGAAACACAGATCTTTCCTATGTTCTCAATTTTATGGGATGGGATTGGGCTTTAATTTACTAAATTGCCTTGCATATTTTTTAAATGACCAGTAATATTATTCAAAAGACAAAAATGCCCCTTTACATGGGAATAATAAATTAATTTTGTTGTTAATTGGTTCAAGTGCAAGAGAATTTCTTAAGTAATATTAATAAATTTGAGTTTTAATTATGTTAATTAATATTGAAAGTAAGAAAAAGTGTTTTAGAAAACCTGAAGTTAATTCAATCTAATCCAATTCTAGATGCATGTGTCTCAAGCACTATCAATTGGATTACATGGGAATCATTTTCATTTCCAATCCCACATTCCAAATACTTTAATCTAATCCAAACTAATCCAATCCTATAGGTATGGGATACTATTGGCTTGGCAATTTCATATCACTCTAATCCCATGTAGTGAACCAAATGGAGCTTAGATGTAACATCATAAAGCTCAAAATATTATTTTTATAAAAAAAAACCTTCAATTGGGCATTATACAAGCAAGTGAGGGCAATCGAAAGTTTGATATATGATTTAACTTTTTTTTTTTTTTTTGATGTTATACAACTTGTTTTGGATCTAGTAATTCGTCTAGATCATAGCGCTATCCAGTAATTTATCTAGATCGTAGTGCTATGTAATAATTAGCTAATATCATTTATTTTAAGCATAAATTTCTAATTCTTTTGAACTGTACCAGAAAGATTAGCAATGCTTGTTCACAATGTCTACTGCCATGCATGCCAATAAATTTGTATCGTATCATTAAAATTAGAGATTCTTATGCGAACATTCATAATCATTAAACTTCATCCAGGGACCATCCAGCTGATCTCATTAAGAAGTTTACAAAAAAAAAAAAAAAAAAAATCTCACAAAATATAATAAAATCCCCTCCGCTTCCTTTATTTTTTCTTTCAATTTTTTTATATATCAAATGCAAATATATCTTTCCACTAGCCACAAGAATTTGATCATAATTTAAAATTCAGTCACTCCTATATCCATGGAAGGAAGGACTCAGTAAATAGTTTAGTACAAAATCTTAGTTTCTAGCAGCAATGGACCAAACCATCTGAACACACGCAACAAGTCAGGTGCGACAACTAGCGCTCGTTCGGATTAACCAACTTAATGCCGTTAACCCTGTCTTCACAATGCCTCACGTGCGGGACTACAGCTCCTGAGTCGAGGCTCGCATTTGCCTTGCAACCATGACGAGGAGGGCAGTGGTAACAAGGCTCCATTGACACTGCTATACGACAAGAAGGGTTAGCTGGTAGCAATGTAATCAATGGCTTCACACCAGCAAGCCCTTGAGCCGCATACCCGAACGTAGACGAGGTTGATGTGACCAACGCATCAGACAAGCTCAAGAGATAGATCTCCGCCCATGCCTTCATCTCATGCACCTCCTCCCCCGTCTGCTCCACTCCTTCATGGCTTGGCTGGTAGACGCTAACGATCTCACCAGTGGCAGTTGGGTGCTCCCAATACATGCTCCTTATCTGCTCAAAGTACGCAGAGTCCAAAGAAGTTACCAGCACGAGCTTTGACTTGACACCAGTACTCGAAGCCACAGGTCCATCGAGACTGATATTAGGCAGCATATTGTACTCTAGAGCACAATTAAGTATCCGAGGTAAATGCTCTGTTTCATTGGCTTTTCGATCAAAGAGTCTGATTTGAAGGCCCACTCGTTCATCAGCCCTGGATAAATAAGAGTCGTAAGACCTGGTAATCAAACCCCACACTGGGTTTGTAGGGTGGAGAAGATAACGTCCCAGGTGATGGAAAACAGTGTCTTTCTCAGGAAACAACCGATTGAGTTCTTCTTCAAATGCGGGGACTAGAAAGAAGGATGGCACCAAGTATTCGTTGGTTCTAAACATCAGAAATGGGATCTGTTGCAGGATCCGATGATTATCGTCGCAGAAGAAACGCTGATCAAACTCACTGAAGTCAGGGTTTAGATGGAGATAGAGAAAAGGAGGTATCGTCCCACCCTCACCGATGGCTTTCTTCTTCAGCATGCTTCCCAAACTATGAGGAGAGTTACTTATGAAGGTATGAAACATGTTGCTTAGAGGGAAATCCCTTGGCAGAAGCCATGTGGTCTCAGGAAAGGGTTCGCAGAACAGGTAACCTATGCGTGCGTTTCTCTCAATAAGCAAGGCCCTGTCGGTAAGAAGGGCATAAAGAAACGCTGAAACGAGAGACATCATCCTGTTTCCCAAACCGCTAAATGGAAGCAATATCACGTATTTGCATTCCGTAGTCTCCATGGTATGCCGATGCTTGCCCTTGCTTTTCTTCCAGTGCTTATGAGGCTCCTTCGACTGTAACTGTTTGATGGCCTCCTTGTACGGCTCGGTCTTCGGACCGCATCTCTTTTGGAGAGCTTCATGTTTTCTGAGCCTTTCCAAAAGATAAGGAGAAGGAATGTAGGGTGATTGTTTGCGATAGAGAACAGACCGATACCTGCTCAGACAAGATCCTTCATCAAACCCAGCAGCGAGCAGGCCTCCAAGAAGTTTGTCCGCGGTGTCATTTTTCTGCGGAGTATTGTCCTCCTTTGGGCCATTTTGTTGGGGAATATTGTCCTTTGTGGGATTTGGTTGGAGAGCATTGTCATTTGTGGCATTTGATTGGAGGGGAATACTGTCCTTTGTGACATTTCCATCAAGAGAATTGACCTTGGCGATGTTAGAGGATGCAAAGGAGCAATTTTCTGAACCTGATAATTAAACAAATAATAGGACATTAGTTTAGTGAACTTGGAGAGGGCAATGAGATGGATATCATAAAATAAAGGTCAGAGGGAACTCAATGTTGAAAGTAAACAAGGACCACCTGACGATCAAGGATCTTCCATTCAGCAGTTTAGTATTTTGAAGATTTAGATGTCTGGTCTCCTATTCGCAAGACATAAGGTAAAGCAAGAGGATCAGGAGCATCGGATTTATTTCTTATTTTTTATTTTTATATTCTAGTTTTCAAATATTACTTTCATTACTTTTAAAATAAGTGAGAAACTCTTTTTTTTTTTTTTTTGCTATCACTAACACTACTTGTTCCCCACCACTAGTTCCCTCACCTTTATTATTGCCTTTGTCATACCACTACTATCATTATTGTTTCTTTTATCCAACACATTTACTACCATTCGCTATTATTATTACCATATTACCATATTTGTTGTTTTCATTATCATTTCTACCATATAGCCGGCATTTTATAATCATTGTTGTTACAAATGCTTCTATAAAGGCCACATCTACAAAGACGATAACTACCATCCTCGCTACCTCTTTTACACTATCGTTGTCACTACTATAGCCTATGTTACAGTGTCTACTATAATCATTTCCATATTGTTGCTATTGCACTACTAATGTTGCCATTGTTACCACCCTTCCGCTGCCATAATATCATTAGCAGCATTCATTGTGACATCCACCTATGCCCCTTATAATCTCCATTACCACTTGAGCCATAATCATCATATTTATATTTTTAAAAATTTAACTATAATAAACATATTTATATTTTTAAAATTGAAATTAAAATAAAAAAATTATTTTTAAAAAATAAAAAATAAAAAAAATGCCAAACCACATCTTGACTGATCCAATTAAGTATTAAGCAGTAAACTTTTGGCTTAGAAACTTGACTTTCTTACTTTGGACTAATCCATTTGATAATGAGTCAGGTTGAGAATATGGTAAAGTGAATCCAAATTAGGTTTGATCAAACCAATTACCTGGGTTATGGATGTAACTACGATTTCAAATCAGACCTTTGTATTAATCATGACAAACGCTATAAAATCAAATTTTGTTTACAAATGCTGATCTGTTAATCATGCTATATTAACAAATTTATGATATCCTGTCATCAGTGTCATCTAAAAAACAACCTTCGCTTTAGATGAGTTACTGTTTGTTTTGCTTACAAATCTTATAAGCTGTTTAATGCGCAAATTTAGCTCTACATCGGTTTTGGACTAACCATTTTACTTGGATACTTATATGTGTGAACCTAGACTAGTCTGAGGAGCAGTTGCTATGCTTGGCAGTGTCGGACGAGTGGTGGGAGCCGCGGCCATTCCCAGGTGCGACAAATTAAAGGCCGAACAGCGTTGATTGCCGCAAAGATCCCACAAACACTTTAAAAACAAATATCCTAAAGGAAAAAAAAAAAAAAAAAAAAATTCCGAACATTCTTAACAACAATCACAACTGAAAGAAATTCTGGCATCCTTAATCCACAAAATGGAAAAATTAAACCAGAGATTTCATTCAACATTCCTCTCAACAAAAAATCACTAAGGAAAAAAGCTTTTACTTTTCGATTTTATCTCATTGGAAGATGAAACTAATAGAGAATAAAGGACACAGGATGCACGAGAAGATCAAGACCAAAAAAACAAAAAAAAAATCAAGAGAAACGGAACGACTTCACAAAACCAATGCAAGTCTCATTTTTTTAATGGGAACATGCTGGCCCATTCCTATCTATACGTTCCAATAAAACAACAGAGAAAACGTAAAGATCGACGAAGAAGGAAGCCAGAATCTATACCGCGTTTAGCTCCTGCTGCAAAGCTTTCTGTCCTTCCTTCGACTGTTCCAGACCTACAATTGCAAAGCCAAAACAGGGATGGTGTTTGATTGTAGAAGATGGCGAGGAGAGGCAGGAGCATCAGCAAAAAGATGAGGAGGACCACCGGGATCCTCACCGAGCCCCGAAAAGGCTTCCACTCCGGGCCGGCCTGAGAAGCCCCCTCCTCGTTCTCCGGCTCGTAGGAGCCAGCAGCCGGCGATGGCTTCTGCTGCCTCCGCATCTTCTTTGTCTCCGCCACCACTCTTCACTTCTAGCCCCAGTGGAAGACGACGACGCAAAAGACAAGCATGTGGGTTCATAAAGAACAAGGCAAAACAAGATTAGAAGAAAAACTAAAATTACCGTAGGATTCAATACGTCGGATAGAACAAGATATAAAAGATAAGAAGAGGAAAAAAATAATAATAAAATAAAATTACCATAGGATTCAAAATATAATAGACGGATTTTGTTCACATTGTATTAAGGTTCATCAGATTTTTCAACGCTGTGTTAATAAATGACATACTTATCTTAATTTAGTAAGTACTTTAAAACATTACCATCGTTTATTAGAAGTTCATCGGATCTTTTAAGGCTATGCATTAAAACATTACCATAGTTTATTAGAAGTTCATCTTTAGAACTTTATTATAGTTTATTAGAAGTGACCCTTACTTTCATACATGTAAAGGAAAATCCAATGAAAAATGCTCGCAGCATCATATTTTCTCCGCGAAAAGCTATGGATTTCTTAAGAATTTGTAAGTTCAAACTGTCCTTGTTGCAATATTCAATATAATATCAATAATGACATTTTCTTTGATATTAGATAGCCGCACTAGTTTCAGTTTTTTATGCATTGGAAACAAAATCTTATTGTTGCCATTTCATTGGATTTCAACTGATTAAATTTTTCTTGATTCTAACAAAGTAACAAAGTATGGAGTAATTTACGATCAATTAATCTCAATTAATTGGTAGCAATTCCACCTCTCTCAAAGTCTTCTCATATGTTAGCTGTTTGCTTAGAGGTCTTTTGTCATTAATTTACTTGGAATATATTTCATAATTATTTTAACGTATTCTTCAATTTTTGAATATAGTGATTTTTCATCACAATAGGTTTAGTCACCTTAGAGTTTTTTTAACTAAAATATATTATTGCTTTATTGTCATCATGTAAAGTTATAAGTTTTATAGAACATTAAATAAATGAAATTTATCTTAGAAATTTCCTTATCCACACAATTTCTTTACCAGCTAAAGATATTGATATATATTTAGAGTCCATAGATAATAGTGCAATGTATCTTTATTTCTTAGATGACCGACTGGAATTGCCTCCCAAAGTAAATATTCAACCACTTATCTACTTATAGATTTATAATTAACTTTCTAGATACCCAATCAACATCTAAATGACACTCCAATATAGGTGAAAATCCATCATAAATCATAATTTATTGTACCTTTTAAATATTTTAAAAATAGATTTGAAATTTACCATTTACCAAGTGAAAGTAATTTTCAGCATCTTTAGTAACATACCTAGCTTACATTACATTCCATTACTCCATAATTATTGTTTTACTCCAAGATTATTGTGTAATGTTGAAACACATCAAAGATAGGATCTACCATATTATTCCTAATTACCTCATGGCATATATAACCATCTTCAAACCACTTTAATTGTTTTGTAGATGGTTGTCTTGAGAAAATGTGCCACCCTTTGAATAAATTTTGCCATATTATTGCTCTCCTCTATAATATTTTTTTTCATTAATTGGGTTTCCATTTGGATATGAAACTTGAAGAACATGCATTTTCAATAGCCAACATTAGAACACCACTCTTTCAATTCATTCAAGCTTTTCTATGTTGATAGAAATTTTTACCACTTAAGTCGCTATGAGGAAAGATCATTGTCTTTAAACTATTATAAATTTAAAGAAAGATGAAATTGGAAGCATAAAAATTATTGGGTAAAGCATGTAAAAATGCTGTCTTAAAGATAGCATATCTGCTATAATTATAAAACTCGAATAGGACTAGTCGGTCCAATTGGTGAACCATACCCTCACTAATCTATTTTTTTAATTGGACTAATTATATAATTAACTTAATCAAAAGCGGATGAACTAACTATTTTTTTTGTTAGCTAGGTGATCAAGTGTGAACTAATAAAATTAGTTTGATTTTTCCTGCCCTTTATGATTACATTTTAACTAATATAATTTAAATATAAGCATAACTTTTTAAGATTTTTTATCTTTCAAGCCTGAATCCTCCTTTCTTTCTTCTCTAACCAATTTGACTCTCTTACCTCTCCCTCTTTCTTTAATGATAAGGTGGATTTTGAGTATTATTTTTTTAAAAATATGATAGAAATTTTAAGTATGAGTGTGGACATTATATTTTACTATAATTTAAATAGTTTAATTTTAAGGATTCAAATTTTAAAGTTATCAAATTAGTTGAATTTTATAAGAAAAATATCTTTATTTGTCAATATGAATCTTTTTTAATTTTAATTATATTTTAATTATTCATATAATTTGACCATTGATCCATTAATTGGACTATTGAACTATTGACTCAATCCCTCTAACAAATCAACGTTTGGTCTAGTTCTTGCTTAGGTCATAACCAAAATGGGTCAATGGTCAATTGCCTTACATTCGGGCTTCTCTATTTAATGCATACTACTAAGCGTGTATATTTAAAAAGAGATGTAACAATTTGAACATAAATAGATAAGAATATAATAATAATTTGAAGGAGATTAGAAGACCAAATATTTTGTGTCACTCTTCAAATGTCTAATGTAAAGTATAGAGAAGTACTAAAACAACAGCAATAAAAAAAATTATGCTTTGTCCCATATATGCAAGGATGCGACTTTCTCACATATGTGCCTTGCTGAGAAAGACATCTATTAAAATAAATTAATTATTTAAATAAAAACTATTTATAATATTAGTGGTACGGTGACAATTAACTACTGAAAATAGCTATTTATAACCTAGAAGAGTTTATATTAATTCAAAATTTAAATATTATTTTTTTCTTTTGATAAAAAGAAAAGCTCCAACAACTTGCCCATCCATGGGAAACTGCAAAAAGAAAATAATGCTACACGAGTCTGAACACAAATAGATGCTTTGTTTACATATGTTTTAGGAGTAATATATATTTCATGGAAAGAATGGGAGGCTTTAAGGCTTGGCATGCACGCACATAAAATGTTATTTGTTCACAAGCCGAGCCAAATTTGTTCATATTTAGGCCTACTTTTGAAGATCAATAAGATATAAGATGAGGCATTTGTCCTACCTTCATCCCATGTGTAAATGCTAAATAGCACATAATAAGGGTTAGAATCGCTGATCATCAACAATTCAGTCATACAAGGCATAATTAAATATTAATGGTTCCTTAGGTCTCTCGAATTCAGTTTATCTCTACATATTCTCTTATGGTCAGCGAAATATCCAATATAATCCTTGGTTAGCAGAATATAATTTTAAAAAAAAGGACATTTTTGATAATTAGAATATATCATCTATATTATGATGTGATTCAGATAAAGAGAAGAAATAATCCTTTTAACCCATTCAACTCAAATCTTTTAGAAAACTATAAGAAATAGAAAAATTAGTAAAAATAAGGTCTAAATCTCCCCTTTTTTTTATTAACGAGTACAAAATTAAGCTATAAGATCTTATTCACACTTGTTCGATCAACTTTATTTAATTAGATTTGGATTTCAATTTTACTTTAAAGAAGTTGTAGCTTTCCAAAAGTAGCCGTAACTACTATAAATAATTATAAAAGGACTAAAATCTTATAGAAAGTAGGTCCAGCTTTTGCATCAACCTTATTTTTAGTTGCCTTGCTTAATTCTTTTCATATTATAAAATATGCTTGATCAAATTCTTTTAAAAAAAAAAACTTTTATTTTTATCATTTCAAGATCCAAATGGTAGAATTTGATTCTAATTGCTAATATCATTGAATCCTTTAGGGGCATGTTTGATATGGTAGCATGGTTAGAATTGGATTGAATGGGAGATCCAATCCCATATTTGTAAAAACCAAAAATTGGATATCCATCATGTTCATGGGTATGGAATATAAGCTAACATGGGATTGGAAAACACATATCTTCCCTGTGTTTCTCAGTTTCATAGGAACAGATTAGGCATTAATTTACTAAATTGCATTGCATATTTTTAAATGACTTGTAATATTATTCAAAAAACAAAAATGCCTCTTTGTATGGAAATAGCGAATTAATTACATTGTTAATTAGTACAAATGCAAGAGAATTCCTCAAGTAATATTAATAAATTTGAGTTTTAACTGTGTTAATTTATTTTGAAAGTGAGAAAAGGTATTTTAGAAAAACTAAAGCCAATTCGATCTAATCCAATTTTACATACATGTGTCTCAAATACTATCAATTGGATTATATGGGAATCGTTTTCATTTTCAATCCCACGTTCCAAACATCTTAATCCAATCCAAACTAATTTAATCCTATAGGTATGGAATACCATTGGTTTGCCAATTCCATACCACTCTAATCTCATATAGTGAACCAAATGGAGCTTAGGTGTAACATCATAAAGCTCAAAATATCATTTTTCTTAAAAAAAAAACTTCAACTGGACATTATACAAGCAAGCAAGGGCAATCGAAAGTTTGGTATATGATTCAATTTTTTTTTTGATGTCCTATAGCTTACTTTAAGATGTTATTTAGTGGCTAGAGTGATTCACATTGGATCTAGTAATTCATCTAGATTGTAGTGTTATATAATAATTAGCTAATATCATTTATTTCAAGCATAAATTTTTAATTCTTTCGACCATACCAAAAGGATTAAAGGTGCTTGGTCACAATGTCAATTGTCATACCAATAAATTTATATCGCATTATTAAAATTAGAAATTCTTATGCAAAGATTCAGAACCGTTAAACTTCATCCAGGGATCATCCAGCTAATCTTATTAACAAGTTTACACCAAAAAAAAAAAAAAAAAAAAAAAATCTCACAAAATATAATAAAATCCCCTCCACTCATTGTTCAAAAAATGCACTATGTCGTCCTCTATTTTTTTCTTTCAATTTTTCTATATATCAAATGCAAATATATCTTTCCACTAGCCACAAGTATTTGATCATAATTTAAAATTCAGTTACACCTATATCCATGGAAGTTCTCCGTAAATATTTAGTACAAAATCTTAGTTTCTAGCAATGGACTGAACTATCTGAACACACGCAGCAAGTCAGGTGCCACAGCTAGTGCTCGATCGGATTAACCAACTTAATGCCTTTAACCATGTCTTCACAATGCCTCACGTGCGGGACTACAGCTCCTGAGTCGAGGCTCGTATTTGCCTTGCAACCATGACGGGGAGGAAAGTGGTAACAAGGTTCCATTGACATTGCTATACGACAAGGAGGGTTAGCTGGTAGCAATGTAATCAATGGCTTTACACCAGCAAGACCTTGAGCCACATACCCGAACGTAGACCACGTTGATGTGACCAACGTATCAGACAAGCTTAAGAGGTAGATCTCCGCCCATGCCTTCATTTCATGCACCTCCTTCCCCGTCTGCTCCACTCCTTCATGGCTTGGCTGGTAGACGCTAACGATCTCACCAGTGGCAGTTGGGTGCTCCCAATACATGCTCCTTATCTGCTCAAAGTACTCAGAGTCCAAAGAAGTTACCAGCACAAGCTTTGACTTGGCACCAGTACTCGAAGCCACAGGTCCATCGAGACTGATATTAGGCAGCATGTTGTACTCTAGAGCACAATTAAGTATCCGAGGCAAATGCTTTGTTGCACTGGCTTTTCGATCAAAGAGTCTGATTTGAAGGCCCACTCGTTCATCAGCCCTGGATAAATAAGAGTCGTAGGACCTGGTAATCAAACCCCACACTGGGTTTGTAGGGTGGAAAAGATAACGTCCCAGGTGATGGAAAACAGTGTCTTTCTCAGGAAACAACCGATTGAGTTCTTCTTCAAATGCGGGGACTAGAAAGAAGGATGGCACCAAGTATTCGTTGGTTCTAAACATCAGAAATGGGATCTGTTGGACGATCCGATGATTATTGTCGCAGAAGAAACGCTGATCAAACTCATTGAAGTCATGGCATAGATGGAGATAGAGAAAAGGAGGTATCGTCCCACCCTCACCGATGGCTTTCTTCTTCAGCATGCTTCCCAGACTATGAGGAGAGTTACTTATGAAGGTATGAAACATGTTGCTTAGAGGGAAATCCCTTGGCAGAAGCCATGTGGTCTCAGGAAAGGGTTCGCAGAACAGGTTACCTATGCGTGCGTTTCTCTCAATAAGCAAGGCCCTGTCGGTAAGAAGGGCATAAAGAAACGCTGAAGCAAGAGACATCATCCTGTTCCCCAAACCGCTAAATGGAAGCAATATCACGTATTTGCATTCCGTAGTCTCCATGTTATGGCGAGGATTGCCCTTGCCCTTCTTCCGGTGCTTGTGAGGCTCCTTGGACTGTAACTGTTTGATGGCCTCCTTGTACGGCTCGGTCTTCGGACCGCATCTCTTTTGGAGAGCTTCATGTTTTCTGAGCCTTTCCAAAAGATAAGGAGAAGGAATGTAGGGTGATTGTTTGCGATAGAGAACAGACTGATACCTGCTCAGACAAGATCCTTCATCAAACCCAGCAGCGAGCAGGCCTCCAAGAAGTTTGTCCGCGGTGTCATTTTTCTGCGGAGTATTGTCCTCCTTTGGGCCATTTTGTTGGGGAATATTGTCCTTTGTGGGATTTGGTTGGAGAGCATTGTCATTTGTGGCATTTGATTGGAGGGGAATACTGTCCTTTGTGACATTTGGTTGGAGAGCATTGTCCTTTGTGACATTTCCATTGTGGAAATCCTCCTTTGTGACATTTCCATCGAGGACCTTAGTGATGTTAGAGGATGCAAAGGAACAATTTTCTGAACCTGATAATTAAACAAATAATAGGACATTAGTTCAGTGAACTTGGAGAGGGCAATGAGATGGATATCATAAAATAATGGTCAAAGGGAACTCAATATTGAAAGTAAACAAGGACCACCTGACAATCAAAGATCTTCCATTCAGCAGTCGAGTATTTTGAAGATTTAGATGTCTGGTCTCTTGTTCGCCAAGACATAAGGTAAAGCAAGCGAATCAGAATCCGTCAGCGATTTCTGCCTACTAGAAAATTTAATTTAAAAAAGATTGGAGTTAAGGAGCTGTTCAGCATCGGTTTTATTTCTTATTTTTTATTTTTAAAATAAAAACTAAGATAAAAAAAAATATGTTCATACCATTAATTTTATTTTTTAGTTTTCAAAAATTACTTTCATTATCTCTAACATAAATGAGAAAATCATGTTATTTTTACAATCACTAACACTACTAGTTCCCGACACCTCTAGTTCCCTCACCATTGTCATTGCGTTTGCTATATAACCACTACCATTATTGTTTCTTCCATCTAAGACATTCACTACTATTACTATTGCTATACCTGTCGTCTTCATTATCACTTCTACTACATAGTTGGCATTTTATCATCATTACTGCCACAAACATATTTAGAAGGGCCATAACTATCTTCCTTGTCGCCTCTTTCATACTATCATTGCCACCATTATAGCCTTTGCTATTATTTTGTTATACCACGCCGCTATCATCGTCATCATAATCATTTTCATATTGTTGCTGTCGTACCACTAACATTACTATTATCACCACCCTTATGTTGCCACAACATCATTAGTAGCCTCCACTGCGACATTCATCTACAACTCTTAAATCTCCATCACCACTTGAGTCACCATCATCATATTTATATTTTTAAAAATTTAACTATACTAAACATATTTATATTTTTAAAATTAAAATTAAAATAAAAAATTACTTTTATTTAAAAAATAAAAAAAATGCCAAATCACATCTTGAATGATCCAATTAACTATTAAACAGTAAACTTTTGGCTTACAAACTTGACTTGCTTACTTTAGACTAATCCATTTGATAATAGTCTGGTTGAGAATATGGTAAAGTAGATCCAAAATGGTTTTGATCAAACCAATTACCTGTTTATGGAATGTAACTACGATTTCAAATCAGACCTTTGTATTAATCATGACAAAGGCTATAAAATCAAATTTTGTTTACAAATGCTGATCTGTTAATCATGCTACATTAACAAATCTATGATCTCCTGTCATCAGTGTCATCTAAAAAACAACCTTCGCTTTAGATGAGTTACTGTTTGTTTTGGTTACAAATCTTATAAGCTGTTTAATGCGCAAATTTAGCTCTACATCGGTTTTGGACTAACCATTTTACTTGGATACTTATACGTGAACCTAGACCAGTCTGAGGAGCAGTTGCTATGCTTAGCAGTGTCCGCATGCCAGTGGGCTGGGTTCATTGCATTTTATATTTTTGGTAAGGGGTTCGTCGTAGCTGACCAAATAAAGGGCGCAGTTCATCGTATCCCATGACCACGGCCCAGTGGTGGGGGCCGCGGCCATTCCCAGGTGCACAAACGAAGGGCAAAGCCGCGTTGACGGCCGCAAATAATCCCACAAACACTTTAAAAACAAATATCCAAAAGCAAAAAACAAAAATTTCAAACATTCTTAACAACAATCACAACTGAAAGAAATTCTGGCATCCTTAATCCAAAAAGAATGGAAAAATTAAAACAGAGATTTCATTCACCAATCGATCTATTTCATGAGAAAACAAAATGAATACGCTAAAAGTCAAAAAAAAAAAAAAAAAAAAAAAAAGAAGAAATCCAAACGAGCCTTTTGACGATCAATCTTAAACAAAGATCGCAACAGCTAAGATCACAACAGAAAAGATTTAAAAATCCAACATTCCTCTCAACAAAAAATCACTGATGAGAAAAGCTTTTACTTTTCGATTTATCTCATTGGAAGATAAAACTAATATAGAATAAAGGGCACAGGATGCACGAGAAGATCAAGCCCCAAAAAAAAAAAAAAAAAAATCAAGAGAAACGAAAAGGCTTCACAAAACCAATGTAAGTCTCATTTTTTTTTAATGGGAACATGCTCGCCCATTCCTATCCATACGTTCCAATAAAACAATAGAGAAAACGTAAAGATCGAAGAAGAAGGAAGACAGAATCTATACCGCGTTTGGCTCCTGCTGCAAAGCTTTCTGCCCTTCCTTCGACTGTTCCAGACCTACAATTGCAAAGCCAAAACAGGGATGTTGTTCGATTGTAGAAGATGACGAGGAGAGGCAGGAGAATCAGCGAAAAGACGGCGAGGACCACCGGGAGCTTCACCGAGCCCCAAAAAGGCTTCCACTCCGGGCCGGCCTGAGAAGCCCCCTCCTCGCTCTCCGGCTCGTGGGAGCCAGCAGCCGGCGATGGCTGCTGCTGCCTCCGCATCTTCTTCGTGTCCGTCACCACTCTTCACTTCTAGCCCTAGGGGCAGACGAGGACCAAATGTAGAAGGACGCAAGAAGAGATAAAAAGATAAGAAGAGAAAAAAAATATAAATAAAATATAGAATTACCATAGCATTCAAATGCGTCGGATAGACTCGTTCGAGGGTCCATCCTCTACTAAAAATTACAGACAGTATATATCAGCGCAAATCCTAATAAAGTAGGAATCGTGTGATCAGTTCTTTCCTAAAACTTTCTCAGATTCTTTGATAAAACCTCGAAAATTTTTCGAAATATTATATCTTTCTAACTTTGTTCAAGGTTTCCAATTTTCTTAGCTGAAATAAATGATTTCTTGCGGTCAAAACTTTCTAAATTACCGATGTGGAACCGATAAGGCCAGTATTGAAAGCCTTGCTCTCTTCTTCGAGTAATTAATTTGTGATATTCTTTATAAAACATGATATCCTCATTAAAATAAAGAAATCCAGAACCACCAATCACTTTCCAAATACTTCTTCTCTCTCGTTCTTTTTTTTTTTTTATTTCTTTTCTTGGCCACCAGAGCACTCCTGGCCTTTTTCCCTTCCCCGTTCATCCTCCCACGGTCGCCGCCGTGACTTCGTCCTCGTTTCCGATCGCCACCGACCACCCGATCGCCGCAGCCTCCCTCCGACGACGACGCCATCTCTCCTCCCTTCCCTCTCTCTCTCTCTCTCTCTCTCTCTCTGTTCTTCTCCGACGGTAACGCAAGGTCATCGCCGCCGCAGCCATGGCTTCTTCCCCCTCCGCCATCCTCCTCTCCGTCAATCTCCACGCTGCCGATCCGCTGCCCCTCTGTCTCTTCTCCCTCTCTTTCTCCGTGTCCACCGTCCGCCTATCTCCCCTGTTGTTTCTTCTTCTTCCCTTCCTCCACCCGTAGCCGCCGCTACCGATTGTTCTTGCCTTGATCTCTTTCGCCACTGGACAACGCCGCGTCGTCCTCTTCTCTTCCTTATTCCTCGACCGGTTGTCCTCCCTTCTTCCAGTACCGTGCCTCTTCGTCTCCCTCCGTCACTGGCCGCCTCCTCACCAAATCCACCGCCGAGGTCCGGATCTATGGCACCGATCTCCATGTCTTCCTCTGCCTCCTTCGGCTCCGATCTCCTCCGACCACCACGGCATCTTCATTCCAGCCGGAGCCACCTCCCTCCTTCTCCACCGTCCGCCTTCCAATCTCCGTCGCCGTCGCCTCGTTCTCCGCCCACAGCCTAGAATATTAGTTGAGCTGGTCTGATGGGTTCATGGATGGGCTTTCTTTAAGTTGGGTTCGGGCGTGGGTTCGACCGGTGGCTAGTTTGTTGGCCAAATCAATTAATCAGGCCTAAGTTCAAAAAAATTCAAACTCAAAATATTATTTAGGCTTGGACTTTGAATCAGTTCCTGAACTATAAATTAGTATTAGCCTCAGGGATATTATTATTTTGCTGAAATTCATTTTGCTTATGTTGGTTTAAAAATGAATTTAAGTAAATTGGTTATGGATTAATTTTATTATCTAGTGATCAAATTAATTTAAGGTAGGCCCGGTTAGATGGATGATTAGTTAGTGGCTATTTCATTTGGAAAATGATTCTGGTATATTTTGAAGTGATTAAGCATAGGTAAATAGAGGTATTTTTGTAAATATAGTCAAGTTGATGAAAATGTATAATATTAAAAAATAATTAAATCTGAGTTAAAAATAGTTAAGTAAGGAATTAGAGGAGTAAAATGGTTATTTTAAATATTTGGGTTAGAGGGGTAAAATGGTAATTTTAATTATAAATTTTGATGAATTAATTAATTGTTTAAGTTGAATTATAGGTGATCATTAGCTATTAGTTTTACATTGAGGAGTATTTAGAATAGCGATTTGAGGTACTATTATGTAACATGTTTTCACGACTTGTATGCTTGCATATATCATATTTTATTATTAGTTTTTTTAATATGATTTAAATTGAACATTGTGGATTATTGTGGATTTGTTTATATATGTGTATTATTTTGTTGTAAATGATTTTGGTTTTGATTCGAAATTATGAGTTTTTGGTACTCTCGAGGTGGTATGATGTGTCTTGGTTGAGGGATATATTGTGGAGTTATGATAAATGTACTATGGTATGGCTTAGTTGAGGGATATAGTGTGCATGAAGGGTATTGTTGGTACGTGGTATTAGTTCTGACGGTGATATTGAGCCTTTGCTCGCTTAGACTGGCAGCACCGAGGACGGGCATAAAGCCGTGGGAGGCTGGTGTAGAACGAAGTCATGATGCATGACATAGCTGAGTTTATCATGTGAGGTACTAGTATATAAACCAACTTAGGCGGAAGAAGTATCACCAAGTTAGGTTGTTAATGCGTAATACTGGCTATAGAAGTGATAGTATCAGCGGTACCCTTGCGTGCTAAGGGAGCGGCTCACTTAATAATGCCTTATGTGCTATGGCGAGAGAGAGGCCTAGTGACGTATTGCATATTAAGGGAGGGCGGCTTGCTTGGTGATATCTTATATGGATGGTATGTGTTGGATATGGTTGTGGTCATATGGATTGTTTGGATATGGTTGTGGTTATATGGATAATTTAGATGTGGCTGCAGTTACATGGATAATTTGGATGTGGCTGCGATAACATGAATGGTTTGAATATAGTTGTGGTTACATGGATGGTTTGAATGTAGCTGCAATCATATAGATCATATGAATAGTTTGGATGTGGTTGTGGTTACATGGATGATTTGGCTATGGTTGTGATTATCTTGCTTAGTGTAGTTTTCTTGATTTTGTTAGTTTGGCTATGGTTAAGTTATCTTGATGGTTGGTATTTATTCTGGTATGTGAATTTTACTGGCTTTTTAAATGATTATGTGTATATTATGATATTTTTTGTTCAAGCATATTTTGGTTATATTAAACTTTTTATTAGCATGTTCATGATGGTATGTGTAAAAGTTCTACTGAACTTTTTATCTCATCCCTTTATTCTTATTTTGCAGAAGATGAGGATGAAGCCTACCTGCTAAATAGAATTTTGGGATGATCCTTTTTTAGTCATGTATTGATCAATTGAAAATAATAGGTAAAGGATTGTGTTTTATGACTTAGTATGAAAAATGATATATTTAAATTTCAGCTTTTATAATTGTGCTTTATATTTTGCATGCATTGAGGTTTACTAAGCCTTATGTACTCTTGATATTTCCTTTGAAAGTATGCAGTTGTGTTGTAGCATCTAGGAATATCTTTAAATTCTCACACCTCCTTCCTGAAAGTTGTTCTAGAAAGAAAATATTAAGTGTATTTTATTTTCCTCTAAATTTTAAAATAGAAAAAGGTTATTTTCCCCAAAAACATTCCTGGAGCATGGTCAATTAGAAAAAGGTTATTAATTTGAGGCCAAAACCTTATTCTTTGGTTGGTCAGTGACATAAAAAAAAAAAAGAAGTTTTACTATTGGTCAACTTATCATGTTCTCTTGCTTTTATCAAAAATAAAAATTAAGTAGATAAATTAAATTTTATTTATCCTTCCGAGATTTCGAGAGATAGATAAGTTAGTTTTTCATTGATCATTAAAATATTTTTTTTATTTCTAAAATGTTTATGTCTTCTCTTGATTGCTTGCTCTATCACTATAATTTTTATCTAATTTTTGATCGAAAGATCGGTAGACATCAATAAGTTAGCTTTTCTTTGTTCTTTCTTTTATCTTTTTCATCATTTTATTATATATATTATCGATTTTTCTTTTTTCTTCTCTTGGGCTCATATTTTTTTCCTTCATTACATCCTTCAATTGCATTTGATGGAGAACAAAGCTAAGAAAGTGGTCTTTGCCTCCCTCATGCATGGTCTCAAGCATTGCCCCCAACCTTTTACCCTTATTATTTTTTTATATCATTATTTTTTTCCCTTTTTTTCTTGATTTCTTTCTTTTTAATTACAGTTTTTAGTCATGTTCGATGAAGAATGAGGTTGGGAAGATGATCTTCACCCCATTCAAGTCTCTTTAGCCTCTGATTGTCCTCTAGTATTGTGCTCAAAAAGTGGATGGAGGTATGTTGCATGATCTAAGGCTTTGTCATCGACTGAACCTCTCATCCTCTTTCTTTTCTCTCGCAAGCCTTATGATAAGAAAAATACCTTAACATCTAATCTAGTGACATTTTATAAATTAGAATTTCCCTCCTACTGTGATCCTTTAAGTTTAGAAACCCTATAAGTTTATCAAGTATGGGCCAAAGCTTTGCAAATTATACTATAAGTTCATTCATCATCTCTAAGTTAAATTAATTTTCTAAAATTTTTATTGAGATTGAAAGTACCCTAATTTGATATTTGTTAAAACAAAATTTTTTAAAATTTTCTAAATTTGTTTCTGAGTAGGTGAGTTAACTTTTGTTCTTAAATAATTTAATTTTTTTATAATTTTTATTGAATTCAAATGGAGGATATTTTTCTTATAATTAGTTTTTAGTTAAATGCCTTCAATAAAATATATTCTTTCTTTAGTGGCATTTAGTGGCAATTTGTTAGCGCTTGTTTCTTTTAATCTTATAGCTATAGTCAAGTATATTATTAAGAGAAGAGTTTGTTGTACGGTTGCACCATGAGATTGTTTAGATTAGTCTAATGTCATATGTGTCTATTGGTCTTATTGTCAGGAAGATATATTTGGTATCATTGGTAAAAGGTTTGTTTAAAATTTCCTCGTAAAAAAAAAAAAGAAAATGAGAAGATAATAATTTCAAGAGGAAAGAAATAGGTAAATTTTCTTTAGGTAAATTTTGATCTAGCATTTCATGCGACATATAAGAATATGGTATTAATGAAAGATTCTATGATTGAAATAAAAATAATTTTTTATAATATAATCGATATTTTATGAAGGGATGTAATGTTGTTATTTAATTAGTGAACAATAACTATCAAATTTTATTTTTATTTTAAAATGATAAAATTTATATATGCTTAGAGTATATACCGAAAGTATGAATTGAAATATAATTTTGTATAAGAAAGTTGAAAATTAATTATAAAAGGTTGTCATACAATCAATATGTAAGATAGGTTTGGAAGCTTATAGGGTATTACGAGAAAGATGAATAAAACTAAGCAACTTATATAAGATAGTTATAATGTAAAAGAATATAGCTAAAGACAAAACTTTAAATATAATTTTATAGGTGCATGCAGGTCGTAAGGTTTGTGTTTGTCTCTATTATTTATCATCACATGAGGCTTACATAAAAGCTTGGCTAATTTTGTAAAAATAAAAGAGCGATAGATACAAATGAGACAGCCCACACTTACAGAACTGCATCTGACTTCCATTGTATAGTTAATAGATATTAGAATCACTTTTTGATGCATAAAAAATAGATAAATTATTTTTCTGTTTAAATATTCTCTTGCTCAAAAATTATAGATTTCTAAGTAACTTAAACACCCCCATCCCAAATACACATACACATATATATAGTTAAACTTAGCTATATTTGCATGTAATCAAGTTTAGATCTTATTATTTTTTTTACCCTTAAATCCATACTAATCACAGATCCTAAAGTGAAAATGGTGACAAAGATGAGGTGACTTTGATATTTATATGAATTTAAGGGTGCAAGGAACAATCGGATTTGAGACTTGGCTATACTCCCTCTCTCTCTCTCTCTCTCTCTCTCTCTCTCTATATATATATATATATATATATATATATATATGAATTTTTAATGAACATATTTACTCAAGCAAACCCACAGGCCTCATCGTGTGTACCAACTAAATATTTTGTTAATCGCAGCCATGATCACCAAATCCATCTTGTATATTTCCTCTAATTAAATAATATAAAGGCTAATTTTTCAAGGACTAACATGTAATTGTAGTCAAACAACCTCTAATTCTTTTTTAAAAAACAGAAGACTGGGTGCTAAGCTCCTTTTTTTTTTTTCTAAGGCAAGTTAATGATGTAATTAGTGGCCCTTCAATTGATTTGATCGACTTCTAAAATAGATGGGCTATATTGAAGTTAATCACTAACTTAAAATGTTAATACGAGATGCAGGTTGCAATAAGGTAAAATGAAAAAGAAAAATCACATTGGATGGGAGTAGAACTACAAAAAAATCTAAAGTACATGAATTTAATGAAGATAAATACTGTAAATTGCTAATCTCAACCATTTTGAATATAGGTCGATTAAACATGTAACCTAACTCGATCATAACTCAGCCTATTCCAACCCTATTTTTAAGTTCCTTCTATTTGGGCCTTTTGAACAGATGACCTATTTAATAACTAGATCTAAAATGGGTTCAAAATTATGACCTGGGCTACCCGGCCTAATCTAACATAATTGAAAACAATAGTTTTGAAATCCCCCAATCCTCTATGATTAACATAGTTGTCGTATTTATAGGTTAAGGTTCAGTTAAGGTTGAATAGTGATTTTTGTTGATGATATTAGTAATAGAAATCTATATTAACTTTTTGTGTCAATTCTTTCCAACTGCTATGCATGAGTTTCCATCATAATGCGTAATGAATGTTATTTTTCTACAATCTGGCGTTGGACAAGATCTTGGACCTGACTTGACCTTGTTGGTTAATGGGTTCCATCTAGGTCAAAATTCATGACTTGAAATGATACCAAACTGGCTTCGGTGTCATGCATTCCAATCATGATCTTGTTGGACTGTAAACCTAACATTAATGAAGTTAAATGTTATTTAAAATTTTAAATCAAAACACAACTAGATTGGGGAAAAAAAAGCAACATCCTCCAAGCAATTCCGAAACCCAGCGCGAAGACCAATCCTTTTTGGCGTCTGGGTTGTTAGATTGACCCCAGGTCAACTACAAGTCCAACATTAACATGCGATGACATAAAAAAATAAAATAAATCTTAAAATAGTACAAATAATTAAAAAAATCTACTCTTTTTTTTTTAATAGAATACTCAATACAATCACTTAAAGGATGCTGATTTATCAATAAAGTTCTAAACTAGGATTGAATTATTAAGTACACTGAAGGCTCAAAAAAAAGCTTAAGTAAGGATTTTTCAATAATTTTTAATCCAAAACTATGTCCTAAAACTAGTTACCAATTCTTCATTTTATAGTCATAGAAAAGTATGACTATTGGGGCTTTTAAGTCGTTCCAATGGTCATATTTTCATATGATCATTGGATTGTTAAAGCCCTATCGATCGACCGTCGATCGATCGCTCTAACATGTGCTGATCGACTACTGGGCTTAAATAGAAAACAGTTTGTTTTAACTTTTTAGGGTTTTTTTAAGTTTGATTGACCATTTTAGGATCTGATTGATCACACATGCCCAATTTAGGATTTTATGCTACTTTTATATTAATTATGATTTAAAATATAATCTAAACTATTTTTTATGTTCATTGAGCTTTGTGCACTTAATATCATACCCAGTTTTATATGTGGCCCTTAGAGAAAAATAAAATATATAAATAAGCATCTTTCCTTTGAATATTGACACATGGGATGAGTGTTCAAATTTATACTGTACCACCTCCAACTCATATGCTAGGATAAGATCTTTTGTGGGATCGAATGTGAATGCATGCCTGTTTAAGTCATGGTAACTCAAATATGCTATTAGTAACTTAATCAATGTTTTATTATCATTACAACATGTCTAATTATTGCTGTTGATTGAATGGAGTAAGTGAGACAAAAAAATGACTGAAAGACAAATAATTTAATAGATACATGTTTAATTGCCGTAGAAGCCAAGAAATGAACATGTTTCTGCTATTAAAGATTCTTGTATATGGTGAAGAGATCACACATCATTAAACCATATCCGCTGGAACATCAAGTTGATCACGTGAATTGACGAGGGAGCCAATATTAGAACGAGGCCTCCAAAGGGAAAATCCCCTGACCACCATGACAAGAAAGATGGGCAAGTTGATCGCGTAAATTGATTGAAGAAGTTAACCCCCCTTGCCACAATCTCACAAAATATAAACAACTCCTCTTATTTTATTATTCAATAAAGATGGCATGAACTCTTCTTCAATGCAATTTTTTACAACTTTCTGTGTTTAAAATACCAAGATGTTATTCAATTTGCCATAAAAATTTGATCATAGCTTAAAATCACCGAGGACAGTTCAGCAGGGAGTGGTCTGCCAATAATTTGGTGCACAATCTTAGTCTGCAATCATAGTTTGAAATCACCTGGGACAAATGAGAAGAGAGTTGCTCTGACAATAAGGTAGTGCCCAATCCTCGTCTACGAGGGTGAACTGTCCTCAGCTACTGCTTGATTGGATTCACCAGCTTCAAGCCCCCCGAGTCCTCACAATGCCTCAAATGTGGGACCAGAGCCCCTTGGTCGACATAAGATTTTTTCTTGCAATCAAGAAATGGAGGAAAATGGAAACAGGGATCCATTGACACGGCTTGACGGCAAGGAGGATTAGCTCTCTGGTCTCCTGGCGTGAATGCCACAATCCATGGCTTTAAACCACCGAGACCTCGAGCCACGTACCCGAAGGTAGACCAGGAGCTTGTGACCAACACATCGGTCAAGCTCAAGAGATAAATCTCCGTCCATGCTCTCATCTCATGCATCTCCTTCCCTGTCTGCTCGTGTCCTTCATGGCTTGGCTGATAGACACTAATCAACTCACCAGTGGACGTTGGGTGCTCCCAGTACATGCTCCTGATCTTCTCAAAGTACCCAGAGTCCAAAGAGGTTACAAGCACAACCTTTGTCTTGGCGTCAGCACTAGGAACCACAGTTTCATGGAGACTGATATTTGGTAGTACCTTTGCCTCCAGAGAACATGTTAGGACCTGATCGAACACAAGCTTAAATGGAGTTTTTTCTTTTTCAAAGACTCTGACCTGAATGCCAGCTACTTCGTCAGTCTTGGCTAGATAGGACCGATAAGACCTGGCAATCATGCCCCACACTAAGTTAGTAGGGTGGAAAAGATAACGCCCCAGGTGATGGAACACCGCCTCTTTCTCAGGGAACATCCGACCAAGTTCTTCTTCATAGTCTGGGAGTAGAAACAGGGATGGCACGAAGTATTGGTTTGATCTTAGCAGCAGCCAAGGTACCTTTTGAAGAAATCGTTGATCATCCTCGCAGTAGAACAGCTTATCAAAGTCACCATAATCATGGCTTAGATGGAGATAGACATAAGATGGCAGCGACCCACCATTAGCTTCATGACTGATAGCCTTATCTTTCACCATTTTTCCGTAGCACCGAGGATCATCTTTATATATCCTGCTGTAGTGCTCGACAGGGAAATCCCAAGGTAAAAGCCATGAGGTATTAGGAAATGGCTCGCAAAAGAGGTCAGCAATGTGGGCACCTCTGTCAACAAGGAGGGCCCTGTTTGTGAGAACGGCATACAGAAACGCCGAAGCAAGGGTCAGCATCTTGTTCCCCAAGCCACTGTATGAGAGCAATACGACATAATTGCACTCGGAAGTCATGGCGCTATCGCCGGACTTCAGCTGTTCGGTGGCTTTCCGGTACAAGTCGGTGTCTGGACCGCATTTTTTCTGGAGAGCTTCTTGTTTTCTCAATCTTTCTAGGAGGTAAGGAGAAGGTAAGTGGGGCGATTCTTTCCGATAGAGGACAGACTGGTATCTACTAAGACAGGATCCCTCGTCAAACCCAGGAACCAGTAGGCCGCCAAGATATTTGTCTTTTGTGACATTTTCCTTCGGAGAATTGTCCACTGTGATGTTAGAGGATGCCAAGGAACTATTTGCTGATCCTGATTGTTGCACAAAAATATGAAGTGATAAGCTAATATAAGTTAATTTGAAGAGGTCTGTCTATAAGAGATGTACAGTGAAACAGTAATAAATTATAATTCCTGGTGTCATGACTTTGATTGGTTTAATATATTCAACATTGAGACAAGAACTAGAAGGTCAAATGACTATCAAGCCTCTGCTTCTTAGCAGTTTGATTATGTTTGAGGTCCCATCTGGACATCCGGCTTCTTTGCTGGAAGACAAAGGAGGTCACTGATTCAAAATTGCTCATCTTGGATCGACCGACTAAATAATCTAGTCTGTTGAGGCAAATGGGAAGTAAGTCTAAATTGATACAGGACCAACCAAATTAAATATTCATGGATGCAATTATATGTTTAAAGTCATACTTATGCGCTATCGTTTGGATGCGATTATATGCCAAAATCTCGCAACATCAACCATATTAGTATTCATGGATGTAGTAGTAGAAAGATGCAAGCTTTGCAAATTAACATGGATTAATAGGTTAACAGTTTCTAGTAAAATTAATAAGTTATCAAGTGAAACTAACGAAAATATCTTCTTTTTTTATGGAGAGATGAAGAAATCAATGACTTTCCCCATTAATTTAGCATAGAAACTAACAAATATATCATTGTCAAGAGAGTGACTGTTTAGCAAATGAGTAGCACATGTTTGGTCATTCACTTGTTAGATTGACGAATTGGGATCCAAATTTTTTGACTTCTTCTACAAACAGGCTGGCTATGAATCGACCATTATATGCTTGAAAACTCCTCTCAACCCCACATCAGCCTGAACTAGACTGTTCTTATTCTAACAAAATCATTTACAATGGTAAAACAAGATAGTAGTTGAGATAAGCAATGGATTGTAAGATGCAAAGCTGGTCAAATCTAAAAAATCTCTCTGCAAGCTGAACTTTCCCACCTGCATACATTTTCATGCAGCTTCGGGTGGAGACAAAGCAAAGAAGGTAAAAGATCTGAAAGTATTGAAGTAATTCCTGCTGGCAAATGCGGCCTTTAGTTTTTCTTCTCAAATGCATCTTAAAATCCACAATCCCAAAAGATATCACGGACATCTTAACGAAATTAGCACAACAATAACAATGAAGCATCAATCCCAAATTACTTGTGGTTGGCTATTTAAGGAGAATAGCAATAATAATTAAAAATAATAATTTAAAAAAAAAAAATTTGGGGGAAGATGGAAGATAGCATGCCTTGTTTCACCTCTGCTTCAAAGCCTTCGGTCCCTTTAACTCTTCCAGGTCTACAGAACATGTCCCATGATGGGCTGCTTCGGCTGGAGACGACGACGATGAACGGCACGAGCATCAGAACGAAGGCAACCAGGATGACCGTTGGCCTCTGCAACACCAAAGTGGGCGGCCTCTCCTCTGACTCAGCTGGGCAAGCCCCCTCGATCTCTGAGTCATAAGAGCTAGCCGGCGATGGCTGCTGTCTCCGGTTCCGCCTTGAGTCCATTACCGGCGCTCGGCTGCGACCAAAGGTCCCGAAACCCAAGCAGACCAGAGTAGTTTTGGATCTCAAAGAACGGAAGAGGTGGGCTTTTCTTAGTCTCTGAATTCTGAAAGAAAATACTGTGATGTGCCTTGCATGTTTATGATATAAACGTCGGTATCTGTGTGTTATTTTTTTAAGCAATCTCATTTATTTATTTATCTTTTTTATACAACTTGGGATCTGAAAATTCCAAGAGGAATGATATAGAGTGATGCAATTCTCTGGTCAATGATTTGCTGGCCATTGTTTTACATCAACTCTGTTTCCCACAATTCACTCGATCCGCCCTTCCATTGACCAGATCAGATCCCTGATCGGTTAATAAATAAGCTTTGCTGGACCAGTAGTTAATCGTGGTCTGGAAGTATTGCTTCCTACAGGCTCTACCAACCTAAATGTAGTGGGATTTATAAAGAGGTAAGTCAAACAAAAGATGCAAGCTGAAATGAAGCAATAAAAAAAACTTCACTGAATGAAAATGGATAACTATTCCACAGGCCTTCATGATTTTGAATTATAATTTAAAAAATACGGTTGAAATAGAGAAATCAAACAACTTCGTTGAACAACAATACGATGTTTTTTTTTTTTTTTTTTTTTTTGGTCCCTCATTATAAGGTCTTCCCTCTCTTTTATTATTATTAATACTTTGATTGAGATGTTGGGAACGTGCTGACCACATTTATCAACCAAAAAAAACAAAAGAAAGTTGGTATGAGGTTTGATGAAGAACAAATTGTTCACTATACTTAAGCTTAATCTATTACAACTATAAGTATCATACAATATATTAATGATAATGGATGGGAGGTTAACTCAAAGAAAGAAGGTGCAACTAGCTTGCATGGCTTCTTCAAAGGCTTTTTTTGGCTCCTCTCTTCTATGGCCATCATTAATTAGAATCTTCTCTACAAGCCCTTTTTAATTGAATTGGATGCCTTGGCCAAGCCATTTTCCATGGATGAAGCCAAAGGGGTGGTGCTTTCTCTTAGGGCATCTAAAGCACAAGGATCAGATAGCTTTTCACTTTGCTTCACTAGGATTGGATGGCTTTTCACTTTTCTTCTGCTAGAGATATTAGAATCTGCTTAAGGACAGTGTTATGGTTCTTTTGCATGACTTGTTAAGCTAAGATGGTAAGATGCAACATTTTTTGTAAAATCATGAGATTGATGTACTTATTCAAAGAAAATATGCAACGGCTTAACTTCTATATCTATATATGACAAAGCGTTTGTCAAGAATCGAATCCTTCAAACCAGAGGAGTTGACATAGCATAGAAAAGAAAGAATAAGAGAAATTTTAGTCAGAATAGAAGATTTTAATAAGTACATTTATATGAGTCTTATTTTTGAATAAGTCTTATTGTTGAGCTAGTGTTACTATATAAATACACCCCTAATATATACCTTATTGAATCCATTTTGACATTTTCTTTTTTCTTGGCTTGGAGCAATTTTTTGCTTGATGTTGTGCGAGATTATGATTTTTTCTAGAGAGGTCAAAGATGCTTAATCAAAGATCCTTTGGGAGTTGATATAAGATTAATAATTATTCCCCTCTTTAATTTTATCTGCTTCAAATTTAGTATCAAAGCCCAAGATCTCGCCTATATCAGATTTACTATTAGAGCTTGATATCTTGTTTTCATCAAATTTTGGTACCAAAGCCCTAGTTCTTCTTGTATTATAAGAGTATGTAATTATATATTGAATGCAAAGACTTAAATAAAGTGGCAATCCAAAACAGATGTCCTCTGCTAAAGATAAATAATCTTTGTGACTAGTTGTAAGGAGCACATATATTTTCGAAGAATGACCTTTAGTAGTTATTATCTATTAAAGAATGAAGCTGGTGATGTTCTTAGGACATTTTTTTAAACAAAATATGGGTATTACGATTTTCTAGTAATACCTTTTAGATTAACAAATATCCTGGTAGCATTCATTGATCTGATGATTAGGATATTTAAATTCTATTTGAATCAATATGTGATGGTTTCTACAAATGATATCCTATTACACTGCAAGAGCTAAAAAGAGTATGAAGGCATTTGAGGATAGTATTTCGAACTCTATACGAGAGAATAACTTGTACATATGTAATAGTATTGAAATATGTTCCTCAAAGATGTCTCCTACTAAAGGTATTGAAATATGTACTAGGTATTAAAATATAAAGAGATAGATGCAGGAAACTTTTGGGTTTGTCTCAAAGAGCATATATTGATCGTATTCTTGAGAGATTTAATATGAAAAATTATAAACCTAGTATATCTCCAATATATAAAGGATCCAAGTTGAATAAAACCTAGTGCCCACAAACTGATATAAGAATAGAGATTATGAAGAATATGCCACATTCTAATGCTATAGGAAGCTTAATATATGCTAGTATTTGTAAAAGACTAGGCATTGCTTATGCAGCTAATTTATTGGGGAGATACTCTTCAAATCCAAGTCATGATCACTGGATAGAGGTAAGAAAGTATTTAGATACCTAAAGAAGACTAAGAGGCATCTGCTTGTTTATAGAAGGGTCAACCATCTTGAAATTACTAGTTACATATATTCAGATTTTAGCGGATGTCCAGATGATGTAAAGTCTACTACTAGTTATATATTTATAATAGCTGGGGGTGTAGTGTCATGGAAGAGCTCTAAACAATTTCTAGTAGCTTCTTCTACTATACAAGTAGAAGTGATAGCTTGTTTTGAAGTTGCGGCTCAAACAATATGGCTGAAGAATTTCCTCTTAGGCTTTAGGTTGTTGATTCCATCTCTAGGCCTTCGAAAATTTATTTTAATAAATGGCTGTCGTATTCTTTACAAAGAATATTAAGAACTCTAGTGATGCTAAGTATATAGATTTGAAGTACTTCAAGATTAGAGAATGGGTTGACCATAGACAGATAACTTATAAATACATTGCTTCAAAAGACATGATTGCTGATCCATTAACCAAGGGGCTAAGGCCTATTAATTTTAATAAACCTGTTGAAAACATGAGTATTTTGTTATCTTTTAATATGCTTGGTTAGTGGGAGTTATATATAAACTTAGATCCATGGATATTGTTTAAATAGTTATTTGTAATTCTTTAAAGTTAATAAAGTTTATTTTCTAGTTATTTAATTTATTTTAATCATATGTGTGCACACATGAGCATTGCTTGTTATATTTATTTTGGAATGAGTTTATATATTTTATTTAATCTCAAGATCTAAAGATTTTAATACTTCGGTTTAGAAGTGTAAATGCTTCGGTTTAGAAGCATAAAGAAATTCATACGGTTTGATGCTTCAATTTAGAGGTATAAAAGGTTTTAAAGTTAAAGTATATAGAGGATTAAATGCCATAAAAGGTCTTTCTAAGACCATAAAGTGGATGCTATATGTGGAATTAGCATGTAATGTATTATGAATTACTTGTGCTATGTTCCACACTACATTTTACCACGTATAGGGATCCATGTTGGTAGAATATTAATATTTGTAATCATAAAAGAAATTATGTTGGAAAATAACACATGCTTGTAATGATTCTATGTTAGTATTGTCCATTGGATCGAAGCCTGTACTGAGATGTATTAATCTGAATCATTTGGCCACTAAAGTTGTTCAGCTCGATAGTTTAAAAAGCAAAAGGTTTTCTCAAAACTTAGCAATCAATGTTGCCTAAGTGAGAGAATGTAAGATTTTTAAATTTAATGTGGGCTAATATTGATTGCGAACATTTATATTTGCAAAATGAACTGAATGTGATTTAGATTAAGTGATTGCTATAAGTCCAAATAAAGTACATAATCAGTAAAGTATCGAGTTAGGTCCATCCCAATTTGATTTTATATATATGGGTATGTGGTATGGAGATATAGAGCTTGGTTATTTGGTCTTCTTAATGGGATGACCCAATAGTTGTTTTATTTTTATGATTCAGTTCTCACTTTCATCCTAATTCAACCCTAACTTTGATTAATCTCTTATATAAAGAGAGTTAAAGGGTTGTCAGCTCCATCAAATGATAATATAAAGTGAAATAAGTAAGAAAAAGAGCCGATGCTGCATATAAAGAAGACGGTCATGATCTCAATGATATAGCTGCTACACTCTTTTAACATATTCTTATATGAAATATAATATCATATCGAGTATTTTAATTTCTAGTATTTATTTAGTAAACCTAACAAAAGTTCCATAAGAAAAAATTAATCTCACATGACCATCCAGAAGTGCTCAAAAGCATGTGATGCAAAAGCATGAAAAGCTTAGATGAAAAGAGAGATGTAATATGTAATGTCAAAGCAACGTATTGGTAAGGTTGAGACCAGGGGATTATGTGCTTTCACATCAGCGAACTCGATGAATTTTCCTTTTTCCATTACCCTTTGAACATTGTAGCAATCTCTGCAGACAATCTTCGATGCATGCACAAATGAATGCAATGCCAAACGAGGGCCATTCAAACTAATCAAACAGCTTAAGGCCCCGGTCTACATCTTCGCAATGCCTTACATGCCGGCCTATAGCCCCCTTGTCGACGTGCTTCCCTGCTTTGCAATCATAAGTAGGAGGAGAATGAAAGCAAGGTTCCATTGACATGGCTCGTCGGCAAGGAGGGTTTGGTGCCTTCCCGTCCACCGCAAGCGTCAAGATATATGGCTTCACGCCACCAAGGCCCTGAGCAATGTACCCGAAAGTAGACCAGGAACTCGTCACCAAGACATCGCTAAAGCTCAAGAGGTATATCTCTGCCCATGCTTTCTGGTTGTGCGTTTGCTTCTGTGTGTGCTGTTTCTCTTCGTGGCTTGGTTGGAAGACCCTGATGATCTCTCCGGTGGCAGCCGCGTGCTCGAAGTACATATCCCTGATCTTATCGGAGTATCCGGAGTACAAGGAAGCCACAAGAATCGCTTTTGTTCTTACTGCTTTAGTTGTTGATGTCGATGGCTCTGTGACACTAATCTGGGGCAACAGATTCTCATTTCGAGAGCAGCTGAGGATCTGATCCAACAAATTCTCAGAAGAAATGCGTCCAAATTCGAAAATCCTGATCTGAATGCCCATCCTCTCTTCAGCCTTGGCTAGATAAGCATCATAATACCTCGTTACCATCCCCCACACTGCGTTGGTGGGGTGGAAAAGATACCGTCCCAGATGGTGGAAGACTGTCTCCCTCGAAGGAAAGAGCCGGCGCAGTTCTTCCTCGTACTGTGGCACCAGAAACAGAGCCGGAATGAAGTAGTTGTCCGATTTCAGCACCAGCCAGGGGAACTTTGTGAGGAACAACTGATCATCTTCGCAAAAGAAACGCTTATCGAGTTCGCTGTACTCGTGAGTCAAATGGAGATAAACGTATGCCGGCAGCGAACCATTGGAATTCTTATCGATCACATGGTCGCTTAGCATGTTTGCATAACTTTGATGCGTATGAATGTCGAAGCTGCTTAACTGATCGATGATCGGAAAATCTGATGGTAGAACCCATGACGTCTCAGGGAATGGCTCGCAAAAAACGCCCTCCAAGTCGCCAGTTACATGGATCAATAGAGTCCTGTTGTTGAGGAGAGCATAGAAGAATGTTGAGGCAAGAGTTAGCATTCTGTTCCCCAGGCCATTGTACGGCGTCCACACAATGTAGTTGCACTCCATAGGCCCCGAGCTGTGATTGGACTTGAATTGCTCTATGGCTTTCTTGTATGGATCCGTCCCTGGGCCACACTTTTTATGTTGGCCTTCATACTTTCTTAGCCTTTCTTGGAGGTAGCGGGACGGTAAATGGGGCGAAGCTTTTCGGTACAACGCAGACTGGTATCGGCTTAAACAGGACTGTTCGTCAAACCCAGGAGCCAGTAATCCACCGAGAAGTCTGTCCTTCGGTTCGGAGTCAAAGGAATCTTCCTCTGAATCTAGATTATTTTCAGCAGACATCTAAATTAGATTAGCATCATAACAAACGATGAGGAAATTGCGGCCGAAAGTCAAATGCAATGTGATTAGAGAATTTGCATACTTGTACAGCTATACAATTTGTAACAAAGTTAATTTTTTTTCTTCTTCTTCTAAATATAAGAAAGCTATGCAAGAGCGACTTATGTGGCAACAATATTATCTACAAAGAGAAAGTTTTTTTTTTTTTTTTTTTTTTTTGACGCATGGAGAGGATGAAAATATTAGTTATAATAATGTTCTGTCAGTTGCTGTTCAAAATGATGGGAAAATGCCATAGTTTTATGAACCATGTCGAGCCTCCTGATTTGAACTTTTCAAACGTATTATTTAAATTTGCTTGACTGAAAGAGGGCATCACATCTTTGGTGGCGGTTCGGATGGCAGCATCACGAACAAGAGACTTCAACCGAAAGAGAGAGAGAGAGAGAGACAGAGAATTCCAGCGAACATTAAAGTATTAAAAAATAATAATAAAAGTATAGTGGAAGATAACTAACATGTAAAATATTCTAAAGCCAATTTGGCATGTAACACAATGCTATAGTTCTGACTCTGAAAAGGTTAGGCCATCCATCACTATACGAAAAGAAGTGTTCCAAGACCTCCTTCGAAAAAGAAAGAAGCCTAAGAGAGAGGGCGAAGAAGACAGGAAGAAAAATTAAAAATCCAAAGGAAAAAATGGGAAGGCGACGAAAGTAAAGAAGCAAGAGATGCCAAGGATCCAGTGGCCCCCAACCTGATGACTAGTTCCGAGAACGCGCTGGGCTACTCTCCGTGGAAATTCGAAAGGAAGCGTGTTTAATTGTTCATCGTTGCAAAAAGGTCGCACAACGGTTCGGAAACCACGCTATAAAATACGAGTCATATGCTCCAAAAAAAAAACAAAAAAAAAAAACGAAACAAAACAAAAAAAAAGGCATACATGATCCATGTCAGCTGTTTGTTGTCATTCCAAAAGGTCACCAAAATTATGTAACCTTAACTGGCGCAAGGAATTTGTTGGTCATTTGAGTAGTATGGGTCAGGCACCATCATGTTGACACTTTCCTATGGAGAATTATAATCAGAGGAGATTAGTTGGTGGTTACCATGTTAGATTCTTGAATCGCCAGATTAAATAGGGAAAAAGATTTTGGATTTCTAAAGGTAAACAAATTTTTCATATCTTGAAAAAAATAATGAGTAAAAAAAAAAAAAAAAGGTCTGCTTGGGTTCATAGATGGCAACATCAAACTAGTAAACGAATTACATAGATCGACAACAGACTTTAAGATTCGCCCTCGGGATCAATTGGGGCACGAATCTCAAAATCTGCTGTGCTTCACCAGCTGCCTCATAAAACCTAAAATTAATTCGTTTCCATCATGCAGAAGAGTTAACTAGGCTCCATGAATAAATTTTAAAAGCAGAAGTATTCAACACTGTTAGGATCACAGCTTCCAATGAGTAGAATTTTGCTCAAGAGTTAGAACCAGCCTTGCAAGATTCTCAACTAGCAAATAGTAATGCTAAATGGGCTTACCTTTCACTGATACCACTTTAACTCGAGGAAGCCAATCCAGTGACCGGCTATGATAAGCTCCGATGACCAGGAGGAGGAACGGCAGAGTCGTCATGCAGGCGATGAGGACCAACCCAGGCCGGAACTTTCCGCGGCCATCCCTCTTCTCCAGTCCAGCTTTAGAAGCCCCTCCCATCTCTGGTTCCTGCTGGGAGCTCCCAATCCGCTCCAATTCAGTTCTTATTTCTCTCTTCAGCTTACCAATTGCCTTAAAAAGTACCCAAGGGATGGCAACCAGGGCAATATATTTGATACAGACGAAAACTTAAAAGACTTGCAAAGTTGAGAGAGCGGACTTCTGGAGTCAAAACCTTCCAACGGTTGAATCCAATTTAGGTCTCTCAAGAGGGACAGTTAATCACGTCTCTTTCATTGGTCTGCAAGATTTGTTCGGCAGATTAGCCCTTTGAAGAGAATATTTAAGCACATAGGATATGGTTTCCAATTGCTTTCGGAGGTATACAACTGGCTAGAGCTCGCAAGGTCAGAGTCTTGTACCAAATCTCTCTTCGTTACGTATCCACTTCGAGATGGGTGCAACTCCACCACATGCGAGGTGCGCGACTTGGGGATGCATGTGACGACATGTGAGGCCGCAGATCGTTCTTAAATTAGCGCCAAACATAAGCTGGTAAACTATCACCGTTGCTAGCTTAAGGTTGAAGTACACCCCATATAAGATTCACTTTATTATTATTATTATTAAACATCCAACCCTTGAAAGATAGGGCTATAATCTTTAGTTCTTGCTGATTAATTCTAAGCTACCTACTTAGATTAGTTTAACTAACAGTTATCTTATATAGCTGCTAGCTAACAATTATTTAAAGTGTTCTAATAATTTCAAGCAGCTAATCCAAATAAATCCTAGAACTCTTAATCCCTCTTACTTTCTCTCCAATGCTAAGATCACTCCATCTGTAAACAATGAGAAGATAAATGTATATAAAATGAGGATAAATGTAAGTGCATACAGTGAAAGAATAAATATGTATATTCAGAATATAAGTATGTATATTAGACGAATAAATATATATATTGAAAATATAAAGATGTATAATGAAAGAATAAATGTATAGTAAAAAAATAAATTTATACATTGAAAGAATATAAATATGTATAATAAAAAAAATAAGTGTAAGTATATATATATATATATAAGCCGAACTGAGCCTTCTTCGAAGGCATAATGGTCATTTTGGGGTTTAGTGGGTGGAAAGTGTCAAGGGAAACTTAAGCCTGGGATTGGGTATCTTGAAAAAACGGTAGAGAGGGGTTTGATTAAGGCACGGTCAACCGAGAGACTGCTTTTTAATGTTTTTTTTTTTTTTATGGATAATTGGACGATGAGAAAGTCTTCCACAAATTTATTAGAATGAAGAATCCAATGCAAGATTCACCGCAAAGGAAGATGCATTAATAGCGTTCGCGGCTTGTGGTCACCCAGAGAAAAGATAAAAGAGGACGCGTTTACTGGAGATGTAGAAGAATCACATGCCATGTCTCTTGACAAGAGAGAGAGAGAGAGAGAGAGAGAGAGAGAGAGAGTCGTCCATCTTGTATGGGTAGAGTTTGAATGAAACAAAGGCATATATATCCACAAAAAGACCAATGCATTACTACGTATTATGTATGTGTCGTCTCTTAAAAGATGTGTTTCAGTATAGAAAATATGTATGCTTCATTCTGTATGCATGTATCAGTGCAGGTGATATGTCCCCGAAAACTAATCACAACCCTTGTACATTTTTCTTACCCCACCCAGCCACCGCTACTTGTTGTCCATTGCAGATATTGCTGCCCTCACCATCGATCCCATCATTCGCTCCCTTGAATCTCTCACTCCCCAACCTCGCCCGCCACCCAATTCATCTCTTCTACTTCCTCCCCTCAGTCAATGTTGACCTTCACCTAATCTTGAGAACATCATCCGCCATCCACTTTCACACTCCTGCATCCACTTTGGATTCCATCAATGTTATTGTCCTTTTCTGCGGCCCCCTCATCACCAATTGATGGAACCTCATCCGCAACCCCACCTTCCTCTGCGTTGATCGTGGCGGCTAAGGTGCAATTTTTAAACTTTTTTAAGAATTCGGGCTTTAAACTCATCCATCCAAAACCTTCGCTCCAAATCTACAATCCTTCGTACTATTTTCTTTATCATTGTCAGACCTAATAATAATCAAATATTATAAATTTCTTATTATTCTTTTAAAATTTATTGAATCAACAGCTCACCACTATCATCTTTCACAAGCTTCAATCTTTCTTCAATGGAATCAAAATAAACTTAAACGATGCTATCTTAAATTTCTTTAAAATATCATATGCATATTTCTTCTGAGAAATAAATAAAATATTATGAGTTTGAATATCCTCGGTACCAAGAAAGTAAGATATTAATTTCATATCTGTCATCCAAACTAAACAATCATATCTTTCTTGAACCTTATCAATAGTTGAGAATTGTTGCTAGTGAAAATCAAATCATTCATATATAAGCATACAATGATAGCATCATCCTGTTGATTGTACTTGATATACAAAATATGCTCATAGAGGTATCTGTAAAATCTATGATCAAGGAAATATGAGTCAATCTAAGTAAACCATGCTTTAGGTACTTGTTTTAAACCATATAAGGTCTTCTTCAACTTGATGACTTTATTTGCTTCCTCTCTTTTCATATATCATAAAAGTTGTTTCAACATATAGTTCCTCTTCAAGTATACCATTTAAGAAAGTAGACTTCATATCCATTTGAAAGATTTTTCAATGATTTTGAGAAATAAAAGAATAATCATATGCACAGTATCAAGTCCAGCAAATGGAGCAAATACTTTAACATAATCAATATCTAGCTTTTGCTTGTAACCCTTTGCAACCAATCTTACTTTGAAGCAATTTGCCTTTCTATTTGGCTTGTACTTTGTCTTATACGCTCACTTAACACCAATAAGCTTCTTGTTTCTAGAAAGAGTAGTAAGTTTTCAAGTATTATTCTTTTCATCTGTATGAATCTCCTTACCATTACTTGAACCTAGTAATCATTATTAGCAGCCTCCCATATGACAATGGATCATAGTTTACAAATAGAGCAAATTACATTATATCATTGTCATCATCAAATAAATCATCATTCCTATCAATCATATAATCCTTCAAGTAAGCAGGTAAACGATGCTGGCGATGTGGATGACTAAAAGATTCTACAGGAATAGATAGAGACATCTCATTATTTATGGGTCGAACTTATATTTCTCTATCAACAGCAATAGATGACATTGGTAAAGACTTCTTTTCTTCAACTATCCAATCTCAAACACTATTCTTATCAAAAACCACATCTTAACCGATAATCATCTTTTTAGTCTTCGAATTATATAGTTTGTAACCCTTTGTCTCATTATTATAGCCAATAAAAATATACTTTTCTGCTTTATCATCTAGCTTCTTTCTCAATTCATCAGGCACATGTGCATAAGCAATGCAACTAAATACCTTTAGATATCCAATTTTAGGCTTTCTTCAATTCCAAACTTCTTAAGGGATGTTGTTATGAATGCTCCTTGTAAGATATTTATTTAAGGCATAGATAGTACAAGTGACTGCTTCTATCCAAAAACTTTTATAAAGATTCTTACTATATAACATACATCTAATTATATCCATAATAGTTTTATTTTTTCTCTCAACCATCCCATGCTACGGAGGAGTATACTTAGTAGTCAATTGATGGTTAATGCCATACTTCTTCAAATAATCATTACAGATAGTATACTCGATACCTCTATCAGTCTTTAAAACTTTAATAAAATAACCACTTTGCTTTTCAACATAAACCATAAAACTTTTAAGTGTAGCACAAGCTTCAGATTTATGTTTTAAAAAATAAACTTATATCTTCCTACCGAAATCATCAATGAAAATAATGAAGTACCTACTATCTCTATTTAAAAAAACCTCCACTGAGTTCAAGTCAGAATGAACGAGCCTCCAAAGTTGTTCTTTAGAAAAGACTTCTATGTACTTCTCCAAAACACAAGTCTTATAAACTTTATCAAGTATATTGCTTACTAACAAGCCTGAAACCCACCTTTTATTTGAAAAAAGTTTGATGCTCCTAAAATTCAAGTGTCTAAGATGCATATGTCAAAGCCAGTTATCATCAGCTATCACAAAACTCTGACAAAAATGATTATCATAATTGATAGTTAATGGAAACAGATGATTGTTTATCATCTTTGCCTTTGTTATTAATCCTCTCTTCTTATCCATGATAGTACAACTAGTTTTATTGAAATGTAGGTTATATTCCTTCTCTGCAAGCCATCTTATACTTAAAAGATTTTAATAGATATTAGAAGCATAAAATACATCAAAAACATAATTAAAAGACCCATCCTTCAACTTGATACCAATCTTTTGCTTTTCATAAATTGATAACTTTAAAAAATTAATAATTTTATACTTTAAAATATATGATGAAGAGCATAAATATTATTTGCATGAGCAAGCTCCAATTCTTATTTCTATATAGCTAACAACTCCTCTATTTTTCTTGATTTATCAAAACCTTTCGATGACTTATTAAGAACCCAAAAAAGAGTTGTATCTAAATTTATCACTCCTTAACATTAATTTTTTTATCAAATTTAAAAACTAAGCAATGAATATATTGTTGGCTATATCTCATAGAAGAGAAGAGTTATTAACATATCCTCGTGGAAATTATTTTTGTATAAGATTTCTTCAACAATTCTACCTATTTCATAGTTATTTCAGATTTATTTTGGATTTATTTGAGATATTTCAGGCTTAGCTCAACTAGAATAGCATACTTTCAAAAATAATTTTTTTAACAAAAAATCCTCTTTCTCTTTTTTTTTTAAAAAATATTTTTTTTCTCATTTTTTTTTAGATTTTTTTTTTCCTTCTCTTTTGTTTCCCCCTTTTTTTTTTTCTTTTCTTTTTTTTTTTTTTCCTCTGTTCCCCACCCCCCGCTTTTTTTTTTTTTTTTCTTTTCTCCTCCTCCTTTCTCACGGCCGATCCTTCACCTTGCTGGCCTCCGTTGCCGCGCCTCCACCAACGTTAGGTCCCGGCCACCAGCCTACGATGCTCCTCGCCACACGGATCCGCCGCTTGGAGGTCCTCGCGTAGAGTCGCAGCCACCCGGTGAACAGCGTTGCCCGATCGGACCTTGAATCTCCTTCCTTCGGCCGCCAAGGTCCACCTCCGTCCCGCCGGCGAGGCTCACCGCCTCTGCCTTTTTCGTCGCCGCGCTGCTCGATCGCCACCCTTTAGAGAAAGAGTTCCGATCTCTCTTTCTTCAACGATGGGCTTGATCTGCCCCTTCTACTGTTGCCGGATTCTTCACCGCCAGCCTCCTCCTCACCGCCGACCTCTTTCCGATGGTTGGTCGCGGCCGTCTGCGATCTTCGTCCTCACCGGTTGGGTCCATGACAAGAAGCTCCCTGTTTTGTTGGGCGGTGAGCATGGAGGGATGCCGCTTCAAGATTCGTGCAACTACCCTAGCCTGAAGTGCTTTCGAATAATGTGCAGTCTCAAGGGTCTTGGTTCGCTTCTCCATTGAAACTCAATCTTGCTCTGATAGCAGATGTAGGCAACACAAAAAGATAAAATAATTATTTTATTAATGGATTGAAATTCATCAGACTATCTATCAACAGGTCAATCAGAGACTGTATCTTTCACATGTTCTCAGACACTCTAAACAATAACCCAGATACTTATATTTATAAATTAAAAAAAAATTTATATATAATAAAAAATAAATTTCTATACTAACACTAATAATGAGTTCTTAATAATTAAGAAAAATAATTTTGATCAAATAAGGATTTGGGGTAGGGCTCATGTTTGATTTAATTTTCTACAATTTACCTAATCCAAAAGTCCTAAAAATGACTAAATTCTTTTGAGAAAAGGCCAAGCAATGCAAACTAATGCAGGTTATAAGGTCAAGTTCCCCCAATTCAAATCTGAAGCAAACTCTAGTTTCAGGGGATCCATGCCAATGAGTATTTTCTCTCGTGTCAGATAAAAATTCAGCAACAGTCAGCATATTTCTGACCAGTACAATAAAGTTTGAAATTCTAATGTGCTATTGTGTGGGAAATGATATATATAAGGTTATGTTTGGTCATGTCCTTCACTCACATTGTTCTAACTATATACAAAGTAATTAGCCAGTGGAATTCTGTCAAACATCTAGTGATTTTTGTACAATCAAAGGATATAAATACATCTAGTAGGATCTCTAGGATATCCAATATTCAAATGCAAAGCCAGTGAAAAACAGCTACTAAGCTCCATCAACCAGCTTAAGGCCTGAGCTCAGATCTTCACAATGCCTCACATGGGAGAAGGGTGCCTTATCAACATCTCTCTTTCCATTGCAGCAGATAGAGGGAGGGTTATGAAAACAAGGGTCCATTGACAAGGCTCGACGGCAAGGAGGGTCTGGCAGCGTCATGTTCTCTGACCGGATCAAAATCCATGGCTTCAGACCACCAAGACCTTGAGCCACGTATCCAAACGTCGACCAGGCGCTTGTAACCAACACATCTGTCAAACTTAAAAGATAAATCTCTGCCCATGCTTTCTTGTTGTGCATCTCCTCTTTCGTCTGCTGAATTTCTTCATGGCTTGGTTGATAAACACCAATGATCTCACCAGTGACAGTTGGGTGCTCGTAGTACATTGTCTTCATCTTCTCAAAGACTTCAGAGTGCAAGCAGGTTACTAGAACAGCTTTTGATATCACTTTATTTGTGGTTGAAGCAATTGGTTCATTGAGATTGATATGAGGAAGCAAATTTTCCCTTAAAGAACACGCAAGGATCTGATCAAACATATGCATGAGTGGACTACCTCTATTAAAAATTCTGATCTGGATGCCTACCCTTTCCTTGGCCTTTGCAAGATAAGCATGATAATACCTGGTTATCATACCCCACACCGTGTCGCTTGGGTGGAAAAGATAGCGTCCCAAATGATGGAAAACAGTGTCTCTTCTAGGGAAGAGCCGGCTTAATTCTTCTTCATATGATGGAACTGAAAAGAGAGATGGTGCAAAATAATTGTCTGATCCAATAACCAGCCAAGGGATCTTCTGAAGAAATTGCTGATCATCTTCGCAGAAGAAACGCATATCAAACTCATCATAATCATGAAATAGGTGAAGATAGACATGAGCAGGAGGAGGTCGCTGCTTTCGCTGCTTTGCAGCAACATCACCATTGTTAGTGGTAGCATTTCTTCTCAACATTTTGCCGTAACACCGAGGATGTCTTTGGTTAAACTTTGGGAATCCCTTCATAGGAAAATCAGAAGGAAGCAGCCATGAGGTATGAGGGAAAGGCTCGCAAAAGAGGTCAGTCATGCTAGCATCTGTGTGGATGAGCAAGACCCTGTTTGTAAGAAGAGCGTAAAGAAATGCTGAAGCAAGAGTTAGCATCCTGTTCCCTAAGCCACTGAACGGAATCCATACTACGTAGTTGCACGCAGCAGTCCCATTGTAGCGTCCATTCTTCAGTAGCTGTTCTATGGCTTTGTTGTACAATTCTGTATTTGGCCCACATCTCCTATGGAGGGCTTCATACTCTCTTAGCCTTCTTGATAGATGTTGGGAAAGGAAGTGGGATGATGCTTTCCGGTATGATGCAGATTGATATCGGCTCAAACAAGACCCTTCATGAAACCCAGTAGGTAACAGACCACCAAGAAGTTTGTCCTTTGGTGCATCAGATGTAACCAAGCCATCTTCTAAACCTACAAGTGATGCACACATGCACATAAATAATGACCAATTTAGGGAGAAAAAAGAATTGCTTTTCCTAAGTACAAAGAAAATGTATACCGGAAGCCTATTTCATTGCTGGTGGTAGTGTAATGCCTCAAGCCTACCTACTGATTCAATTAATTCGTTAGTAGGCAGAAACTACGTAGCCCAAAAACTCGAATGGAATTTAATTGACAACACTAAACTTGAGTTATAAGCATATAACACATTTCTTTTTCATTCGATATCGAACTATTTTTAAGGTATTATAATCTTTCCTCCTTATAATGCGATATCCTCATCGCACGCCACAAGCTAACCAGAATCTACCTGAGCTGGATCGTTAGTACTACAAGGTGTGGCTCTACACCATGATGTGACTCTACCACTATTCCATAGGTAGTCCTTTCCTCATACCCACCAACTCCGCACACTCGAATCAGCTCTAATATCATTTGTAATGCTCCAAGCCTATTTACTAGTCTAATTAATTTATTAGCGACCCGAAGAAACGTAGCTCAAAAACTTAAGTAGAAGTTAATTGGAGCAGGTGAACTTAAGTTATAAGCACATAACACATTTCTTTTCCATTCGACGTTAGACTATTTTTGGGGTACTATAGGCAGACTAAGAGAAAAAAAGAATTATAGCATGTCTAAATTTGACCCCAAAGTAAAATTTTCAGGCTATGTTTGGTTCTTTAGCTGAACAAATAAATACACAAAGGCTAATGATAAATGTATTACCGTTAGTCTCTGGGTTCAATTAATGTGCATTCTATCAGGACTTTGATTAAGTTTGTTCAAGTGAAATCAAAATAAAAACGGCGCAAACAAAAATAAATAATTAATTTCGTAGAATCAATCATTTTTGAAAAAAATTATTACCATCTTCCATGCTATCATGCATTGTGTCTAGCCCGGCGAATGACTTCAAAAATGTGAGCAAAGTTTACCTGCTCCTGCCCATACTCGAACATCACGAAGCCAAATTGGCAATGGACTTTGGCGGTAACCAAGGACAATCACTACGAGAGGGACAGCAACCAAAAAGACCATTGAGACAAACCCAATCCATAGGGCTCCTTTGAGGAATCTATTCTCCGGCATTCTCCAATTAAGGAAGCTGGTAGGAGGTGCCTGCTGACTCCTGGACGGATTCAGAACTATCCTCATTTCACTTTAGCGAAGGCAATAAGAATTTGGAAACAAGCTGGGCCTGATGATATCTTAATTACCAGACAAAGGTCTCAAAGAATTTCTTGAGGTGGAGCTAGGGAGGAGCCCCAAGAAGGAGGCCGAGGGCCACCACAAAGATCCAAGAACTAGTCATAATCTCCTGTGAAACTTTCATTGGCCTCTCCTATGATTTCTGCTGACCTCCTCTGCTCTAAATTTTCCGTATGACTCTCCTTGACACTCAATAATTTTTAGTGGTTACCCTTCTCTCCTAATTTTTCTGGAGGGCCCAATGTTGCAGCTCCTTCCAGGTGGCATGAGAAAATTTTTTGCCTGACCAATTTAGCCCCAACTTCGTCGCCAAGCCAGAGCCTTTTATTTATGGTTGATGATGGAAGCTCTAAATGATGGGAGGAGAAGGTAAGTTCTATTAAAAAAACCTTTTTGTATGATAAAAGAGTGACGCTATAAGTTCCCATTGATAAAAAAAAAAAAATGGATGCTCCTCATCATATTTTGACAGTGGATCATATTATCACTCTATTATTATTTAGCCCCTATTCTCACACACTATTCACTAGGAAGGAGTGTTTAAAGGATGATTTTGATCCCATCATGCAGCAAATATTCAATCCTAGGACTCTTCTACATTATATTTTTTTTATTATGTTATTTGGCATGCACATACAATTAATTTGTATAGGGATAAAATGCTAAATTTATGGCTAAAATCTGGTCACATGCAACTAATGAATTTGATTCAATTAGGAAAAGATTATCAGCATTACACCAATGATATAATATCCTAACCTAGCAAAGTATTTTAAACTAGGGTTTTCAAGTTGATCTTTTATGCGCGGCTTTTCATCATGCATGATACTCAGATCAAATATGAGAGAGCAAATTAGATGTAGCTATCAAATTAGGTTTTTTTCTTTCTCCTGTATCCAATAGTGAACTTGAAAATATTTCAATGATGGATATGGTTTTTCACAAGTGCCTTTCCAAGCTAACATCAACCCTCAATCATGTCCATTGGATCTTAAAAACGACTTCAATATTGCATAAATATATCAATAAAAAATAGTTTTTTCTTTATAACAAGATAAAAATAATAATGTTTAAAAGGGTGTCCTAAAGTTGTTGAATATCTGAACACAAATACGAACTTGAATAAGATCCAAAAGTAAAACATGGGTTCAAATCTTGCCTAATGTGACTTATACCATGTCACTCCTAGTTTTGACCCAAAATCCATCCCATCATCTACAAGGAAAATGCCCTGCCAAAGCATGCTTCTATGTGGCTATTTTCTCAAGTCCGCAGAAAATTTCTGATTAAAACCAGTTTCAACAGACCATATAAAAGAGGGCTTAGTGAAGCAGTTAAGCTTGAACTGTCCATAAAAATTTCTGTCTTAGTTGCGTAATTGCATCCACGCCAGACCAGTTGCATGCCTGGAAATAGTGTTTTTACGGATCTCAATGCTCGCTTAGTTTCAGAATATGATAGAATCCATGTTCAGGAATGATCCTTCATGGATTTTATGAACTGCATGAAATTTGGGGTATCCTACATATGCAAGACATTAGAGATGCAAGTAGATTGGATGAAATTTGAAGTGTTTCACATAAGCAAAAAGTTAGGGATGCACATTGGATGGATTGAACCATTTCCAATCTGAAATTAATCTGATACAACCAGAATCCTGGAGTGGACCAAGATTAAAATATATAACTCATCTCAAATATGGATAGGATCTGGATCACAAAATATTTCCGGAGTCCAATAGCATAAACCCATACCAAATTAGGACAATATATACTTTAGATTTCTTCTTGAATATAAGAAATTAATTTACTTTCATCATATATTCAGCTAATAATAATGTGTTGTTAATTAAGTTGTTATCAATCAAATCCTATATAGAACATGTTTTTGATAATGTTTACATGTTGCATTCTATTATTTTATTATATAATATGTTCATAAAACAACTAGATAATAAATTTGCATATGTTTGCTGTGACTTGTGTTAAGATTATTGTTTCTGATATTAATAAAATTAATGCTATATCCTATCCAATCCAATCCAATCAGAATGAAATTGGATTAGGTTTGGATTCAATTTGATTCAAATTTGACCCAATTGATATGTGCAGTAGATCAGAGTTGTGCTCATCCCTGATCCAACCTTACCTGCTTGCAGCCCTACATAAGATTAAGGTAAAGCTGAGAAAGTTGGTTCTAAGGCCCTATAAATACACCTTCATTTACTGCAAGAGGCTGAAAAGAAACGGAATGACCTTGTCAGAAATTATTGCCAGAGGCAAACATAAGACAGGATCTATAATTAGGCTGTGTTAAGATTCATGCTAACATAATAGAGGACCTCTTTCTTTTTTTTTCCCTTTTTTTTTTTTTTTTTTTTTTTTTTGAGGGTAAGAAGACCTCTTTCATAACATAATTAAACTGAGATAAGATAAACAACTCACAAGAAGAGCAATTTGACCAAGATTTGATGATTTGATGGACAACACCAAACCAGGTTCTTTTTGTAAGAAAAGTATAATTCCTTTACAGTAGCAGAACTAACAACCCGCAACAAAACGTTTGGGATCTATCTTTTCCTTTGTTTAACCTCCTCTGTAAACTTCATTTTGAATCTCTTCTCATATCCTTGTGCTATTGCCGGTAAACAATAATGAACTTCAGTAAAACCATACTCTCCACCTCAATGACAAACTCATATCATTGAAATTGGAAATCAAAATCCTCCTTACAATAAGACTCAGAACCAATGTGTCTGTTAATTAATTAAACTAGGTCTCATGGCTGACCTGCTTCAACAAGAAAACTGAAATGAGTGAGAGTCCGTACATCTGAAGACCCCCTTTGTGATGCATTCAGGTGCCATATGTATCATGCTGCCACCTCATTAATGTGTTGGGTGTAGCTTTTTCCAGGAGGAATGAATATCAAATCGTCCCATCCAGAATTTTTATCATTCATCTGCAATTATGTAGAAAACAAATAAGATATCCGACCACTAAATAGACATGGGGTATCAAAGATAACTCTTTATAACTGTGGCCCACCTCCATCTTTTTCAGAACATCTTCCAAGCTCCCCACCTGTTAAAAGAATATACATGTTATGTTTTCATGTGAGAGCCAAAGAAACTGAAAGAATAAAAAGAAAACAAGCAGGGCATGCCATGATATGCTGAGAAAAGTCTGATCCTCTTGATGCCCTAGAAACCTTTGATAGTTCTCTCTCTATGTCCTCCTGCATAAAGAGAGAATTCAGACAAACTCCATAACATTTTTAACAATTTCTGCCAGGAATATCACCATTAGACTAGGGTATTGACAAACCTTTTGAAAGTATATTGGGCAATAACGCTTGTTCTTTTTCTTAACAACTAAAAGATCAGACTGCATGCATAAACAGCAGATTGTCACCAGATATAGGACTGAGCACAAATAATAATAAAAAATAGCTCAAGCTATATAGAAATTACATACATCAACAGTAATCAGATGCCTCAGCTACTAGAATGTGCATATTAGTTTATTCAACATTTCATCAATTGCATCCATGATAAGCAATTTCACATTATTGTCATATAATAAATGTGACATAAACATAACAAAACAGAATCCATATCCTCATTTGACTACTTTTGACTCAAAGGATCACTGCATATTTGTAAGCTTGTTTCGTTCAAGCCAGTCTTGATGTAAATTATAACACAAATATATAAAGTACTTAGGACTAGTTATACATAAATGTGTGTTGCTTCTCAATTAAAGGTTACATATTCTATCCAAAAATGAAAATAAATGAAGGAATTGTTTAATAATCTCGCCTCATTTTTGATGATGGAACATAACCTAATGTCCCAGTATCAATGATAGAGCTTTGCTGTAAATTTATAACAGTAGGAAATAGCATGACAAGTGTACCTGAAAAACAGGAACTCCATCAAAGCCTCTCGATAAATCTGCAAATTTTAACTGAAAAATTTCAAACAAGGTGTCAGCAAGCTGTTCAGAGATGAGGATCTAAAATTCCTGGCCCAAAGTGACTATTATGATTCACACATATTGATGGACAACGTTTGAAAAGGATGACAGCAGCATATACCATTCAATGATTTTGATGATTTAAAAGCAACCTATTCTCAAGAAGAAAATGAAGGCCTGTTTGGATGCGCAATAAGATCTTCCATCCAAGTCTTTTTATTTTAGGGATAATTACACTAAGAGAACTAAGAATACATGAATTTAACCAGGATTTTCAAATGATTCCTTATACCTTTTTATTTTTCAAATGAATATGTCAACTCATAAAATTTGTTCGATCAAGCATATTTTTCATGACCATCAATGGTGACTGAATGGACCATCCTATTTGGCAGGACAGATGTGAAAAATACTGAGATGGCATCTATGCGGCACTAAGGCGAGTGAAAGGTGAGAAAATGGAAGAAAAACTCCCGCCATTTTCCACGTTCCACCCCCAATGCCTACATGAATCCTTCCCCCACTACTATTTTTCACCTCTTATCGCTATCATCTTAGCACCACATAGCACTATTTCAGCATTTTTTTCTATCTGTCATGCCAACTACGATAATCCGTCGAGTCACCATTGAAGGCCATCAAAACTATACCTGATTGAACAAATTTTATGAGTTATTATAGTCAAAAAATAATAATAATATAAGGACTCTATTGAAAATCCCAGATAAATTCATGTACTCTTAGTGTAATTATCCTCTTAGTTTGCAATCAACAAGGAGTGGTTTAAAGAAATGGGGCAGCCAATGGGCACAAGTCATCCCTATTTTTTCAGAAATAGTGTAAATCACCTCTGAAATTGAATTATCTATCCTCAAAATATGGAACTAGCTGTGTAACAGCCGCCCATGACCTCCTTAATCCACTCCCTCCACTTTCCTCCACCATCATGTTAAAAGAGAAAGCCCGTCGGCTGGAAGATCTTACCATTAGACTATCTTCTCTGTATCCAAACAGGCCATTAAAAAATAAGTAGATGTTAGTTATCTGACAATTTAGATTCTTCATGAAGATGACAAAATACCTCAAAACAATAGTTGACTAGTCAACACTGTATATGACCTAATTTCATAGGTGATTTTGGAGTATAGGGTTTTCCTCCATAAGTATATCCACAAAGAAAGCATATATTAAGGTGAATGCTTGTTTAATTTCCCAGCTGGGTTAAAGTTAAAATTTGATAGTTCTAGTACTTGCTGTTGTGATTTTTTTTTTTTTTTTTTAATTTGAATCCAATAGTTACAATGAAGCCTGATAGAGATTGTGTTTGAACTGGCTCCTAGCCTATGATACATGGTTCAAATAAATGCAATTTAGCTTCACAACCATCTTTCATCTATATTTCTTTTCTTTGCTTTTCTTTTTTATTTCTCCTTTTTTTTTCGGTTTAGGGTATCTTGACGGACTGCACTCAATAGAGATTGATATGGTTCATTCCTTAACCAATTTAGATACCAAAGGAAAATAGCATTCTTTTCATGTGCAAAGATATGCCTCCAAATCTAAAGAAAACTTCTTTTGTATGAATATGACTAACAGTTTGGTAAAGAGTAAAAACCTAGAGTCTCAAAGAATGTGCTGGAATAACACTCTCTTTATTGTCCTTAATTTTAGATTCACACTAGGAATATTTATTGGATACTGAAATTGAAATTGATGTCGTTTTCTACATCATGTCTGTTTCACATGAGTCCTCAGGCTGTTGATGCTTTAATACTGTGTATACAACATATGCTTGCAATTTCCTTTGCATGGATATCTTCTGATACAAACCACTCACAATTCTGCCTTGAGTTACAGCAGTTCAAGAGTTGCAGGAAACAAGAAGCATTGCATTGAGTTTATTACACATATTGATCAATGCTTCATCACATTGTTCTAGGTGCTAAAAGATAATTATCACATAGGTAGCCTGAGCTCTGATACCAAACTGCTTGTAAGACAGCCCAGGAGAAAAGAAAGAGCAAGGCTGACAGAATTTTTCAACAGCAGGACAGTTACAAGTTTTTTTATGATTTTTTAGATTTGGAGATGAATTTTTGGTAAATTTAAATTTAAAATGGTTGTATTCTTGAATAAAACAAGTAATGGACGCATATTACTAACTCAGGGCTTAGGGATCTATGGCCTTTGAGGTTTTAAAGGATTAATGCGATTGAACAATCAAAGACAAATGCTTTCTGGATATTTCCAAAAAAATCTCAAATAAGAGAAAGGAAATAAAATGTTACTAAATAGACTGACAGCACCATCCAACACTTAGTGCTGGGATAGTGGGATATCTGATCTAACGATATGAACCAGACGAAAAGACAGAAATTGTTAGTAGACCAAATCAATGGTCATCACTTGGTTTTTATATTGACTGAAAAGTCAGATGGACACTCTGAAGATGAGGCAATAGGAAAAAAAGGTGTCAGGATCAGTTAAGAAACCTAGAAAAATGGAGTTAGTTCCTAAGATCTTTTATGGTCAAAAGTCAGATCTGATGTAGAAAAGAAATTATGCAATTCTGAATAAAGTTAAATGATGTATAGCAAAGTCTGCAAAATCACTTTTGAGACCCGTACAGGTGCATTACCGGTTTAGTACGGTATGAGTTGGTACAGTGCAGTACATGCCCCATATCGAGATAGGGTGCCCTTTTTTCTCACTGCTAACAGTAACACCACTCGGTACTAAGTGTTATAGGTTGGTACCGAACAGTACAAGGCAATTCCACTTGGTTTGGACCAATATAGTTCATATCAAATTGAAACTCGGTATCGTACCAATATGGTATGGTTAGTACAAGTCGGTATGCAGAACTTGGTGTATAGACTTCAATCTCCATCACATCATTGATCAAACAGTCCCTCTTTTCTCATTTGAACTTCATGATGGAGTCGTTTTTCAAATAGCCGTTTATCATGATAAAGCTTTGAAATTTTATATTACAACCTACACCCCATTGAATTTGATTCTTTAACAAATTGAATTTTGAGTTACGAGTCCAAATCATACTGAGATAAATCCAAAAAAAATAGGTAACATTGCTTCATAGCTGTTATGTATATTACTGTGGACCTAGAACAACCTGGCTAAATCCCATAGGCTGAACGCTTAAAACAGATGGAGGAGGGGAAAAAAAGCATTAAAGAAAATAGTGACATCATATCTCCATGGCTAAATCCCATGGAGAAGAGATATCATAGTTCCCACACAAAGTGGGAGGGATAATATCTCACAGATCCAATCATAAGGACAAGATAGATTGCAAGAATCACCAATAAGGTGCTCAAACCAACCAGAAGCTGAAGCCATAAAAAAACCGTTTGTTAACATCAATACTTGAGTTTACCCTAAAATGTCTAATTGCACTACTTACCATCAATTATATGAGTTCCTAGAAATCTTATATTCCACCAAAAATCAGAAAAAGCCATTCCTTTGAGAGGATACAGATCAAGGGTAACTGGAGCAAGAACAAAGAATAAAAGACTTAGATCATCAAATAGCCAGTACTATGCATTGCTATCTCAAGTCGAGGAAATATTGAAGAGAAGTTCCCATGTTCAGTAGGTTACGCATGGTGGCATGAACATGACAAGATGCCACCCACTTACTACTATGAGAAGAAATAAGAATATAATAGATCAGATCATTTCCATCTTAAATCATCATGTGCTAGTCTGAACCATTTTAAAAATTTGTGTGGGGTGTTAGAACCACTAGAATGGTCACAAGTTCACTCATAATTAAACCACCAAAAATGATGAAGGAATATAGGATTAAATTAAAAACAGACCTCTAGTGCATTCTTTATTTGAAGAGGATCAGGTAAAAACCGAAATGCAATTCCTTCAACCTTCAGCATATAAACCTATAAGTGCACAGAAATATCAGATAAGTATAAATGAGATATACATCACATTTGGAAAAAGCAATCATTGGACATATACATGAATGGCATGATTATGAAGGCCAAACAATGCGTAACTTTCAACAATACCAATGTAATTACAAATTGATGACCACCCAATATTTATCAATAATAGTATTTATTGAACCAAAAAAATGCCAATAAACTGGCAGCTATTTTTATGACATATGTAATTTCATATTAGTCCTAAAAAAAAGAAAAATTAGAAGGAAATTAGGACCCAAATACAGATATGTTATTGCTCCATAATAAAATTCTAATAATTTGGAATAAAAGGGAGATGATTTAGCATTTGGCATCACTTCCAGCATTCAGTTTTTTTTTTTTTTTTTAAATTAAAACCAGTCTCTATTTTTTTCTAAAAATCAGAATTTCGTTTGATAGTCAGTTGGATTGCATTTTGGGCACAACTGTGGTGGCGGCAATGGTGGTGGTGATGGTAGTAGGTGGCTGTGGTAAACTACGAGTGGTGGATAATGGCTGGCAGGGATGGTGACCCATAGTGGTGATAGAGGTGACAGTAGTGGTCATGAGTTGTTTTGATTTTCAAGAACTTTGAAAACCAGATTTCTCAACTTCTACAATTTCTAGAAACTAAAGTGTTTTTAAGAAAACTAAAAATAGAAACTGTGTTACCAAACACCATTCCTGCCTTAGTTTCTATTTTTCGAAGAAAAATTGAAAACTGGAAGTGATGCCAAATAGAGCCAAGGTTAACAAAGTATCATCATAAAATTGGCAAATTGAGTTATCTCACCTTACTTTTCTTTTTTGTTCTTTTCAGAAATATCATGCCCCACAAGTTGAAAGCTGATTATAAGCTCGCTGCTTGTTAGATAAAGTATGATAATTTTTTTAACTTTTCATACAAAATCATATTTTTAACTTTTCATACAATCCAATTTCTTCAAAAATACTAAAGTAAAAGATTTTAACAAATTCAATAATTGTTTAAAGTTTTTCATATTTGTTCATTCTTTTTCATCCATGCAAATTTATAATAATTTATATCTCTATCATGAATACTTAAATTCCACTTTTCCAGCATTTCCCATACAACTTTTCATGATTTACAAATTCTTTCCCTTATCAAATTAATCCCAAATTTCAACATGTGATTATGGTTAGATGTGAGGAGAACCCAAAAATTATTTAATATTGGCAAAAGGTTTTTTGCTTCTCAAATTATAAAGTGATATCTTACTGGGAGTTTCATTCTCCATAAGATTACTGTGATGATGACATTTTGCAAGAAAACTCCTATGTTGGAAGACAACCTCCAGATCTTCAAACATTTCTTTTATTAAGTTATGAAGTAACAAGAAGAATCAGCATGTTGATACAAGCTTCAGCCTCAAGCAACATCTAAGTTGTTGTTGTTACATCTTATTGATTAGTCAAGTTCTAAGGAAGCATTTCACCTTATATGTTCCCAAAAACATTTGCAAATAGTTGGTGGGCAGAAATGAAATTTCTCAAAATTTACTAATTCAAGATAAGGGGAAAAAGATAGAGAGATAATGGCCATCAATTGTGCCCATCTAAACTTGATCAGAGGCTATTGCTTCAAATTCTTTGGTCAAACACAACAGTAATCTAAATCATGAGACCATGATTAATGTTGAAAGTTAGCCATCAGAGCACAATTGGATGTAAAAATGCCACCACAAGAAGCAAGATTTTTAATTCAGGAAAAAAAAATGTGTGAGTTTCCAGGGTTCATTATTTCCGTAGGAGCAGTCTATCATAAGATTACCAATGAAGATAAAATTCCAACAAGCATGTCATTCCTTCATGGCAAAAGACAAATTAATTTTGAAAATATTCTATCTCCATTGATAACAGGTCTTTGTCTTATTACACAAATTCCCTTCCGCGGGTCCATAGTAAAATAGTACGACATAAGAAAATAAGCATCCCTTGGCACTCTAATTATAGTCTTCACTCTCACATTTCATCAGTCACCTAAGTTATCATTTTGCTGTTCACTTTATAGGTTAGAAGAAGGCTCCAAATGATAGTCACTAGGCACAGCCACAAAGATTACAGGGTACCCAAATTCCAACATAACGAAAGAAAGACCTGATCAAGGGTAATGGGCACCACTCTCGCCCCCTTCCCTAAGACCGGTTGCCGTAGCTGAACCTGGAAAACAGAAGTGTCGCATTTTTTTCAGAAAAATCTCACAGCTGGAGAACAGAATGTATCAAAAAAACGAAAAAAAGAAAAGAAAAGAAGAAGAAGAGAAGGTTTTAACCTAGACGAAGAATACCATATTTATACATCAAACGATGTCAACAATAAGGAAAGGATAAGAATAGAACAAAACGGTGGAGAAACCGATGAAGAGAGGGAGGAGGGACCTGGGCGAGGAGAGCCTGCGCATCCTCATGGCGGAAGCAGAGAAGGCCGAGGGAGCGGAGGCCATAGCTGGGATCGGAAAGGAGGACGAACTCGTTGTTGGAGTTGCTCACCGTGTACACCGCCGTCCCAGCGAGCGTTTTGGCGACGTACTCCGGACTCAGGGCCAGGTCGAAGGCGTGCTTCCCCTGGGCGGCGGAGCCACCCCACGCCCCCTGAGAAGCCGCCGCAAAGGGGGGGGCGGCGGCGGCGGCGCGGACGAGGCGGCGGCCATCGTCGATGCGGGCGGAGAGCTCGGAGCCGAGGCGGGAGAGTTGGTGGTGGAGGAAGGAGGACACAGCGGCCAGGGGGTTGGGGGCGGAGGAGGAGGAGGAGGAGGAGGAGGTGTCTATTGGGGCCGCAGAGAGAGGGAGAGCGGATGGAGCGTTCGGCATCTTTCTCCCTCGTCTAACTCTCTTTCTCGTCGTGGCTTTCAACTGCTAGAGTTATGGGTGAACGTGGGGGAGGCTGGTCGGTTCTTTTTTGCTTTGCTTTGGACTCTTCTTTTTCTTCTCCTTCGTTTCGTTGGTTCTCACAATTGATGGGAATTATCAAAGCAACAGACCCTTGGATTCAGCCTGACTTAAGCTATCTCTATTCTTTTACTTTGTGGCTCTCTCTTTGGCTTTTTTTTTTTTTTTTTTTTTTGGGTCTTTGCTATGTTGCTTTTTTTTTTTTTTTTTTTTTTTTTCCTTCCCTATGTTTGATCATGTGTTGATTGCATTTGTAACCTAGTTGGTGTCTTTTAAGGGTAAATTGATTTAAATTGACAGGAATAATCAAGCACAAGATTCCCGGATCCAGCTTGATTTAGGTTCTCTTTTCTTTTGTTTTATTGGCTCTCTCCAACCCTTGTTTGATTCATTTTCTTTGTTATGGATTATATATATATATATATATATATAGGTTTGGTTTTCTTCAACATGTTACTTGCTTTTCTTTCTATTATGCGTTGATTGCGTTTGTAACCTGGAGTAGAAATTTATAGGAATAATCAAGTACAAGATCCTTGGATTCAACCAGCACGCAGTTCTCACCCGTGCTTACTGATTTTATGATATTTCAAAATTTTTAGATTATTTAAAAGAAATGGGGGAATAAGATACGATGTTAGAATGTTTTTATGCCACTTGTCTCATAAACTATAGTTTTGGACCAATGAATCACTTTTGTAGTTTTATTTTTAAAAAAAAAGATTATCAAACCTCCGAATATGTCCCAATTTTACTTGCTCCCTCTTATTTAAAAAATTTTAATTAGTTAACTTAAAATTATTAAGTAATGCAACATGATTTCAAGCTCTAACACAATTAAGATGCTATTCAAAATGATAAAATTATTCTTGCCATTATTTTAATTTTTTAATAAATTATGAAGGTCTGAGGTAAGCTCCTAGTATCCAAACACAAGGCTCCTTTGGTGATTGAACATGCAAAATAAAAATATTTTTTCTTGCGTAAAGAGACAAATGATTCAATCGACTTCATATCGATCATGATATATATAATAACTTAGGCATCTATTTCAAATTCATATCCCATTTTTGCGCAACAAAGTTATAAAAACTCATTGGATAAATTGTATATGCCAAGTGCCATTTAACTAATAAGCTTAGGGATATTAAAGTTTCTCAAGCCATTTTTGTTAGAACTTAATGGTTTCTTAAAAACTTGCTTCTGACATGAGACTTTGAGTACTTAGAGATGTTCGTTGTCTTTCTTAATAAGATTGCCCAATAACAGCTCGTTTCATCTAAGATATGTCCTACTTATTTCGCTTGCAAAAGGCTAACATTGACATTCCATCTTCTGAAATGGTCACTTTTGATGTTATTTGATGTTTTATTATGGATTTGTACCCCAAGGATTGATAAGCCTTTTGGACTTTATTAACCAAAGAGATATGACTTTATGCTATGTTTAGCTCAGCTCTAATTAAGAATCCATTTGTATACATTCATCTCTCCTTTCTAGGTTCATCCATATTGAATTAATCAAATGCACTTCTATTTGTTCCACTTTTGGAAGACCTTGCATTATGCCACCAAATCTTGATTTTTCATTAATCTTCGTGGATGGATTGCATTTGACCTTTTTCCTCTTTTCAAAGAGTTAGTGATATATATTTCCATTGGTATATCAAATCTGATCAATTTATGAAGTGAGAATCATGACATGATTCTATCTAAAAACTTCTATAATTATTTATTTTTTTCTTGTATTTGTTTTGTAGAGCTATCTCACTAATCACTTTTTAGCATAACAACAACAATTACATAGATCTAGGATTTATTCTTTTCATGTATTTGTTTTGTAGAGTTGCCTGACTAATCGCTTTTTGGTGGAATAATAACAGTAGATCTAGGACTTATTAGTCTCTTGTATTTGTTTTGTGGAGATGCCTAACTAATCACTTTTGATAATTATTTGATTCAAAGATAATGCAAGGATAATGAATTGGTATATCAATATTCTTTCTTCTATATTCTATGAGTTGAATTGCTTTTGAGATTTGACCTATCAAATCATTTGATTCCTTGAATGGGAGACCAATTATTCTAGTAGAACATATAGTTTTTTAGTTAAAAAATAAAGTTTCATTTTGAAAGGCAATGAAAAAGCTATTGAATTAATTAAATAAATAGATGCAAAAGAAATTCAAATACAAATCACTTTAATAGGTAAATAGGAACATATTACAGCCTTAGGCGATGAAGAGCCGACATCGAGGTGCCAAACCTTCCAATCAATATGAATTCTTGGAGAAGATCAGCCTATTATCCCTTAAATAGCTATTATCCGTTAAGCGACGACCTTTCTACTTGGCATCATTAGATCATTAAAGCCGACTTTTATCTCTACTCGATGAATGAGTCTTGCAATCAAGCTCCCTTCTACCTTCGTACTCGAAGGTTAATCTCCATTCAATGCGAGAAAATATTGGCATGCCTATGTTAACTTTTGGAAGGCCTATGCCCTATAGAAACTGTTTATCTAAGTCCGTCCCTTGGTCTGTAGGTCTTGACCCAAGGTTAAGTCTTATTATCCTCTCTAGGTTAAAAGTCTAAATTAATATAATTTAATTCAATCACGAAAATATAGAACCTATTCGCAATGTCTCATAGTTTATATGTGCCATTAGCCGAATCTACTTTAATACTACTAATAAAAATTCAAGTTCGTATCCTAGAAAAAACTAGCTAAGAAAGTATTAGCTAGGTTAAGTATCTAAGACTATGCTTGTCTTGTCAGCTAGATGCAATACAAAGTAGACATCAAGACCATAATGCATCTCATAAGCCTTGGTATGTCCATTGACTAGCTACCCTTGTCGTTGTTTGTACTGGTAGCATCCAGAATGTTCTCACTCTTCGTGGTGATCCATGTCCTATAATCATTGTTTGTACTCTTAGCATCTAAAATGTTCTCACTCTTCGTGATGATCTTCCTCCCCTTTATAGGACATAGATCCTTTGCAGTACAAGTTTTATACCATAGAGTGTTGTGCACATTTGAATACTGTCACATGTTCAATTTCAGACATGGATTGATGTGATAACAGTTGAGAGATAAAGTATTTATTAGGTGCCATATAAGTGTGATCAGGTTAAGCATGTCAAATCCAAAAATGGGGACTAATTTGGCATGGCAACTACCTTTACCTTATTTCTAATATGTCCATTTCTTGATTTCCTCTCAAATCTAATGGTAATCCTCATATTCTCTCTCCCTCCACCCTTCTCTCTCTTTATATATATATATAGACTTAGCTATATTTGAATGTACCAAGTTTAAGATTCGGTCATCTTCTCCGTCCTTAAATCCATAATTCGAAAACTATCTCATCTTTTTTACTTTTTGCATTTTTGAAATTTATGAACTTTGTAAATTCAAGAATAAAGAAGATGACCGGATATAGAATTGGTTACATTCATATGTAGTCAAGTCTATTTTTATATATATAAATATAGGTGATATATTACTAAGGAAGAGGGAAATAAGGAACCAAGATGTAATTTTTATGATTTAATTAGCTTAAATCACGAACGAAGGTGAACATTGAATTTGAGTGCATAAAACCTTAATCAAAAGAAAAGAAGATCAAACAATGGATTGAAGACTCCAACATCGAATCAACCTCAAAATTCCAACTCAAGAGGAAAGAAAAACAACGATCAATTGTAGCACATGAATTTCACATAAAACAATTATAGATTTTGTATGATGAGGATGATATTATCGAGCAGCTTAAGAAATACAAATTCAATTTTTAATTACATATCATAATAAATTCATTCGAGGACTAATTTCATGCCCACTTCCTTCGACCAGAAGGGCCATCGATCTACAATCTTCTTCTATAAATATTCAAAAATACATATACAGGCAAGTTCAATAAAATTCAATGCCACCAAAAAAACTCCCATTCAGAGCTCAAAGCAAAAGAATATTAAAAAAAAAAAAAAAATCTATGAACTATTTTTCTTAAATCGGACTTCTCTTGTTGAAAAGGATTGACAAATTTCTTGGAAACCTATAAGTAAAAAATAATGCCAATGGATACTTGCTGGACAGGAGAGCACATGATAAACATACTACAGCTGTCGATTGCTTGGCATGTACTGATACTTGAATTTGCACGCGCGCGCGCGCACACAGAGAGAGACTAACTGTCAAATGATACACAGTTTTTTCTTCATCAGTTTGATCTTTGAGATCAAAGTCTCACCAATAGAAATAGGTTTTTCTTTAACAAACAAATGCACAAGTATTCTGGACACATTCTTGAAAAGAAATCAGAAAAGAACGACATAAGACTATCGCTTTCTCGGTCGGTTAACGGGAACATATCAAAAAAGTTGGGAGAACCAATATCACAGTACAAACATAGATGATTCGTAAGAAAACCACAATAACTACTGGCTGCATCGTATCAAGTTATTCATCATCTTTGTATGGGTACTCCTCTGGAACTTGCTTTACCAGTTTTACTCGCAATTCATATGCATCATCACCATGTAGCATATCCCGAACCCAGGTGACTTCAGTCTTCATTGACACCTAAATCAACCACAACAGATCACTCTAAACAACAAATAAAAATAGTACATACAAAACCATAGAATGTTATAGAATACATGATATATTCATGTGATGATATAATCATTGGCAAGCAAAAACTTTAACTATGTGAAATATTTTATTTCTTAAGTAATTTTGCAAGTTCCAGTGGATGAACTAAAATTTGGAGAGCCAATGTCTAGTCTCCACTTCCCAATATCATGCACTGTAGTCATCCACAGCGAAACTATTTAAGGCCTTCCAGTCACAATTCTTGGTAAGATATAAAGAATGCAGGGATAAAAAAAGGGATGACCTCTTCTAGAAAGGAATATACATCTACTTTCTGTAGGGAGATATAAGAAAACAAATCTTGTATGCTTTCAACATCTAACTGACATATTGGAGTTGTGTTATCAAACTGCGGCCTCTTGGCAAACCCATATAATATTCATCAATCTAAGCAGTATCGTGGCATACTCATCCTATGAAATAATGCTGAAAAGAGATGATGTGTATTGTCTATTCATCAAACGAGGAACACTTTCCTTTCAGAGAAAAAGTTGCCAAATTTTTATTTGAACTGGATTGTCAAGATCCCACTTACATGCAAAATAAGTTACTTCTCTTTTATCTAGATGGATTTTATACTCCATACCAGAAGCACTTACCATGTGAATAATGCACTTCTTATTGACTTAAATTAGTTAACTTCAACAGAAGTGCACTAACGATAGATAGCATATATTGTTCTTAAGATGGGGTGAAAGCATCTGCACCAGGTACAGTGGGTACAGTGGAAGCAGGCTTCTAAAGCATTTCAGCACCCTTTGTACCAATAATAATAAAAATGGTAAATAAAAAAGAGCACTTCATTAGATTGCTTATTGTTCACTCAGATGCAGTCACAAGACAATAAAAATGGAGAGCTTATTAGAAGTAAGAAACCAACCATCTCCAATGCACCTCTTATAACCCCACTCAAGATGTTGCAGTAGTGAAGACCTTGGCATGTATCAGGAAGTTCAACAAAGTCTACCAAGGGATTATCCTCCAAAACAAGGCTGCAAGTTGTCCCCTCAGCATCCCAATTGGTCACAGAAGCAGTGACCCCTAAGAACATTTTGAAACCAACCTGTTTCAGGAGCACTATTAAGCCTGTGACAAATAATCTATCCACAAAAAATGCTACTAGTATTGAACTAAGACAGCACACCTGTAAAGAAGCATATCTCAAGAAAGAAGCCAAAAAGAAAAGAAAATTTATAATAGGCTAATAAAACTTAAATGAAAATTCATTTCAAAGATCAAATATAAGCCATCTATATTCATAGTATAGTTATTGGTTCATACAAGCCAATCAAAGACATATGCTATTCATCCGATTGATCAGTCTGCATATTATTGGCAGGAAAGGATGATGCAACTATAATTAAGCTCAGCACAATCAAGTAATTGTTTTCTATACTACAATAGCAAACAGGAAATTGTTAGCCTCATGCATCATAATACAAAAAGTCATTCAGGAGGCAAAATCAAACAAGATATAGTAGACAGAAAAACTAAATGTATAAAAGAATGAATCGATAACAGATTATATAATACTAATAAGTAATAAAATTCTTCATATTAAGCAGCAGCCACAATGTTGGAAATCATTAGCATCACTGATATATTTGCACCGCACATGGTTCAACTTTAATGGACCCTGGGGAGGGGGCAGAGAGAGAGAGAGAGAGAGAGATGGTTTATTGGTGATTAGTTGTATTGCATTTAATGCACCCAAGTAATCTAATCAGATAAATTTTCATCTAATTGGGCATGAGATCTGTATTGATAGTTCAAGATATGACATTACAGTTGCATATCCAGTATTATGCATTTCCTGATATGCCTATAATAATCATGATAAAACAAGATTCAGGAACAAAACAAATTTCTTGCAAAGGGCAAAAGTAACAGATACAAAACCTCTAATTCTTGATTTTTAATATAGTAGAATAAGTGGGGCACTGAGAAAGTTACACAAGCCAGTGATGAATGATGCAATGATATCTAGAATGAGTAGAAGGGTTGGGTTGAAACCAGGCCAGAACAATAACCCTTCAAAGTGTACCCAACTGATCTATAATCAAGTTGGAAGGAATAAGTCAATACCAAATATATTTAGTGGCTGTTTGGTTGCCTGCAAATAGGCAAGCAGCAAACCGAATTGCTATAACTTGAGGAAGGCTATTTGCAGCTGTTTGGTTGCCTACAACTCATTTGCAAGGCTGTAACCAAATTGCTACACACACACACACACACAGAGCACGCTCAAATCAAATGGAAATGTCGACTGTTTTCAATTGCAAATTCTCATAACCGTAAATGAGCATAACTTCAAACACATATTGAGATAGTCTAAAACACCTTTGCAATTACATCAGCTGTCTCCTTGAAGTCAACGCATCTGGATACATTGGACTTCGCTAGAAACTCATCAATCAATCGAACTCCAATATTATAACCCCTGCAAAATATGTCATGAGATACCAGAACAAAGTAACAATATGCAATGCCAGACCAACTCAAACAATAAACAGTCAAATATGCAGTACAGCTACTAATATTAAGAGAGCAAGCTCGATAGAATTGTATTGCAGCATTTAATAAGATACACATCACAGAGCAGCATTTATAAGATACATAGGCAGTGATAGGCTCTTGGGATATTGCAACTGGAATAACTGAAACATAGTTTGGTTTCAGTCACATAGAGAGAGAAAAACCCAAAGGATGCTTAAGCTGTCTAGTGGCTGTAAGTTGACAAGAACTTAAAGTGACACAAAAAGAAAAAAGCATATTCCAGAGAAAGGAAGAAGTTTCATTTCACAGTCATTCAGTTCACTGGAAATGAAAAATCATGCGGGGATTTAGATCAATCATGATCAGCTTCCTTTGATGGTCATCAGAAGCTGCATTGGTGGGCTGAGCAAGAGAGTGCTGAAAACTGCCAGCAATCATCGATGATGGTAAGTAATGCAGGCACATATAGCGACAAACAATAGTGTGAGAGTGAGTGAGAAAGTGCATGTGTGCGCACATGCATATGAGAGAGAAAGAGAGAGGAGGAGGAGGAGGAGGAGGAGGTGGTGGTGGTGGTGGTGGTAGTGGTGGTGAGGGAATGAATGGGAAGAGAGCTCGAGCAGTGCCAAGCGGACAGGATTGTAAGGAGGGAAGCATAAGCGGATGTTCCCAGGTGCAAACAAGGAAAAGTGAAGGCCTGTTCAGTTGTGAAAAACAATTTTTCATTCTTCATCTTTAGTTTTTATCTCTATTTCCAATTTTTCTTTCCCATAGAAAATCTAAAAAACATGTTCATTCATTGAAAATGGGAAATCATTTTTCAATTTAAAAAATTAAAAAAAGATGGATCACGGAGGATAATTGATAGTGGAGATATGATGTTGGGTGGTGGAGGGGGTGGTGGTGGCAGTGGATGGTATAGGTATAATAGTGGTGGTGGTGGTGATGGTGATGGTGGAGGTGGAGGTGGTGGTGGTGGTGAGTGTAGTGGAGGCATGGTGGTGGTGGAAGTATGGAAGTGAGTGGTGGAGATGGGTGGCAATGGAGGTATAGTGGTGATGGTGGTCGTGGCCCTGGTGGCGGGTAGTGGTGGTATGACAGTAGTAGTGGCAGTGACGAGGGACGAGCGGTAGTGGTATGATTGTGGTGGTGGAGGAATGTGGTAGAGGTGTGGTGATAGTGGCAATAATAGAGGATGGTAGATGTAATGGAGGTATGGTGATGATGATAGTGATGTCGCGTGGTAGGTATAATGGAGATATGGTGATAGTGGTTGGGGCACTAATGGTGAGTAGTGAAGATATGGTGATAGTGGTATTGGTCATGTTGATAGTAGCGATGTGGTCGCGGCAATGGTGAATGATGGTTGGTGGTGGAGGCATGGTGGTGGGTGACGAAAGGGGTGGCAGTGGTCGTAGTGGGTGGTGAAGGTAATGATGATGGTGGTGGTGATGGAAGATGATAGGTGTGGTGAAGGTATAATAGTAGTGGTAATGATGGAAGGTGGTGAAGGTATGGTGGTGGGTGTAGGAGGTAACGATGGTGGAAGTATGGTGGTAGTGGTGGTCATGGTGGGTGGTGAAGGTATGATGGTAGTGGTGGTAATGATAGAAGATAGTGAATGGTGGTGGTAAGGTGATTCTGCTAGTCGTGGTAATGGCAGTAGAAGTGGGTAGTTGGTAGTGAAGATGGTGATGGATGGTAGAGATATGGTAGTAAAAAATAGGGAGAAAATACGGCTTTATTTTGAAAAAAAAATAATGGAAAACAATCCAAATATGTTTTCTAGGCCTAGAATATTTTTGAAAAATTGAAAAATATAATTTTTCAGTTTTCTATTTGGAAAATATTAAATTTGAACACAAAATCCTGTTTTCTATCCTCCATTAAAAAAAAAAAAACGAAAAACACCCTCAATTTTTCACAACTAAACAGGCCCTAATCTTTCTATTTTCCAAATATTTTAGGTGGAAAAGGCTCCGATTTCCAAAAGATTAGAAATTATTTCTATATTCTATAATTTTCTGAATTCTAAGAAGACAAATAGATATGAAAAATTATTTCCATATTTGAATATTAGACATTTATTTCCATATTCTATTATTTATTTCCACAAAATTTTGTTGGTCTTTTCCATGGGGAACTAAAGAGACCTTCAACATATGCATTAGATAGATCTAGAAAAGCACACAATGAATTGATTAGATGACCAAAATAGCCCATTGTCACCATGTAGATAATATCTTCACATCCTTAGGATACACTACATGTGTTTTAATGAAATATGAATTAAAAAATAAGCTACAAAATCCAGCATATGTTGAGGAAAAAAATAATATGACTAGTTCACTATTCAAATAATATTCACTAAACTTAAAAGTTTATGAAGTCATTTCATAGATACAGATAAAACCAGGAAGACAAGAGATAATACATTCAACTTTGATCTACTCAGGAATTTTAATCATTCAGTCAAATGTTACTAGACCTAAGATTTTTTTTTCTCAACAATCTTTGATTAAATCTGAAAACATGTACCGTACAACACTTGATACAGTAGAAAAATGACTATAGAGAATAGAGGAATGAAAAATGAAAAAATGTCAACAAAAATATTAAGGAAAACAAGCATGGATTAATATTTTTATCACATAGTTAAAACCAAAGGTCTGCTATACCAACCATACCATACCTTACTCATAAGAAACCAATATGGTACTGAGTTTTGATTCAATATGAACCGAACCTATTTGAACCGACCATACCGTCCGATACTGACTGGCACCACTTGGTACCAAGTGGTTAAAAATGGAAAAAAAGGATACCCTACCTCAGTATGGGGTGCATACCATACGATACTAACTCAAATTGGACTAAACCAGTAATGTACCAGTATGGGTGTCGACATCGATCTTGCTGACTTTGGTTAACACAATAGGAAAATTTCTTAAGATAAATATGACTATCATAACAGAGTTGAGGGAATGTACAGGGCTAGATTTCAAATGGTCCACAGCTTTTTCTGTGGTGTGTATATTTGTCTGTGTGTGTTTTGGGGAGGTAGAACACATAGAAATGGTGGTTTCATGTATACACAGAGGAGAAATGTGTGAAAAAGATAAAAAGTGTGCATTGAAAGGGAGACTATTTAGACTTACTAATGGAATATTTCTGACTATATTTGTTGTATCTTCTTGTCAATGTGTCTTTTTCGCTTGTATGCTTTAATGCTAAAGGCTTCCTTATCAATCTACAAAAAGACATGTATATGCATTGCAGAATGTGTTACCCCTGTGGATTCACATCCAATTGCTCTATGATGATCTCACCTCGTCCACATTGCTGGCAAAAAGGACAACAATGCATGAACAAGTAGGCATATGTTTACAGGGAAATAAAAAAGGTTCTGTAGGGACCAGCTGAAACTTACCCTTGTCCAAAGCATGCCAAAACAAATCGTACCTGTTCTCCTAAAATAACAAAACACATCACCATGCATGTTTAAGGAAATTCCATTTTTCTCTTCCACTTCCACTTTTTTTTTTTTTTTGGTGTACTTGATACTCTCTTGACTAAATCACAAAAGTGCATGTTTGATGAGAATTTGATTCCAAAGTTGTGATGTTGTGATTTGAAAGAAACCCTCCTGACATTTATTCTTTGTGAATAGTTTTAGTAATATATATTTTTTAAAATTATATGAAGACAACCAAAACCATCCAAGCCTTGTATCCTATTTGAGATCTTGCTAACTAAGGGATCCAGACCAGTCATTTAGCAAATATTGGCCAAGAGATCAGAGGAGTTGAATTTTCCCACACCTTTACTTCTCAACCAACGTACTTGCCTCACCCTTCACTTTCTTTTCTTTTGCTTGTTAACTCTTAAATTAATGTAGTCCAATTTTAGAAGAGTCTTATTGTTGAGGCCTCAATTCTTAATTTGTTTGCTAACTTTTTTTTAAAAAAAATAATGAAGACATTCCTCTTGGATGCCAAAATTTGATAATATTGAGTTTATTTCAACTAGTATTAGTATAACACTGACATTTATTGACAGCATGTTTTGGGTGTGGTAGATGTAAGAAACATACTCATTCTAATCAATTAATCATGGCATCAAAATACTAAGACAGGATTAGGGACATCAATCTATCATTTTTTTTATTTCTAATGTCATATAATTAAATTTTTAAAATTAGTTAGTTAAATAAATGATTCAGAATAAATCTATGCCACTTAAGATTCAGTTGTTATGTATGCATGGGAAAAGACATTCTCAATATGTTAACACAATAAAATGAAGTTCATGTTATCTTTATAAATTCCTCTCTTTTTTCTCATGCATGGTGAATTCCATGCTTATTCAGTACTCTGGGCTTGAATTGCTCTTGCATTGACCATGGACTCAATGAGAGCTACCCAGTCCAGTCATGAATTTTCTATGATCTAATCTAATAAACAGACATAACATCCTTCTAGGACTCCAATTGTTAATATCAGCTCTCATCAATTGGTAGCAAAGGTCCCAAAACTCATGCCACAAGCTCCAATAACATGATAAACCACTAGGCTGTATCAATTGATTTGTTAATGAGACAACTGAAAGTGCAATTGACAAGGCATTAGAGCAGATGGATGAAAAGTTTGATGAGCTTGAATGCTTGATTTTATGATGATTCAACTTATATATGTTTATTCTTTGGGAAATTTATTTCCACATGCCAAACAGATGATATTCCATTCCACAAAAGGGGGGTGTTAAAATAGATTAATGAATTCCACCTTCTTTTTGCTTTCTCTCTTCTTTTCCCATAAATAATAGACTCCAAGATTCAGTTGTTTTTATGGGATTTAGAAATTGTACTTACATATAGTCACAATCTCAATTGGAACTCCTGTCCCCAATTTTTCTTTAAGCAGATTAAAAGAAAAATCTGAACCTCTTCAAAGACGCAGCTATGAAGATCAATTCTCACTAAAGACCCTCAATTAGAATACTCGACTTTAATTCTGCATTCTGTTCTCTATTGTGGACCCTATTTAAAAGCTTATTGTCATTTTATCAAATGAATACTATGTGTCACTGATACCAGTTCATGACGATTTGACACCAGTCTGTAAAGCTTAGTACCACTCTGTACTAAGCCTAAGGTTCTTTTTCCTGTTTTGTCATGGCACGGCAAGTGTTAGCATGTCACAACAAGTACCATATGAGCAGCACTTAAATCCTTGCTTTCCATGGCATCTTAGTCTTATTTTACCTTTGTATTCTTCCTATTGATTGTTTATCATTCATTTCTATCATTACAAATCCTCAGAGACATGTGTCGTGTATAAGGATTTAATAAGATGTGCCATATCTGTGTTGAATGTTCATCATAAGCCAGTGCAATAAGTACATTATCACATTCTGTCATGCTATGCTGATCATTTTCCAAGCATGATGCATGAGCACAGATGCAGAGTGAGATTCAGACATATATCTGGCTGTTATATTTGGTAAGGGAAAGGTATCAGGGGATAATTAGGAAAAATTAATGTTAACAAACTTTATTTATGGTAACTTTTTCAATATTTTATAGGATTGGAAAAGTTTAAAAAAAAATGTCTAAAATAATTTTCAAAGAATTTCATGTTCTAAATAAAATGAGAAAGTGACTATTTGTTGATAACTGCTAAGGTATTGGTGACTGATTAGTTCATAATGCCACTCTTGATTACAGTCATTCTAATGACTGTCACTTCTTTAATGCATTTTACACTAATACATTGCTCACGATCCATATAACTTAAGTAATGGTTAATGCTCCCATATATCCTAAATATTGGTTAATGCTCCCATATATCTTAAATAATGGTTGCTAGAAGTCATTTGGTTTAAATCCAAAAATCTGCTAGAGAGCATGACATGCACCTACAATCATGAAAACATGTCCGAGGCAACTCTTTAAAATAGACATGAGATAACAATAGTGCTGAGGCATATTAACAAAGAAAGACATAAATATATGTCCTTGAAACATGGACCAGCAAAAATAATAGTAAAACAAACATTTTATGTCATAGTACATCGTACTGGTACATATCACTTTATATCGATGTACAATATTAATACTAAATCAAGTCTCAATATGTCAAAGCTGACACATATTAGTCGTACAAACACTATACCGATATGATACTAGTACAATAACAACAACAAAACTTTAATACTAAACTAGTTGGGATTGGCAACAAGAATCCTTTTTCTCTATTCTGCTCGATTATGGGTCATATTTTCTATAAGATGCAACAATTTTAAATATTTTTTTATTGCTTCCTCCCATATCGAAAATTATCACTTTTACAAACTTCATAATTCTTAATTTTTACTCTACATTCATCTCTATAACTAAAGCAAAAAAGTAAGGGCTAACAGCAGATTTTTAATGTAAATCTACTATAATAGAAAATCACTGGTATTATCATCAATAATTCTTACACTAGTAACTAATCCACCATGCATATCTTTTATTACGTTAATCTATCTAAAGGAAACTCCTTTCTTTTCTAATACACACCATTCTAGGAACTCTATCATATGCTTTTTCTAAATCAATAAAAACATATAAAGATCTTATTTCTTATTTCTATAATTCTCTATTAACCTCTTAAGAAGAAAATAAACTTTTATAATAAATCTTTCTAATATAAACCAAATTGATTCTCTGATTTTTTTAATACATTTCAACCTATGCTCAATTACCTTCTCCCAAAGTTTCATAGTAGGACTCATGAAATTGTCTTGTATATCTCTTTTATTCTTATAAATTGGTACTATAGTGTTCTTCCTCCATTCATTTGGCACCTTTTTAGTCTTTAAAAATCTTATTAAATAAATTAGTCACCCAAGTTACTCCAGCCTCATCTAAACATTTACAAAACTTGATAGAAATCTTATCAGGTTACACTGCTCTTCCTATTTTTATTTTTCTATAGCATATTTACCTCAGATATCGTAATCTATGAGTATAAATCATGATTTTATTCTCAATGGAACTATAAGGCATCTTAAATTATTTATATAATTTTTATTTAATAATTTATTAAAATAGTTTCTTTATTTTTCTTTGATCCCGTTCTTTTTAACCAAAACTTTTTGATCATTATATTTGATGCATTTAACGTAAATTATATCTCTAGTTTTTTCTTAATCCGACAATTTTATATATATCTTTTTCTTCATCTTTAGTTTCTAGCTTATAATTTAATTCTCCATATACCTCACATGCAGCCTAATCCTCAGATTCTTATACTTTTTTATCCTTCTCTTCCATTTTCAAATATATATATTTATAATCATCAGTCTTACTTAATATGTTTGGTATCCTTATTATCTACTTTAAATTTTTAGGGAAATTTTAAGCATCTAAGTGTTGAGAACCTTTATGGTCACCTGTCTTTGCTAGTGCTCTTAAACACCAAGGGCTGCTTAGGATATATAACAAAAGCAATACTCACCCACAAACTTTACCTCCATCTATCTGCTTGATGTGCTCTGCATGCTTAACCTCCAAGATTATTTCTCTTGTCATATTCTTATTTAAAGTTCAAAAATTATGACAATACCTTTTTCAAAAATTATCCAATATAAAAGAATGAGAACCACTAGTTACAAATTAGAGAATTAGAATCTTTAATACCTACCACAAGCTCTCAAATGAAGAAGATAGACATCCACATCAAACAAAACCCTATCTTGATAAAGAAGTAGATGGTAGCTAACAGGTTTACAAAGGCATACTCACTAAAATACCAAAAAAATGTAATTTCTCACAAGATTTGATTATTAATACAATCCATTAGAATTGAAGAAGACCTCTTCATCATGCTAAATTTCAATTCCAATTTCCAACATAAGACAAGGAATCATAAAGGAAATCTGTCAGTTAATAATTTAAAAGTTTCAAACTTTTAATTTGGTTGGAGAAATATTAATTGGTTAATCCTTAATTTTATCTCTTCATTCATAGGAATGTCTAAGAGAAACAGGATGACAATTGACTTTCATGACTCCAGTTTCATTAAGGTTGGCCTGACTGCTTCAGCCGCTTGTTAATCTCAATATACGAGCCTTGTCACTAAAACTGGGGTATACCTCAGTTTAGCCATTGTGAGTGAGTCATTCGATGGAGCAGTTTAGCTTCTCCTATTAAATTAATGTTTCCACGGTAAATGTTTAGTAAATCCGTTACAACCATAAATTAAACCAAATCAACACCATAATTCCAAAAAAAAAAAAAAAAAAAAAAAAAATCCCGATTCCTTCCTCCAGCCAGAATTCTCCATATGAATTAATCCGTAGAGTGCCAGGTCTCGCTTCGCTTTCCTCGCAATGCCTCACAATATAACACTAAAATAATTTATTATAGATCTAAATTCATGAAATCGTGAAGTTAATTTACCTATCCAACTTCAAATCATGAAACCATAAAAAAAAAAAAAGAAAACAGCAAAAGATTTTTCAGGGAAATATATAAAAATCGAAGAGTTAAAGGAGGTGAAGAGTACATCTGATCGAGCTGCTTGTTGACCTCCTCCACTTCCTCCAGGTCCGTGAGGAGCTGCCGCACAATCGCCCCATATGTGAGGGTGAAAAGCTCCGCGTTCTGCCCGGAAAAAAAGTAAAATTAGCACAAAAACAAATTATCGAATAAGGGATCGAGTGAATAGATCAGGGAATAGGAGGAATGGGAGGAACAGGGTTAGGGTTTTGGTTTCTTACGACGCGTTCGACGCTGGCGAAGAGAGCATCCCCGGTCTTTGGAGCAAGAGGAGCCATCAGAGTCGCAGGCCAAATGAACCAGTGGTTGGCTTCGGCGACGCCTCCCACCGAATGTGTTATGAAGTTACGGCCGTTGTAACGGCCGTAGAGGCCCACCCCGTTATACCACTCCTGAAATTTAAATGCCTATAACCACATTTGATTTATATAACCATTTAATTATAGATTATTGGATATCTCATATTAATATATTTTGTTAATAAATCAGATTATCAAAAATTTAAATAAAAATTATATTCAATTTTAAAAAATATTTCTATCTTTCAAACTAAAAAGAAACCAAAGCAATATTCTCAAATATAATAGTTATATATTGCAAAAAATATATAATATTAATTATATTATTATTTTAATATAATATGATATAAATTATTATTATTATATAGAATATATAATTAGCACATAATAATAGAATTTATTATAAATATAATATAATTATTATAATATTATATTATTTAATATAATATTTATTAAAAATATTTTATAAAAATTAAAAATTTATAAAAATGATATGCATAATTTTATTATAAGAAAATAATTATTATAATTATTTAATGCAATTAAATATTAGAAAAATATTATTATTAATAACATTAATAATGCTATATATAGTATAATAATTAATATATAATATCATAATAATAATAACTATAATTTATTATATTAATAAAAATATTGTAATATAAAATATATATTATATTCATAATATTATATTATAAAATAAATTTAATATAAAATAATATTATAATTTTATTATAATAATAATTTATTAATATTATTTAAATTATATTAATTATATGATAAATTTAATATTATCGAAATATTATAATGCCATAATTAGATAGGAAAATATTATATTTTGATTTTTTCATGATCTCTTATTTCACTACGTGTCCGTGTCAGTCTTTTGGATCGGATTATTTTATCATATGATTATTGTGTTCATTTAGTCTTTTGTATTGGATTTTCACAATAGTTACTTGGCACCATGGTTAAGTATATGCTCCTTGTCTTAGCTAGTTTGAGTAGTTTTATCATGATGTAATGTCATTTGTCATTATTCATCTATATTTATTATCTTATTTTTTGTTTGATAGGAAAGAAGGTATATTCAAGTCATGTCTCCCTTTAAGGCCATGTTTAGTATGGTGGATGGGATAGGATTAGATTGAAAATCCAGTCTAATCCAACATTTGAAACATCAAAGAATGGCCGTGGATTGGATCAACAATCCCATGTCGCTCTAATCCCGTGCGGCGAGCCAAACACAACCTAAAAGCTAGGTTAGTGATGTAGAGGCTAAGCCATATCTTCCTTTAAAGGCTATGTCAGTGATGTAAAGGCCATGTTAGCAATTTCTATTCTCGGTCTTTCCTCCTTTAAGGCCATGTTAGTGATATCTATTCTTAATCTTTCTTTAAAGGCCATGGTAGTGATGTTAAGGCCATGTTTATATATGTATGTTATTATATCATTCTAAATAAATGAGACACTTTTTCTAAGAAAACAAAAGTGTGGAGGAGGTGAGATAGAGAATAGTATATATTATATAATATATTATAAGTATTATGAAATAAATAAATATACATATTTTCACATGTCTAATGCGACTAATGAAAATATTCATTTAAAGGCCCATCTAATCCCCATGATTAGGATCAACAAGATGCCTTATAATAACTATTTACCCTATTAATATATATATAGGAAGCATCTCTCCATATGTAGAGAAGCTAAAAAATAGCTCATAAGTTCTCTTTTTCTTCTTCGGCTCAACATTTCATTTTTTCTCCACCTCTTTTTTCATCAATTGAATAACCATTTTCCTTTCCTTATAAAAGCTCAAGAAAGAGGAAGAAGACTCCCTTTTTATTTTCCATGATTAATTCCATGTAGCTCCCCTTAACTATGGAGTATTTGTACATTTCTCCCTAAATTTAAAAAAATCACAATCAACCCCCCAATTTTGATTTAAGTTGCAATTAGCTCCTATCATTTAAATTGGATGTTAAAAGAAATGAAAAGTGATCACATGATTATCACATGACCGTTAAAAAAATTAGATTTTTATAATAAATGATATAATAAAGATTAACAGCATCCATCTTTTAAAGAAAATGGTCTTGATCAAGAGTACAATCATCTTTTTCTTTTTTTGGTATGCCAAATAGCATCTGTAGTGGTCACGTGACAATCACATGTCAACTTCTCTATTATTTTTAACCCCATATTTAAACAGCAAAGGCTAATTGCAACTGAAATCGAAATTAGAAGGTTGAATGCAATTTTTTTTAGTTTAGGAAGGGATATGCGAATACCTCATATTTAACGAGGGTTAAGTGGAATTAACTCTATTTTTCATCTCTTTCATCAGCAACAACAAAGGTTCTCTAACCTTCTCATCATCTAATTGGATTTAAAAAAACTAAGAGAAAATGACAAGAAAATAGAAACATAAAAAAAGAGGTGTGTCACTACTTGGATTTCAGCCCCTTAGCTTGATTTTTTTTCTATTTTTCTAAAGCTATAAGTTGAGTCTTTCAACCCATTTCTTGATTCACTTGTTGTTTAGATGTGCCCTAACCCTAAATTTGGGGTTATTTTTGTGTTTAATTCATGTAATACTTTAAAATTATCTTGCAGCCCTATTTAGTTATGTTATTATATCTTTCACTTAGTTTGTTATTTTCAGCTTGAATGGTAGTTTTTAGGGCAAATAAAATAGCGGATTATACATCTTAGGGATAGATGTTTTTAGGATGACAAGAAAATTTTGAGTACAGTGGATCGTCCTTGGGGCCTCTCCACAAAGATATTTCTCAATCTTTATGTTTTGAGACTCAACTATTCAAGCATGAAACTATATTTCAATAGACCTATACAAGGTATTTGATTTAACGTCTCAGTAACCTAGAGGCTTTATATTCTAAATTTTTCTTTATGCTATCGTTTGAAACTTCTATTGCTAGCATTTCTTCTAAAAGATTTGTTACTTTGTAAAATAAAACCCACTAGAAAATCAAGTGAATGGGTGAAGAAAAAAAAATGATTTCCAAGGTAATGTTTTGTTGGAACCTACAAAAAGCTATGCTGAAATGTTTGCATAAATTGTGCTTTAAATATGAGTATAAAATGAATTTTAGATATGCTGAAACTATTGTATCAAATGAGTTTCAATGTATGCTAAAAACTGTGCTGAAACTATTGTATCAAATGAGTTTGAAATATTGAAACTATGCTAAAACTATTGTATCAAATGGGTATTCAATGTATGCTGAGACTATGCTAAAACTATTGTATCTAATGGGTTTCATTTTATGTAAAAACTATGCTGAAATTTTTGTGTGAAATGTGCTTTAAATATGTAGTATAAAGTGGATTTGAAATTATTGCATCAAATAGGTTTTTAAGTATACTGAACTTAGTTGAGCAAAGAGGGCTAAATACCCTTGGGTGAAAGAACTTAAATATTTGGAAGATGTAATGACCCCTTATGTAGAGGGCCCAATCCAGTCAGTATGAAAATAGATCATATGCGGTAGATTTTAGTTGTTTTCAAAAGATATACGGGACCGAATTTTCAAAAAAAGCCTTGTGTAGTTGATTATTTATGCATGCTAATCAATCTCATGTGAGCCTAATATTTATGCTCTTCTAAATATTATTCCTTTCTTGTTTGTATATTTATTAAGAATAATTTATCAAAGTAGAATTGAACATTTTCTCTTCGGGTAGATTTTATTTTTGGCACATAATTCATATTTTCAACTTGTGAATGAAAGGGGGAGTGAGAATGAACCTATTGGGTAATGTTTTGCTCACCCTATAATTTTTTCTTAACAAATTTGGAGAAGCACGATGCATGAGTTTGAGATATGCATGTTGGTGGATAGTGGGAGCTCATGAATATTAGTGTTTTCTTGAATGCGAGAACATATAAATCAAGTTATATTTTAGGTTTGATAATTTTGAATGTATATATTTATTTCTATTTTAGTGAGCATGTTTTAAAAGGCTTTGAAAGCCTAATTTTTATAATGTATCATAAACCATATGTACTTAAACGATAAACTTCAGCATTATGACTACTCTTATATATCTATAGGTTATTTAGTTTTGGAAAGAAAGCTCTCTAAAATAGTTCAATAAATTGTTTAGATATTGAGCCTAGTTTCGAACTGACAGAACTTTTGAATAGTAAATAGCTATTCCATTAAAAAGTCTTCTCTTAAGTTTCATAATTCAAGGCTTAATTTTATTTACATATGTTCTATGCAAGAGAATGTTGAAAAAGTAGAATATTTCAACCTCAATATATCTCAATATATTTTGGATATGAACTACCTATCACACTTATTTATTATATTAATGGATATTTTAGGCTTCATATCTTATTGACTTTTAATCCAGTAATGTATGGTCGGTCACAACTGCAAGCTCCAAGGGAAAGCTTGATTATATTTTGAAGAGATCTATTTTATAATAATCAACAAATAATAAACCTTTTGGCTAGTCGTGATGCTAACATTTACATACATGCTTATTTATATGTTTAGGCTAGTCTAATTTAGATGATCATGATTGCTTTGATGAAATGTTGATGTTATATTATAATTGGTTTGACATGCTATTTTTTTTAAAAATGATATACTTCTTAATATATATATATATATAAGAATTTATGATTTTGCACTTTGTGAAGGAATTCCACCAAAAAGAGGGCCCAACACATCTCATACCCAACCTTAACCTAAGGGAAATCTATCTGGGGTAAATTTGCCTAAGGTATTTAGAATACTCTAGGGTATGGCAAAGATAATGGAAAGGCAAATGACTAGTACCCAAACTGCTACCCCAAATCAAACTTTTGGATCCACGGGAACTTCTAAGGTTAAGAGAAAGATGATCTTATTACGAGAGTTTACGAAACTAAATCTGCCCAACTTTTGTAGGGATTTAAATCCTAATGTTACTGAGGAGTGGTTGAAATAGATCAAGAAATTGATTGACATTATTGAGATACCTACAGAACATTAGGTTCTCATTGCCTCCTATATGTTGGAAGGGGAGGTAGATCATTAGTGGGATCAGATCAAGAGAACTCAAGATGTGGGTAAGATGACCTAGAAGGAGTTTAATTAGCAAGAGGTTTAATTAATACTATTTCATAAGGATCTCATATTCTTTCATTTTGGGGACAATCATTCTTAGGATCAATGACCCATTATTATTTCAAAGATGCTCCAATTCTTACAAAACCATTGGCATATGGCCCATCATACACATACAAGACCTAGAATCGAGTTTTCAGATCATATCTCGATCAATTTGTGATTGTTTTCATAGATGATATTTTAGTTTATTCTAGGTCTTATAGTGAGCATGAAAGACATCTTTAAGCTATGCTTTGAACTCTTTAAGTGCATAAATTGTATGATAAGAAATCTAAGTGTGAATTTTAGGCAAACAAGATTTAAGCTTTTGGGTCATGTGATTTCCAAAGATGGTATTTCAATAGATTCCTTCAAAGTGGATGAATTCTTTCATGAGAAAGACCAAACAATTTTTGTGAGGTACATAGTTTTCTTAGATTGGCTAGGTATTATCAAAGATTTGTAGAACACTTTTCCAAATTAGTCATTCCTTTAGCATGGTTGACTAGGAAAGGAATAAAGTTTGAATAGATTCTAGAGTGTAAAATTACATTCCAAAACTTAAAGAATCGATTCATTACTACACCCATCTTAATTATTCCAAACAATGATGAAAGCTATAGAGTCTATACTGATGCTTCAACTATGGGATTGGGATGTGTTCTAATGCAGCAAAGAAGGGTAGTAGCTTATGGTTCTTAGTAACTAAAGCCTTAGGAGTGAAATTATCTAGCCCATGACTTGGAACTAGCAGCTATTCGCCTTAAAGATTTGGTGAGCTATCTTTATGGAGTCCACTTCAAGATTTACTCTGATTATAAAAGCTTAAAGATCTAAGAACTTCATAGTTCTTAAAAAAAAAAAAAAAAAAAGGAGGAATATGAGATGAAAGTGATGAAAATGCATTATATATAGATTGTATTATCAGTATCAATTATTTAATATGTGCAATTTGGATCTAAAGGAGTTAAGATTTCAATTGAATTGTGAATTTGTTCCATAAGGCCATGCTTTGATATGATATTAATTGATGGTGATGTTTCATGGAACATTTGTTTTTTTTTTTTCTTTTTCTGATGTATAATGGAACTTGCTATTACATGAAAATTAGCCTAATAATACTTTCCACCTATTCTATAGTTGATCTAATGACATATGTCTCTTGTAATGATTTTTTTAATATATTATTTAGATATTTTCCTAATACAAAATATGAAACTAATATAGATATAATTATAAGGAAAAAATATTATTTAAAGTAATTATAAAATTATATAATATAAAGATAGGAATTAATTAGGACATTTTTCTCATATTTCTATGATTATATTATAAAAAAATAAATATTTAAAAGCAATTCGTGCAACATATGGGCATGTGACTGATAAATTTTTATAGCTAGCATCTTATAATTTACCTTTCACTCATCTTGAAAAAATGTTCAATCAAGATATTATAAGATTCAGCTCAAAACAATCCTAAGTAACTATAATGTTTCTAAATTATTAAGTTTTTAATTAAAGAAAAGCAAAATGACTAACTTGTTCACAAAAAAAAAAAGGAAAGTTTTCCGAGAGATTTTAGTTGCAACCAAAAATACCCTTTGTTTCTTTAATCGAAGCTCTAGGTCGGCAATTTTTATGCCGACACCCATCTTCGAGGTACAGACCTCCGCGATGTGAGCGGTGATCTGATGGCATGGGCTCAGAAGCTGGACCAGTGCTGCCGGTTCAATCTCAGCGAGGTGACACGACTTCGGCTCGTGAGGGCGTTAGGAGGCTCTGCATTTGCTCGAGGGCTTCTGCCCGCTTCTCTCTCTCTCTCTCTCTCTCTCTCTATGCACCGCGGAATGCCGACGAAAACCACGGCTATGGCTGCTCGTCTCTTGAACCGATCCAAAACCCTAACCCTAGCTCGCCTCCTGCATCCCGCCGCCCCGGTCGTTACCATCCCCTCCTCCCAAAGCCTCCGAGTTCTCCATTATATCTCTTCTCCGTCGCCCCTCCCCCCTCCCTGCCGCGGTCGCGTATCGCCCAGGTCCGCCGTCGCTGGAGTGGCTCCCATTACCCGTCTCCCTCCCTCCTTCTCCGCTGTGATCGATTCGGCTCGCAATCGCCCCCACAACGCTCTGGTCCGCACACCTGGCTCCGGAAAGGTATGCGCTTTTCGACTCTTCTTAAGCTTTGGTTGTAGCTTTGTTTTTTATGTTCCTAATGCTCTATTTTTTTGATCTTGGTATTTGGATATTTCGAGTCCATGCGACAATGAAACCTGTGATACTTCTCTAGCTAATTTGAGCTCGCTTCATAGAAGAATTTAAGGTTTCTCTGCTGTTTATGATTTATAGGGTTTTGATAATGGATATTTGTAGTCCATGTGACTGTAAATCCTATGATACTTCTGCTCCAGCTAATGTGAGCTCTGTAAAAGATGATGAATTCAGGGTTTTTCTGCTGTTTAGAGCTTAAGAAAGGGCAGCGCCTAGCAAGCTAGATATGCCCGTTATAATTCAAGAGGATGGTAGTTGATTGGGCGTATCACATTGCCGTGCAGTACAATGAATGATAGCATTGCTAGTTGCATGGATGAATATGGTACGTGGAAGTCTTGGGAGCATATATTTGGTAATACTGTCATGCAAAATAGACTATCAGACAAGTCCTTAAAGCTCATCAACTGATGCCTGCAGCATCTGCTGAGACCATACTCTAAAATAACTGCCTTTATCATGATTTCGGAGCTTCCCATTGCTTTTTGCATGTGAACAAGTATTTGAATATTGGCCATTATAAACTGGCATGAGAACTTCTATTTCTGTTATAAAAGTTGATAAATGATAGCCTTGGAGGGTGATAAATTAGTAGCATAGGCTGAGGTGCTGAGGCACTTAAGCAAGCCTCCTAGAAAGTAGTATCAGAATCTTAGGCATCTAGACTGCTGGAAATTTATATATGACTGTTAGTTTCATGGGCTTTTATGTCTTATGATTATTGTAAACTGATTACGTACCACTCTTGTTGCTTGTGGAAGATATTCTTGTTGTAGAAAATTTCAATAATCACAAACATAATGTTTTAAGATCCTGGACTGTTGGGATATAATTCCTAATTAAAAAGCTAACAACAGTTGTTTGCGGAAGATATTTTTGTTGTAGAAAATTTCAATAATCACAAACATAATGTTTTAAGATACTGGACTGCTGGGATATAATTCCTAATTAAAAAGCTAACAACAGTTGTACTTAATGAACTTAATAAGTTGAGGACCATGTGATCAGTTTGAGCTGCTTAACAAAAACCTTGAACAAGAAATATTTATCTGGTTCTCTGGCAATTAAGGAGAAGATTTATGTCAAAAAAATATGCGGGAATTTATAAGTTAACCTGACTTCTTGGTGTGGGACTGATTTTAATGTTTTTAGCAGAATAGCTCAAGGTGATGAATTTTGATAGTTTGCTTTCCTTAAGTCCTTAGTACTCTTAGTCAATCATATATGTGTGCCAATTTTGTGAAATCTTTCAAGTGAGCAAGTTTCAATGTAAGATTTCTTGGCACCAAGATTATGTTTTCTCCCAGCTTGTCATGTACTTCTTCTTTTTCTTCTTCTTCTTCTTTTTAAAGGTTTTCAATAATTCAATGCTATGCTTATACTATGTAACTTAACCTTTTAATGTTGCAACAATTGTAGATATTAGAACATCTTAGCGGTTCCGGTTCTGACATCAGTAGGATGATCAAGGTAGGAATATGAAAATGACTAAATTTTTCTCTGCTCTTTATTAAGTGAGAATAACTGAATCTTTCCCCCTTGAACTGCAGGGTGTAACAGGGGCTGAAGGTCTGTTCTATGGAAATCTATTGGAGTTGATAGTCTTTCCATCTCAAGTCATGATTTAGTAATGCACTTTTTTCATTTTTTTAACCTGAATGCAAAGATGTTGTGTGATATTTGTTTTTTCTTCCACTCTTTCTAGAGGGCGGACCTTCGTACAATGGTAAGGTTGGTTCATTGCACTCTAGGTATCACACCTTTGTACAATGATGAGAGCCTTGCGCACCATATCATCCTTTTTTTCGAATTTTAGATGACTGAATAGATAGATGCTGTTCATTAATCCATCCATCCATCTAATGTCTGCATCTGATTATTGTATATTCTTAAATGAATTCTTAAATTTTACCGGGCATGCATACTTATGCAAATAAGAATTCCAATTGGGATCAAGATTTCTTTGTCGAGGTATATCTTGAGCTAGGCATGCCTCTATAGGATTTAGATACTCATTTTAAAGCTGGCCATGTCTATGAGTTATTGTCAACTTGTAGCTAGTTTGCTGTTATGAAAGTCACATTTCAGGCTAATGTTTTAGTATAGTAAAAGAATTTGAGACTGAATCAAATTTGGAATTTTGTAAAAACAGCCAGCTTTACTTTGTGCAAATTGGGATTGCTTCTTTTTTTTTTTTCCCCTTTTTTTTTTCTTTCTTTATTTATAAGGAATGGCTGAGTTTTAAAAATTCTTGGCACCTTTTCACTGTTTCTAAGCATATAGATTTAATCTGTATGTTTAACTGGGGCTGGATGCACGTATATTTTGTGGTGAATGTACATAAGCAGCGAATGTGCATATTTTCATTTGAATGAAATATTTCTAGCACTACGGAATGCACATACTTGTCAAGTGTGCACTGCATATTCACAGATTGGAGAGTGTCTGTGGGGCTAGTGCGCAAAGTTTAACTAGGGCTGGATGCACATATATTGTGTGGTGAATGTACATAGGTAGTGAATGCACATATTTTCAATATTTTCATTTGAACGAAATATTTCTAGCACTACTGAATGCACATAATTGTTGAGTTTGCACTGCATATTCACAGATTGGAAGGTGTCTGTGTGGCTAGGGCTCAAAGTGTCCAAAAAATTATAAAACTTGGCCATTCTTGCAAAAAAGATAAAAGTAATCTGAATCTTCAAAACCAAAAATATCGGGTCATTTTTTCTTTAAATCAGATAAGGAAAGGTTTTTAGTGTATTTTGTGCTTATTTAGGAGTTATAGATGGTACACTATGAACTGGGAAGTGTTTGACTAGTGTAATAGTTTTCTTAGGAATTGTCCTAGTGGTTACACATGAAGTGAGCAATATTAAAAAGTTAAAAAAAACACCTTCTATTTGACTATTGAGTAAATTTATTTTTCTCATGATGGGTTCCATGCAATTCGAATGGTAAGATCTTATCCCCTTTGCTTTGCTACTGACATTTTAGCACGTTTAATTAATGTATTTACACTTCAACAACTTTAAATCCTTATTGTTCATATGTCCCTGACAAATGACTAGTGTTCATTGAGTCAGAGAAATATGTTCTTTATAGCTATTTAATGATATTTTGGACATCTGACTATGTTTTCTTATGATTGCTTGAGGCAAGATTTGATGATTTGTTAATGTTTTAAGATGAATGTGTGTACTTAGTCTGCCTCAACTCAAGGCACCAGTTGTTGCAAACCAAACAGAACCACAGTCAACTTAGCCCTTATGGAAACTCATGTTATTCCTTTCAAAAGACTTGCATAACATTTTTGGCCAAAGAATGACATCTACTTTATGAATGAGTACCACTGAAAAAACATGGCTGATTTTATAAAGTTACTCTAAATTTCAACTTATAAAGTTTTTCAGATCAATCTTGACTTAAAATTTAGCAATTAAATGTTTTAAGGTTCATTTTTTCTTTTTCTTTTTTTTTTAAAGCATCTCCACACAGTATGATGCAAAGTAATTTTTCATTTACAAGTCTTTTGGTTGTGATATTGCTGACTAATTTCACACTTCTACCTGTACCAACCTAACTGTTGGCTTTCCAGTTCTCTTGATTTGGTGGTTGGATTACCTATTGAAAACTGAAGTCCAATGTGACATGTTTTTAAAGCTCTAGAGTAAAATTATAATTAACAAAACTATTTGTCTTCAAATTTTCATGTACCCTTAATAGGCAACACACTTTTTTCTTGTTATCGTATGTTTCAATATATGTGCTTCCTTGTGCACAGTTTGCATGACGATTGTGTTCTTAGTGTGAGAACATTCTTCAGTCTATTGCACTAGATCCTTCATTTTCTCGTTCGTAATCTAGTTTTGTTATTATGATAACAAAGCTAGAATTCTGTAATTAGGATTAATATGACTTAGGTGAAATGTTTCTGTTCAGGAAGAATTAAGCTGACTTTTATGTGAGCATCGGAGATTTGCCAAAATTATGAGAGAAGCATGTGAAATTGATAATGTGAAATCTTTATACTAGGTGTGGTTTGCTGCACTTTTTCGGCAGTCTATGTTTTAGTCGTTAAATAAGAATGTAGGCAATCACCATATCATGCAAAATTGTGGGGGAAGATGCTTGATGGAAAATTTTCTGAATATCTGGGAAGCTTTATTAATTGTTAAACTTTTGTGAATATGGTTGAATTCATGAATATGTAAAAAAGAGCTTTGACTTAGACCTTGTTTGGCAAAGTTTTCGGATAGTTCAAAAGTGCTTTTGGAGGGATGAAACTGATTTTTAGTGTTTTTAGGATATTTAGTAAAAATTCTAAAAGCGCTTTTAAGATAATGAAAAAGCTATTAACATTTTACTTGGAAAAGATCAAATTTGGAGCTTTTTGAAAAGCTCTACTTAGGAGAGCTGTTTTCATTGGACATGAGGGTCACATATTTGATTATAGCAACATTTAATAATATAACATAATGACAATATAAAATAATTATAATAATATATTATATTATATTAAAATATTATTACTATAATAATATTACATTATAATCATTATTATATATTATAATGTTATTATATTATAATATTGTTGTAATAATATTACATTATAACCATTATTATATATTATAATATTACTATATTATTGTAATAATTTATAAATTTAAAATAATTTATAATAATGGTTTTTGATAATACAAATGGTTAGATAGCTGAAAGTACTATGCATTTGTCTTTTATCATTTTTCATTCTGATAACACTTTCTTAGTTTGATTACCAGATAGATGTTAAAGTTTTATAGTACTTTAAAAATGTAGTTATCAAAAAGCAAACAGTTTTGTACAAAAGCTATTGGAAATAAAGCTCTGCTATCAAAAGCTCTACTGCTATAGTTCTGCCAAAAGGAACCTCAATGAAGGTTTTGTAGCCTCTGAAGTTTCTTTGTGACCATGTGATGCTCCTTGAGAAGGAGCATAATGGACTATGGAAGTTGATTAAGAAGAATTATTTGTGATATCCTAGTATTATTTCTTGCACAATGGAAGTATTTGGTGGCAAGGTAACGAAAATGTGGATTAATAGAACAGCTCTTTGAATGTTCACAATTTTATGTGAAAATTATACCTCAAAATTTATTGCTTCTGCTTCCTGACAATGTAGAGAGTTTGTTTCTCGATACATCTGCAGTATAGAAGATCAAATCATTATTCAATTCCTTTTTCTTATGGCCATTCACTAGAAATTTTTGGGTGTATTTCTGCCTTTTTTGGCCCATTGTCCTTGTATTTTCTAGACGAGCAATTTTTTTTGCCTAGTTTTAGGTGATTAGGTTGATAATTCAGTTGCTGCTGCTTGTGGTGTTGGTCAGTCAAATTGGACTTTGATGCCAATCATTGATCACTAGCAAGTTTATTCTGTGTTTATCATGTCTGAATATTTATGTTTTCATGAATTTCATATGATATGTTAGAGAAGCATATGTATTGATTGACGTACATCTTGATAGGCATCTCAGTTTTGTCTGAAGAACCCTTCAGATGGCATATGATCAACAGAAATTCTACAAATCTTCTTGGTAAACAGGTTGGAAAGCACTCAGTAATTCCATGTTTAGTTAGAAGCTCTACAGCCAGCTATTCTACGCAAGCATCAGAGCAAACAAGAAAAGAGGTTTGAGTTTTACCATAGAGTTATACTTTTTTTTATGTATACAATATTTGCATCATATACATGTAATTTTGTATTCTCTTGCTTTAATTCTCTTTGTTGTTTTTTATTTCGGGCTCTATGATTCCAGTTATTGAAACTATATTAATTGCTTTTCTAAGTTTATAATGGCTATATATGAGTAAGTTTGAAACATTGGATGCAGAGAAAAGAGTATTGATACAGCCTTTTTAGTTAGCAATAATTTATAAATTTCTGATTAAAATTGAGCTAAGAAAGTGAGAATTTTAAATGCAAAATTGATAGTGGATGCTGAGATGAATCTAGAGAATTGACTTAAATTAGGTAATTTTGAGGATTTGAAGGTGCTGAGGAATAGATCTAATAGTATACTGTTCATTCAGAAATCAAATTTGGTATTTTCATATTAAATGAACACCAAGATAAAATTTCTGTAAGGAAATTAAAGATAATCCATCGTTAGGTTATAGGATTCAGGGTTTAGAGATGAACTACTACCTTAAACAAGAAATTAGGTTTTCGAATAACTGTCATATAACATATTTGTGCAACAAAGATAACAGCTTTGTGGTAAATCAGTTAAGAATTAATAGAAATAAGATTGAGATGTGATAAGAGGGCGAGTTTGGGTATGATGGTCAGGTTGCTCCATTTTTGACCCTCCCCAGATCCTGCAGTGGGAGCCTCATGCAATGGAACGCTTTTTTTTCAGAATTGATATGTGATACTCAACAAGAAAACAAAAGAAAATAAATCTGGTGTGAAAAATAAAGAAAACTAAGAAGAAGACAGGAAATCACTAGAAAGATTCAAGGAATAGGGGAGGATAGAATCAATTTGTGGACCTAGGAATCTTCACACATAAGGGACTGGTCTCACACCAGATCAATGCATTACACAGCACAGGAACTTCAGCAGCCACAAGTGTTTGTGGAATTCTTTTCATTATCTAAAATGTAACATTTATATAGCACAAATATGTCATAAATAGAAAGCCATAACTTTAATTCCAAAATCCCATACTACTACTAAAGAACGATTGCTGTCTCGGTTACTGTAACATGAACAATGTTGTGGACAATATTGCTATAGTAATTAGACTTATCAATTTGTTCTTTTAATAAAAATCTGTGCTTACTTTTAATTTTCCTTTGTTCACATCCATTTATGCTTTCCTTACTTTTTATTTTTTATTATTTTTTCATTTCGGTTGCTTTCTTGTTTTCTTGTAGGTCTTTTTTTGGTATTTTTAAAATTTAAAAGAAAATCATATATTCACTAGAAATTTCATCAAACACTTGATTTTGGTTATTTAGTCACATAAAACCTTAAACCTTAACAACTCAATTTAAGCATTAGAATCATAAACCCTAGTTTAGATAATGGCCTTCCATTATTTATTTCCTTTAAGAAAATTACATTTTTAGTTCACTTCTAATGGAAACCCAGGTGATAACCTGAAATTCCAGCAGCATGCAGGGTTGAGCCTTGTTTCCCTAGACTCTATAGACACTTCTCGTGTGGCTGTTTTACATCAGTTTTGTCTTTTCTGAAAGCCTGAAATGTGATAAGGAATTCAAACCATTGAATTTATGTGATTCTATAATGAGATTGCTGAAATGTTCAATTCAAAAGTTGTACATTCTTTAGATTTGGTTGAATACATAAATTTGCTTACAGCTGCAATATGAATTTTTTTGTTGTCACTTGTTTAGCTGCATGAGTAATAGTTAATTGGCTACAAGATGACAGAGTAACATTCTCATCTTGTCAGAGGTATTTGAGTTGTAACTATGGCATACGCTGTTGAAATTCTTGCTGCCCTTTCTTTCAAAATATAAATCATATTGCATGAGAATATCATCAAGATGGATCAATATATGCATAAATAATAGCTAGTGATTGGAAATGCTGGTAAGCAGATGTCTTTCACTGTAATGATTATGTTTACTTGCATCTTTCACATATTTTGTCTGAAATAGCACTTAACAAAATGCTTGAATAATGGGGAAGTTACATTAATTGACATTGCCAAAATTTGTTCTTTTTGAAGAATAATATATTCACTTCATTCTATTTGTACTTCACTCCATTGATGTTCGATAGTATTTATCTTTGCTGTTCTCGGCAAGTAGTGTTGACCAAACTAAGGTTCTGCATGGCTATTAGAAATGGAAAATTATTTTGTTTCTCCTTTTTTCAAGATTTTCAAAAAAATAAACATGTTTGGTTTTAGTCCTTAGTTGCCAGAGTTGAGAGCAGGTGTGAGAGCAGATGCAGGTGTCGGTGCAGGGGAGTGGATATTTTAGAAATATTTTTAACATGGAAATACTTAGTAATTGGTTGCAGGTTTGAGATAATGGAAGATTCCGAAGCGGGCATGTGACCCTGGTTAGAAGATTCCAGCTTCTAAGGTGCACTCAACTACTTTCAAAAAAAATGAAAAAATATTATCAAAAATCAGGATGAAAGTTGGTTGGAGGTAGGCATAAGCAACTGGCTTGATGGGGGCATTTTTGGTATGCATCTAGCAAGGGCTGCTTAGGGTAGAGAGGCGATAGTGGAGGGGATTGGGGAGAGGAGCCTAGTAGCAATGAATTGGCAAGGGACAAGGAAGTTAGGGATGTTGGTATACCCTTTAGAGGTGGAATTTGAAGTTGCTGCAGTGGCAAGTGGAGGTTGCTGCATTGCTAAGATTGTGATGGCTCGATGGCTTTCCATTGGAGGGATGCTTGATGACCATGTGCAAATCACTGTGTGTGTATATGTTGTGTCACCCTTGGTGAAGGCATCAATCATATGGATGAAGAGAGCAAGGGAGCGAGAGGAATGGGGGAGGGGGAGGGATGTGGCGGCATACTTGTCCCCAAAGTGGGCAATGACCATCGTGATTAAGGGTGGGGTTTTGTGATGAGGTGGGGGTTGAACAAGGATTTTGGGGTGATGGAGTGGAGGGTAGAGGGGAGAGGGTGGAGGTGGTAGCATGATGGCGGTTGTGGTAACAAAGAGTAGTAGTGTGACTTAGAGAAAAGGGGTCAGGGTCTTAGGGTGGGGGACGGATCTGCTTGAGAAAGGGTGGCATTGGGGACTCGAGGTGGTGGGAACACTCCTCTATTTAAGAAAATTAGAAAGGAGAGCTAAATTTTCCAGCTTTCACCTTTCTTTTTTAAATTATGAAAATGGATTGTAAAAGCATAAGATAAAAAATAATAGTACCAAACAAAATTTTTGAGTTTTTGGGTTTTTGCTTTTAAGAACAGAAATGATGCCAAATGCCCTGATCTTTCATATTTGAGTACTAGAAATACAAATCCTTTTCTTCAATTGGGTAGCAATCTATATTTTCCATAATTATCATTAATGCTGGTTCTTTTCTTTCATATTACAGTAATTTAATTTATGTTCCAGTAGCACAACTTATAATCCTGTCCATCCTCAGGAGATGCGAAAAGACGTAACTACAGTTGAAGATCCATTTGATGCTCCTACATACAATATTCCAGAAAAGCCAGTGACATTTGCTGAGGGTGCTTCATATAGTGTTATCATACTTGCAGGGCTGGGTGTTGCAGCCTTTGCTGCATATGCTGTTTTTAAAGAGTTGATCTTTGAGCCAAAAGAGTAGGGTCCTTTTCTTTCTACTTTGAATATGCACTAGTTAATCTTAAATATCAGATGAAAAGGGAAGCGTAGCATGGGAATTGTAAGTTCCTAGTTTATGAGTTTCTCATTTACACTAACACTTCTGGTAATTGTCCAAAGCCCAATTATAAAAAATTCTATGGCTGACATCAAGTTGACTTCTGGTTGTAAAAAACACAAGTGATGAACCAGTGGGCCATTGATACCATTGGTAGGAACAATTCTGTTAGCAAAGTTTGTTACAGCTGACCCCCATTGGGACCAGACCGCTGGCATACTGTGTGCCAACTTATGCATATATCAAAGGCATATTGAACAATCATGCTAAATAATTAATTGTGGCCTATCATTAGGATGCTTATCGACTTTAGTTCTGAGAAACTGCTTATTGAAGACTCTATTGTCATGTCCTACAAGGACATCAGTGTCATGTTATCAAAATGAAACTTAATCAACAGAGTTTGATTTTGCAGGCAACCATATCTTCAATAATAGGATGCACACATGCTTACAGCAACCTGAGGTTGCTACAATGAAGAGTTGACAGATTATATTCTGAAAAGCACAAACTCAAAAAGTATTTCTAAATGTCTGAGAGGGGTTATAATGATGGTGTTGATCCTATTATTAACTTTAATTTTCGGATTCTAAAATTTGGTGCAATGGTAAAGTTGTTCCATTTTGACTTGAAAGTTACAGGTTTGAAACATGAAAACAGTCTTTTTATATGTTGGGGTAAGGCTGTGTTCATCTAATCCTAACCAAACCTACAATAGCAGGAGTCTCGTGTACTAGGCTGTTCTTTTTTCAAAAATAATTTAGGATATTAAAATCTATTTCTTTGTAACTTGTCATTAATTATCTAATTTCAGCTTTGTTATATAATAAATGGGCTTGAGCATGAGCTGCTGGTTTGTTTATTGTTATGTTAACCAGGTATCTAAATGCAAGCAAGTCTGCATGTATGCATTCATATATTTGTTAGGAGTGGGAAAAGACACATATATAGGTAGAGTTAGATTGCATTTGCATGTCAAGTATGGGCCAAACACTAACTACCTGCCAGTTTAGTGTGTTGGATCTAGGGTGGCTGTATGACCTGTTGTCTAACGTTACGAGATAGTTGATGACTTGATACTTAAATATACATGTACATGTTATTGATATTTTTAGCTTACTAGGCTCTGTAAGACTTATTAAAAAGTATGTTGCTAGTGATTTACGTGCCAACTTTTAAATTTTATTAATGTAACAACAATATAGATAAGGGAGAAAGAAGTGGGTCAAGTAGAGTTCGTCTTTTTACATAAGCTGTGATCCGGCTAGGCAGCTTGGTTACAAGTTTTTACAGTTGACATGTTGCCAGGTATTGACTGGGTGACAACCTGCTATTGCGCCATGTTAAGTTAGAAGCAGGACAAAGTTCTTTTCTATATCAGTCTAAGCTGATCATGGTTGCAAAAAATGGCCCAGGCGCTTGCCTATGTGTCCGCTTTAGGCGGATTGGGCCCCTAGGTTCTTCGCCTAGGCCTTGGTGACCTGTCATGAGGCTGGCGTTAGGCTGCACACCTGCACTTAAAGTGCATCCTTAGGGTGGGCGCATGAGTGCTGAGCTGGTAGGTTGGATTCACATAAATTGGTGGGTTATCCATCAACCTGGTACTTGATCCAACTTATTTTTACTTATCACTTTCCCCTTCACTTGTTCCTCCAAGACCACTTCTAACCCTAAACCTTAGTGATTACAGTGGTCTATGGTTGAAGATGGTTGGTGAGTGGTAAGCAGTGGACAATGGTTGTTGGTCAAAGTTTGACAGTTGGTGAGCTATGGACTACAAATGACAGTAGGAGCCGACACAAGGATTAGTTTTTTTTCTTTCCTTCTTGTTTTGTTCTTTTCTTTTTCTCTATCTCTCTTTCCTCCCTTTTCTGTTTTCAAATTGATGCATGGCCAGTTGCATGGGCTGCTACTGTGGTGATTCCACTGGCAGAAGCCGTTGCTGGTGGTGGATTCATTTCTGGTGGTGCTGATGTTTTATGTAGCGGCCAACGATGGTTGCTGCTGGTGATGGTGCTGCTGGCAACACCCATGCTAGGAGCTTTGGTCAAGAGGCTGCTTAGGCACATAGGTGCTGAGCGCCTCCTTTGCCACCCACCACATGCCTTTCGTGCTTTTAAAACTTGAAACTGACCAAAACATGACCTCATGCCACCACTAATATATGTGTAGGTTATGCATTCATACTCAAACATTTGCAATTTCTCATGTCACACTATGTCATGTTTCAGATTTTAAGAATATATTATAATTACATGTATATGTGCTTTTATGCAACATTGGTGGTTGAATGACTACATGATAATTGAATGAGAATTCTTTGGTTCATTTATTTGAAACAAAATCATGTCTAATTATCTTTTTGAAATCATTTCTTTCAAATGTTCCTCGACATCCCATCTCAAAGTGATGCATACCCAGGCAACTGTATATTGGCTTATAAGTAAAATATAGAATGCTAGGCCATCTACAAGAAGGGCCAGTTGGCAGTGGTGTTGAGTGATATACTAGCTAGTGAAGTTTGAATTAAATCTGATTGTAGTGGAAGAACTAGAAAGTAATTAACGTATGGAAAAAGGTTAAATTTAGATTGGCATACTCTATGTTAGTGCAAGAGATGCATGTGAGGACTAGAGATTCAGTTACGTAAATGAGGTGTTATAGTAGCATCAAAAGAACCTTGTTTTGATTGATTACTTATCTGGTAGGAGTAAACAGTAAAGCTCGCTTAGACCAAACTTAGTTTGGGTTATGGTACATTGTCAATAAAGTTGTTTGGTGATGTAATTTTTGTATTAGAGTGACAAGATAAAGCTTGTGGTGGTAGCACAACAGTAGGGCTTATGATGCAGCAAGTTGTTTGTCGTCTGGTGTTAGAATCATCAAATTTATGGTGCTAAACTTGTTTCGGATCCAATGCCACTTCCTTTTTTTTTTGCCACTTTCAACCCTGATTCTTTTCCTTTTCTATAAAATCTTACTACCATGCTTGCTTTTGTTCCTGATAAATCTGTCTGAGGTTGTAATTTAACTTTATTATCTTTAATACGTAGCCTTCTAATCCTTTATTGTTTGTCATTTATTATTCTAACTTTGGATCAGTCAGTAGCTTCTATCTTACATCTCAGGAAATTAGAGGCAAATATGATGCACAATTTTAGGGATATCTCCGTAGAAGGCTTCAACTGAATCCTTGCACCCATTTATCTTGTGAATAGAATAGACTGTTCTAGCAATCATAGGTTGCACCATTTGACAGGTCCATGGGGAAGTATGGACGTGGACAAGAGAATTGGATTCGAATATATGTCCAAATGTTTGATTCAGCAAGAGGAAAATAAAAGAGATATGAGATATGTAAAATTAAAAATATATTTAAATAGTGTGAAAAAAATTGAAAGATATTATCTGTTAAGGCTTCTTTATATGCATTTTACTCATGATTAGCTTAAGGATTTTTAAAAATAATATTTTGCAAAGTTATTTTAAAACTTATGTTCTCAACCAATATCTAAAAAGATTACAACAGCAGCAACAATAACAAAGCCTTAATCTCAAACTAGTTGGGATCGGCTACATAAATCGTTTTTCTCCATTCAGCTCCGTTCTAAGTCAATATCTAAAAAGATTAAAAGCTTTAATTATATTTTTTTTATAAGTGTCCAAATGTCTGACACATCTGATTTGGATGTGTACATGGCACAAATTGTTGGAGTTGAATGCAAGTGTCTAAGTAACATAGTACTTTTAGAGGCAAGAAACAATTCTATTGGATGCAAAGAGTGGAAAACTTATTGAATTTTTGGCTTCAAGGACAGATCAGTGATGTCACGAACGAAAAACAAGGGACAACTGAGGGAAGAAGGCTATGGAAATGCCAAAACTTATTGAATTTTTGGCTTCAAGGACAGATCAGTGATGTCATGAATGAAAAACAAGGGACAACTGAGGGAAGAAGGCTATGGAAATGCCAAATCTATCTTGAAGTATTAGACTAATAGATAAGGGAGAAACAACTGCTAACAAACTTGATCCATTTAGTGGAGTAGAGCTGCTTAAAACACCATGCCCTGTTCTCAAAGTCACAACCATAGTTTCTTCCTAGTGAGACATTTCGTGAGATGTCAAGATGGTGAATTATCCTAAGTGTTGAGATGAAACTGTTCTACCATCATCTTAGCATCTGATAGGCATATCTTGTGATGTCCCTGGTCCCAAGTGTTGGGACAAGGCAAAATGGTAGTACGCCCGTTTCATAGAAAAACTTGGATGGGATTTAAAACCTTGGTCACAAGCAGATGATGGATCCTTGATTCCTTCACAAGGATAGTAAAACCTAGCGAGCATTCTAGTGCTAACTAATTTTTTTCTTTTTTTGTTGTGTGTGTGATTGTGTTGATGGAAAGGGCCTCTAGGCCATGGGTGACACAATGTATGTTGGCTGTCCCCCCAAAACCCCTAAACCTGTGAGGGCAATATTCCATCCCAGGTCATTTTGTACAACTATTAAAGACTTTGCCTGCTTGGCAAGTAGCACCTTCAACTTATGTTCAATGGGAGCCCTGATTTTTGTCATTAAAAAGAACTTGATTACAAAGGGTTACAGCACTAGAAGTCCATCTACATTGGAGTCTGCTGTTGATTAAATCATTCAGAACAAGTCTCCAAAGAGGTATTATCTAATTTGAGAAGTCTTCTTCTAGATTCATAATTGTGAAAGTCAAGGGGTAAGCATCGGATGGATCGCAAATGTGTGGTAAGTTTATTAGTGCATTTAATTACAGTAGATACCATATATTTGGTTGTGTTTATATGACCTGAAAACACTGAATAAACATATGTATGGGCAACAATATTTCTAGTATCTGCTTTCTTTCCTGATTAAAGAAACCTCTAATCTTCCAATGAAGTCCATTAATCTGTGTGAAAACCTTTTAGTTGAAGTACATAGGTAAAACATTCTAGGGATCATGCCACTTACCAAGGGTGAGCCATGATGTTGATTTTCATGAGGACCTTTACTAGAAATGCATGATTTGCCAGTGTTGTGATTTCATGATATTTATGCCGGTATTTGCTGAAGTGTGGGATGCTTCTCGTGATCTCCAAATTATGCAAATTTCTTATCATATAATTGACATGTTGAAATCATGTTGATGATCAAATTCAAGATTTATTGTTTGCTTTGACAAAATTTTATATCAGGGTTTTAGGTCCTGGTGGGATGTCTCGTGAGACATTGAGATGGGTTGCTGTCTTAAACATCCCAATCAATGCATCTTAGAACACTCCCTATCCTAAGTGTGAGGTTGGAACGGGACAGCAGCATGTCCCATTTCATGAAAACAATTAGGACTGCCCTATTCCATGAGATCTAAAATCTTGTTTTATATCATCATTTTGTTGGCAAAATCTTCCTGTTTTATTGATTTTTTGGTCAATAAACTCTATAGTCATCAAGCTTAAGCACTTCATCCTCCTATAGCGTAGCAATTGCCAAGGCAATTAGGTGATTGCATATGCCACAAACTTTGCACAAAATTTGTAAATCTCTCTCTCTCTCTCTCTCGATAATCATATTGCTTTCAGTAAACTATGCATGTTGCAAAACTCTAGAATTTTGCAACGCATAAGAGTCCGAGAAAGAAGCTTTGAATGGTTTACATTATTTTCAGAAAAGAAGTGTCAGGATATATGCAGATCCCCATGCCCTTGCATGCCAATGTGTGTCCAGAACTGTGTGTCTTGGCACTTGGCATGTACCATTTCAATGCCTAATTGGCATGACACTGGCATTCAGCATTTTAAAACGTTGAGTTAAAGTATCTCACAACATGAATGAAAAATAGAGGCCTTGAATTCTGCCGGCTTATTGAATGATTCAAATTTTTGGCACTTCATTTAATCCAGTCAATGGCCATTTAACTGTCAGCAGCCTTGCAGAGCCACATTCAAGAAGAGAAGAGGGAGGGATGTGGGCATTATTTGTATTCAGTACTCTACTCTCTTGTATAAGATTCTTCTTCTTGACTTTCTATATCCTGAATCTTGAAATGGAGTATCATCTTTCATGTGAGGAGGAAAATAATCCTTAAATCATGCTTTGGTTGATTGTTCTTGTTGCTTACTTCTTAATAATATGGGTTATTGTTACCCGAAAAACAAAAAAGTATAGGTTATTATGTTTTCATGTAACATGCAGGGTGGTTCTTTGAATAGCTATTTAGTGGCTTATTGAGTTGAAAATCCTATTCAAGGAAAGGTCTATTTTTTATATCTGGAAGGCAGACTGCTTGTTACTGAGGTATGGTGTCTGCTAAACATGCCAGGGCAGTCTGTGTTAGTAATATGTACAAATAGACTCTATTGCTGAATATTGTCACTCGCTTAGCTGCATCAACTTAGTTTGCCCTGGTTAAGGAGCCAAATTTGCTTTCTACATAATTCCATGAAGTTTTTATTATCATACAGTAGCATTTCTTGTTGTGGTTGTTGCAACTGGTTCTTTTAAAATCCAGATCTGCAAAAAATTCAGGCAATGTGCATATCCATAGCAATTTGGAAATAATATATATTAACTGAATTGGGACTACTGCAAGAATGATCCATTCCTTGGAATATGGGCCCAATAAATCTTTAATTTACAAGGTCTTAAGTTTACTTTTAGTTTTTCCAGGATTGCACATGATTAAAGTTTTCTAACAAAGTCATATCTGTTGTTTCATGAAAATTAGGGGTTCGAGACTAGTGATTCAACCATTGATCCTTTTGAATAAAGGTAAAGGGTGGTAAAGAACGTGGATATGAGTGTGGTACATAGAAATAAGTATAATTTGAAAAAATTGAATATTGCAATATTCTTGTTCTCTACTATAAAAAGACGTCATCACAAATCGAGTGAATTTTATTTTTTAATATCATATTTGTTACATGCAATGCTTCTCCTTTTAATGGTCTGTTTTGCCTGATACTTGTCTGGAGCAAGCACTTCATGCATCTTTGCTTTTTGTTTCTTGTACAGGTACAGGATTTTTGGAAAGGCTCTTGAAAGGGTTCAGAATGATAATCAGGTTTGTAGTAGGCTCAAACTATTGTTCTGTGTAGAGCTTGTAATATATCATCAGCATTTCATGCTGTCTGCTCATTCTTTGAAGAATTCTTGTGAATACTTTCTTGTGCTATTCATGTTATCTGGTTGGCCTTGTCAGGTTACTGTGAGAATTGGCTCCCCTGTTAGTGGCTATGGCCAGGAAACTAGAAACCGTGCTGCTCGCCAGCGTATTCCCAATAGGGCTTGGACTGATGAAGATGGAATTGAACACGTAGAGGTAACACCCCACTGGTACTTCCAAAAGGTTTCATTACAAGATTTATCTTAGTCCTTACCGTTTCTTTGTTCGATTTTCCACTCAACAAATAAGGGGTGGAGCAAGAGTTCTTAGCATTTAAGCTTGCATTATTGCCGTCATTTGCTTTCATTTGAAATGCTTTATTGTTGGCAAGTTGGTTGAAAGTAGCACAAATGTAGATTAGTTGGTCAGGCGTGAATTGATGACCGGAACTTAATGAATATGCAGGTAAACTTCTACATTCGTGGACCACATGGACATGGGAAGGTGTATGCTGAAATGTTCAGAGATAGTGCTGACAAGAAGTGGAAGTTCACGTACCTGATTGTTGAGATTAAATCACCATTGCATGCACAATTGATGCTAGAATCTTATGTTCCAGCTTGAGATACAGGCAGCCAATGGTGACTGCTTTCTTCCGCCATCGGTCTTCACCTTTACCTCCATGTTTCTGAATGTTCTTTAAGGACTGTCTCCCAAGGGAAACATGAAGTGAAATGTACCTAAATGTTCCATAGGGTTTGGTTCGTGCTTATCCTGGCTACTACCTGAAATAGCTTTTTCTTGTGTTATAGGCAGGAATTAGCCAAATCCTAAGGTAAACACGGGGAAGATGGCTGCCCTTTAGGGTTCGGTTCTGTTTTAATCAAGATTTGCCAAATCCTTAGGGAAACATGAAGTAGAATTTTGTAGACCATAAAGAACAAAGAGATGTAATCCCCAAGGAAGCAATTCTAGCACCCAAGTGATTTCCCAACGAGGAGGATATTGGAGATTCACTTTGGCCAATGAACCAAAAAGTGATACAACTTCCCAATCAGTGAATGGCGGTCCCTATTTGCTGCAATTTTGTGTTCTGCCATTTCTTTTCCTTCTTTTCTGGAGGGCTCATAGATTAATTTGATGCTTGAAAGGGTGTTGCAAAGTTAGTAATGGAATTTTATGTGATTTGATTGGTAACCAGCTCATGTGGTGGTTAAATGCGTAAATTCAGGTACTACCTTGTTCTGATGCCTTGCTTTGTGGTGTGAACATGCGCTTGGCTGTCGTTTGCTTGCAGGGGGGGTCAACATACGGATAGCGTGGTTGTTTTTCATCTGCTTTGCTTACCCAAAACTAACACCAAATAAAGGGGATAGAGCTTCTGCAGGTATTGTTTGACGCTAGAGGTGTTGCAATGCTCCCTTGTGCGACGAAAGTTTGCCATGTTGGGGCATCATCTAACTGCTAGATACCAGGCAATATTTCGTGAGGTTGAGAAATGGAGTTGATTGGAGGGAACAAGGTGGGTATTTCTTGTAACTTAATGTCAGTTATCCCACTGCCACGATAACATTATATATTCAGTATATTGGAGATTGATTGGATATGTTGCAATTCACAATAAAATGGTGCATAAAAAAAAAGAAAGGAGGAGGAGGACACTCTTAACCCATTTAAAATGCATACATGTCTAGCTTACATGCATCGTTGCAATGAAGATCAAATTTTATTATATAGTATATGATTTATCTCTCTATTTCTGTGATAATTTTATTGCTGTCAGTAAGAAGCCTACTTCTAAACCGTTATCTACAAAAAAAAAAAAAAAGAAAAAAAGTACACATCTTTGTCATATATCATATGAAACTATATGATGTAATTTCATATTCGTAGCCATACAAAGAATTATTATAATCTAATAATTATAATATTATGCTATAAATATGAAACTAATTTAAATGTAATTAATAAATTTTAAAAAATAATAAAAATAAAAATTAATTTGAACATTCTTTTTATTTTTTTAAAAAATTAATATTTAAAGATTACCTGGGTGTTGCAAGGGTATGCAGCAAGTTATACATTATTTTTATAAAATTATAAAAGAAATGAAATTATTGGCCTTCCAAAATATCCAAAAATCGAACCGCAATGAAAATCGTCCATATTTTGTCCATGTTACGCGCCATCCGGTACCCACGTCTCGCGGGCGCCGCAGCCATTCGTACGTTCTACCTACTCGTTCGCTCTGGAGGACGCTCCGGATAGATAGCGAGCGAGCGAGCGAGATACAGAGACGAAGAAAGTGGGAAGGAGGGGATGACCCCCCTTCCTAAAACGTAACCTTAGAATGTCTCTTCCGAACCCCAATCCCCTCCTCCCCAGCGCTCCCAAGCCTACCCTCTCCCCTCTCTTTTCCCACTGCCAGCTCTCCCTTCTCCGCTGCCGCGCCGCCGCGGAGGCCTCCGACGCCGCCCGCTCGCCGGACTGGTTCCGCCCCCGGCGGCCGCAGGAGCCCGACGGGGGGGCCGCCGCCCGGGACCCCGGCATCAGGGTGAACGCCAAGGAGGAGAGCAAGAATGGCAGCGGCAAGAAGAAGAAGTGGTGGTGGTGGTCCCGCGACCGGGAGAGCTACTTGGCTGACGATTCGGATGCCCTTCCTCTCCCCATGACCTATCCCAACTCCTCTCCGGTCCCGCCCGAAGAGATCGATCGCCGGCTCCAGTGCGATCCCAATGTTGAGGTTCGTCTCTTTGCTTCTAAACTCATCTTGTTCTTCAAAGGCTCTGGTTTGATTCGTAAATGATGGTTTTTATTTCTTGAAGGATTGCAAGGAAGTGGTGTATGAATGGACGGGCAAGTGTAGGAGTTGTCAGGGGACGGGGTTCGTTAGCTATTATAACAAAAAGGGGCGCGAGATAATATGCAAGTGTGTTCCTTGTCTTGGAATTGGTAAGGAATCGTTCCTTTTCTATTTCATATTTTAGGAAGAAGGGAAATTGCCAGCGAAGCCTTCCTCTCATCTTTCTAAATAAAATCTTTTTTCTGTCATAATAATTTTTCCCATTCTATATCTATGGGAAACAATGGTGACATTTTAAGAATGAAATGCAAACTTCTGAAGCGGGGAAAAAGGAAAAATTAGAGCTCTTTTAAAGGTTATACCTTTTCAATATTTTGTGATTTTAATGGAAGAAAAAGAGGAAAAAAGGACTTGTTCACTAAATTGAACATCCCTGTAGAAATAAATAAATTCTGACATAATTGGCATGATGTTTCTAATGCAACATCAAACTGTTGGCTTGTTCATCCTCTTTGATTCCTTCTGCCAGCAAATTAAGGTTCAAGGAGAGTCCCCCTCCACTTGTTTCCTCCGTGCATAACTCGTCCACACATTTAATAAAAGATCCTGTATTCCTTGTGCCTCGTCTTATCATGGGTATATCAGCCATTGCAATATGCAGTGATGCTCTATGTCTTCTCCGTCTTCAAAACTAGTCTCTTTAGCAGCACCGAAGAATAAATTTTTTATACTTTGTCTGATAAATCACTTGAAATTGGAAGATACACTTGTGTTTCTAGTCTGTTAATGGAACTTGGAGGCTTCCTTTGTTAGATCACATAGCAATTTTCTTCAGCTATGCCTGTTTGGCATCCGCAGATGAGATCCTTATTAGTTCTTAGAGACATGCAATTATATGTTACCTGTTGGTAAAGGGCATGTGGTGTTCAAGTATTCAGTTTGCAACATCTAAAGATATTTAATCTCTATCTCTTTGGTTGTTTTTCATTGCTTTATGTTGTCATTGAATGGGCATATATTGAATACTTGGAGCTAGAGTTGAGAGTCGATGTGGGCTAACTTGTGGCACTTGTTTTCCATTTTGTAAGACCATGGTACACTTGGTTGATTGTTCAACTAAAAATTCACCATAACATCTTATGCCGAATTCTTCAATTTGTCTTAGTAGACCACTTTTGATGTTTCTTCATGTTCAAAGGATCCTTATCCATTCAGCTTAACTCCCTTTCTTTTTCTTTTTCTCTTTATTTCTAATGGCTTTTTCTTAGTGTTCTTTATTTGCAACTCATGCTTAAGCTGAAGGCATCATTCATTGTTCCTAAGTTGAATAGTATTCTCATCTATTGGAATTATTTCTAGCCTATTTATTATTGCCTGTAACTAATGTTTGCATCCATCACATATATGTAGCTCTTTCAAACTTAGTAGGAGCAAACTACATTTCTCATGCTTCTAGAAGTTGTGCTAATGTGATTGGATTCACATTTTATAGTACAGTCCAAAAAGTTACTCTTGGCTCCATCCTACAGTGAGGTTTAGAATGTCAGGCTTTGCAATTTTGTTCATTTCTATTGGTACTTGTTTGCTCAAGAATTCAGTTGTGCAACTTCATGTTCAGTTGCCAGTTCGTTGTCTGGCTCAGAATTAAGCTACCTGGATACCATCCATATGATATAAGAATAGCAGTGTGCATATATGAATCTTCATAATTTATGGTCCACCCACCTTTGATTTTCATGGATGGCTGTATTCATCACTAAAACTATTATTTGGGATGGTAGATCTTCCTGACATTTGAGGGACTATGTTGCTTTGGTTTTTTAATTTTCTTGATGTAATTCTGCCAATAGAAGGCTAGTGGTGCATTGGAGGGCTGTGATGCATGTGGATCACTTACTGATTTAGCGGTAGTTGTTGATTTTCTGTCATTTTCTCTGATTGATTTTCAGTTTTAGTGTATTCATTTAGCTAAGTGCTAAGATTAAAAGATCTCAGGCCAAAATTAGTTGTTAGCTGGCCAATGACATTGCATGGCTTAATCAGATAAGCCACATGAACCTTAACATATTAGTTAAGGGCCTAATTGACTGGGCTGCTCCCTAAAGGGAAGAGTGGTAGAGGAACAGAGTGTGTTATCCTCCCTCTCCTTCCCCTGCGCATTCATATGTCCAAAGAGGGATACTTCCTTCCTTGCCTCCCACTTTATATGAGGGCAGACAAATCTTATGTGTTATGTAGCAATTTTCATGTTCGGCAGATTTCCTTTTTGTTATGAAGTAGTCAATGAATTTTTGTAAGATTGGAATAAAAAAAGGGTTCCTTTTTCTTTTTCTTCAAAGGCCATCTGCTGCTATCCCTCCTTTTCTTTTCTCATTAAATGCCTCCTCTTGTTCTCCTTTCTTTCCTTTCTTTGGGTCAAATTATATTGTTGGTGCTGAAAACTTTGATCAAACCTGCTGCTTCGTCAGTTTTATCTTTTTAATATAGCTGTGTTTATGATATATGTTAAATTTTTTAGATGAAATTTTCACATATTGATGCTTAATTTCTTCATGCTGTAAATTCAAGATAGTTTATGGTCCTTCATCTTCTTTTAACATGCTATGAACTCTTATAAACTCTGATCTAAGGTTCTTGGTACCTTGGAGGTGTAACCATGGTATCAAATTCTGACAGGACATCGTGGGGGATGTTGGGATGGATTATTGTTCCAAGTGTCGGGATAAGATCATTTCAGCACCGCAATTAGTGCATCCTGTGACATCCTTAACCCAAGCGTTGGGATGGGAGAGGATGGTGGCATGTCCCATTTTATGAAAAAATCAAGACGGTTTTGTTTCATGAGATTTAAAATCTTGGGTGTGACAACTTAGGACTTCAAAAAATGCTAGCCATGAAGGAATTATTTGGGTTCCTTAGCCATATAATTTACTCAATGCATATAATTTACTCAATGCACAATAGATACAGGACTACACACGATGACATAGGCTCTCATATACTCTCTGTTTAATCTCTGGTATCCTCGATAGGTTAAGGGTCCAAATTCAAATCCAATCACAATTACAAACACCATTATCGGCCTATGGTTAGCCAAAAAAGATCTTATCTATAGAGTCTCCTAGTCATAAAGGTGTTATCTTGGTTCTTTAGCTCTCTATAAGCATCCAAAATCTACCCAGTGCACAATTGACATGGCACTAAACATATGCATGCATGGCCTCTCATAAGGGGACTTCATTATTTGTTGGGATTTCTGGATGGTGCCCAAAATTCTCTTTGTAATCCTAGTATTTTCATTTAAAGGCCCTTTAAACCTACTATTGTGCAAAGGTAAACCTAGAGCTATATCAAATTGGTAAAAAGCATTCTAATCCTTACCCCCCTAATGCTAAACTATTTTTGCCGTATCTTTTTTCATGCCTAGTATATTATTTGAAATTGAGTAATGAGAAAAGCTATGACATCATGGTTGATGGCAAACCTATTTCAGAGCTTATTATAATGTTCGAGGTCCTTGAATTTTGCATCATAACATTGGAAAATTTATTGGCTTATTAAAGGATAGGGAATGTAAAGCATGTTCAAAGGTTTCTATGTAAGTCTAACTCGATGATTCAAACATCTAGAGCAAACTTGGAAGCTATTGCTTAATTCAAGAGGAAATTATGTGGAAAAGAAAAGAGCCAATAAAGTCATGTCATATGAAAAGAAGCATGGTATGGCGTATTGTCCTATGCTAGGGTACCATGCTGTACTAATACTGAACCTGTTTGTGGTATGGGGGATGCACTGGGCATCAGTATGCTGAATTTATCCCTGTATTAGACATACCAACATTGCATTAGGAAGGTGTCGGTAAAGGGTCTGGTATCAAGATTGCAGCCCTTGACAAGAGAATTTGATATCTTTGATAAATTACAGTTGCAGCCCACAAGACTCCATGATTTCTTAGCAGAGAAGAATGCAGGGTTGGAACTATATAAATTCTGAGGAAAGATATGGATGATATCTTCTTTCATTAGCATTAGTTACTTCAGCTTAAGAAGGCTCATTTTATTTCAACTTAAGAAGGCTCATTTTATTATATTGAAGTTGATGATGGTAACATATCTATGGTGGAGATAGGTACCGGATGAGTGGGAGATCGTGCCTGGAAATCGTAGTTGGGACTTGGGAGGAAATGAAGACTCACATAAAGCACTAAGGCTGAAAGAATGTATTCAAGAAGACTTTATTGGATGCTTGAGAATTTATGCCATGACACATCAATTGTTGAGGCCAAGACCCTACAAAACACTACATCTAGACCTTGATCGCTTGCTCAAGTTGCATAATGATCAAACAGACAAGCTTCAAATGAGACTTGCTTTTCTTATGGGAAGACAAAACAAGTAGTTAGTATGTAACCATGCAAGGAAAATCGCTAATACTTGAGTGGAGATGGATTAGGCCAAAGATGTTGAAAAAAGAAGAGGATAAAATTTCATTCTATATAAATATTGAGAGTGATTCTAGAGATTATACATTGATGTTAATGGCATGATATACTAACGAGTGGATGATTGTTAGCAACTTTAGGATGGTATCATTCTTGCTGCAGCGAGTGATTGCGGAAATGTGGAAAACCTGGTCTCTAAGAGCTCTGCTATGAAGTTGGGACTCAATCTGAATTCATAGGTGCATATTTATTTCACAATCTGAATCTTATGTCACATCAGATATCCATTCAACTAATGGCAAAAAGGAATGTACTGAAACAATGCCAAGAAGATAGATTATGGGTCCATTTCACCTACTAAAAGTTCCTTGTTTGTAGAAAAAACGTGGTAAACTGTTGTTTGGTCTCATTATTATCGATAAAATTTGTCTTGATTAAGGTAGTGCTTAGGATTACTGCAACAATATTTTGGTCATTTTAAAGAAATCAAATAGAAGCCTCTCTTATAGGCCTAACAACCATAATTTTTCTTGAATTGAAATAATGGTAAAACTGCAATGTAAAGAACTAAAGATCAAACCGTGTGAATAACAACAGGAGGATTTTCGGACCAGCTGCAACTAGTTTACCACAAGCAGCATGAATGGCTCTTCTCTCATACAAGAACTAATCCATCATGTTTTTCTTTGACTGGTTTGTAGTTGAGCTTGGATATGTGCATGGTAGATTGGTTTTCTTGCATACCAAACCTGACCGATTGAATCCTCAGTTATAGCTTCCTTTGGGTCCTGATTTTGCAAAAGCTAGACTTCCATCTCTCATGTGGTATTTGATAACCACGAGAATGTTGGGTACAGCGATAATAGGAGTCAAAATTTGAACAATTGGAGTTGAAAGGAAGCTCTTGCCATTAGTGGACACAAACAAATAACCTTATCCTTTAACATTAAAGGGGGCATTCGGTAATCGAAATCGGATCATTACAATGATTTTACATCATCAATGATCCTTATTTCAGGGCGATTTTATCTTGGTGATATAAAATTACAATGTTTGTTCTACTATGTCCAAATGATTAAAGATTTCTTGATATCCATGGTTAAACTATTTCATATGTCATGGCAATCCAGGATTATTGGCCATGTAATACCAAAACTACCTCTCATATACGATGATTTATCTTTTTTTCATATTATTTATTATTATAATATTTAGATTAAATTATAATATTATTTTTTATGATATTATCTTATAATATAATATTATAGTATTATATTATATTATATTATAATATAATAAGAGGTAAACTTGGCTATATTCGAATGTAGCCAAGCCTAAATTTGATCACCTCCCTCACCCTTGCATCTATAGTTCACGAATTCCAAAGATAGAAAAAGTGAAAAAGATAGGGTGACTCCAGGATCTGTGTGGATCCAAGGATGGGAAAGGTGACCTAATCCTGGACTTGGCTACATTCGAATGTAGCCAAGTCTACCTTATATAATTATATTATATTATATTATAATATCATATTATAATATTTTAATTATAATTATATTATATTTTACAATATTACAATATTACATTATATAACATTGTATTCAAATAATATAATATTATAATTATAATCTTATAATATAATAATATTATATTAATATGAAAATAATATCAAGCATCTTTTTTTTATATGGATAAAGGTGATTTTGGTCCCCAAATCTCAAGTAAAGATCACTGTTTGGGGGGTGATATTGGATACTCGACTTTAAGGATGGGTATGGGATCATTGGGTTGCGTGGTGATTCTAGAGACGGGGTGATTTGGGATCACTGTAATGTAGGATTATTAAGGTGCAACCAAACACAGTAATTTTATCACCTCCACCTCGATCACCAATAATTTTGGATGGATCATCCAATACCAAGCGCCCCCATAATGTTTGTCTATTCCCAGCCCCCAAGTCCTATGTTCTCTCCTCACCAAATGAATGTTCCCATTTCTTTTCTCATGCTTAGACTTACATATACAAGTAACCTTATCCATTGACCTTATATTGTTTGTCTATGCCTAGCTCCAGGTCCTCTGTTTTCTTCTCACCTAATAGTTGTTCCCCTTCCTTTTCTTATGCTTTCATCTGAACAGATAAAGATCCCACCTCAGCTTGCTGTCTTTGGTTTAACAATTGTTTTGTTAGGAATAGACTATAGATTGAAGACATTTGTGTTATAGTCTCAAAGTCACTAGACCTAAGTGATGAGCAAATGAATCGTGTAGCTTATCACACGAGGATTGCGTTAGTTTAGAAGAAGAAAAATATTGTAAGACTACTATAAATGGTATCCATAATTTGTTTGGATCATGTCCATGGTTAACATCATTCGCTGCTGCTAATGTAATAGGCAAACATAATCTAAACATGTCAATCCTTGAAGTGAAGTGATCTCGTATCTTGTGCGTTTTCAGAAAGCAGAACTCTGTATCAGATATTGGATCAGAGTATAAATTTTGGCACGTTTTGATGTTAAAGCTCAGTTAGAACTTAAAGGAACTGGTACAGTTGCCTTAGTTTGCAACCGATGGAGCCTCTGTGCTGCTGTATACAAATTTTCCTGCCAAGTGAAAACAAGATTATCACAAGAAATATGTTGCAAAAAGAAAAAGGCTAATTGGACAGGCCATGATAATCTCCTATTCTTTAATTTTAAGAATAATGGTCAGAGTGCCACCATATTGAGAGAAACTCATAAGTTGTTCTGAGCCCAAGCACTAAGGAGAGGGTGCCAATTGTTGCACTGAAGTCCCATGGCAAGATTCTCTTTTTTGTTGTTCTTTTTATAATCATATTTGCCTTGTATGCTAACCCTGACTAATATGGACAAAGTTTCCTATTACCATATGTTAGTTTTCTTTTCTTACCATGCACTTTGCTTGTAAGGTTGGGAATCCACTAGTGTTATGTGGACTTTAATGTCCAACTTCAAGAAACCTGATTGTCATTTATCATCATCAGACTAGCTAATAATACATGCATTGTGCATTGAAGTATTAAAAGTGATATTAGTGTTGATATCTTGCAGAACCATTAGGTTGGCAGAACTTTTTTATTTTAAAAAATGTTAAATTATATAATTGTTGTAATGTGATATGTATGAGGAAGCATGAACAGATAATGAAAACGACCACTAACATTGCCTGGAAAGGAAAAACTCAGCTTGATGAATTTAGAAAAAATGAATTCCCAAGCAAAAGTGTGTTATATAAGAGAATTTTCTGACTGCTCAGGTTTTAGTGATGATTTAGCATTTCATTTTTCTACAATGATTTATGCTTCACAAGTCAAACTTGACAGGCCTACCATCTATTTCTTTCTTCAGTTATTCATCTATTACTGCCATGATTTCATCATGATCGAATTTACCTCATTTAAATTTTGATACTGTAAAACTGTGAATTAGAATCAGTCAACCTTGATGAAGTAAGCTGGTGCACTCTTTTAAACTTTTCTATTTGTTCAAAATTCTTCTATTTGTACGAAGACAAGACCTGAAAATGTGATGATACAAAAAATTGAAGCTAAAACTAAACAGGATGTTCACAGGCCTTTACATTTCTTTATTATGAAATCAAAGACCTGGAAGGAGAAATAGTGTTGAGAAAAGGGAACTCCTCTATCAGAATAATTGAGAAACAAAGTGAAAAAAAATAAGGTTCTGTAGTTAACCAATAAATACTTTTTATAGTCTAAGAAAAATAAGAAATAAAAAACATGATTCTTACTGATTTTTGTCTTCATGAATTTTTCTTAAAGGTGGTCCGTCTTGAACCGGTGAACCACCACTAGCACCTGAATATGAAATTAAATTTCAGATACAATAGTTTATGAAAAAGGGCATCCTATTGCGCAAGGCTGGAGGGTCAGTTTTTGCATGACGGTGAGGTTGCTCTATTATGGCTTTAGTGCCAAACACTCTCTTAACATGCAGGGACGAGTTGCATACATCTGACCCCCTCTAGCGCATGTAGTGGCAAGAGTGTCAGGGATGCTAATTATTATTATTATTATTATTATTTCAGTGTTTGAGGCTCCCGTCATTGTAGGGTTTGAAGAATGTCAAGTGTCTCTAGTCTTATCCTCACATGCATAGAGGCTTTTTCGTATTTCAAACCCTTGATGCCAGTCACACAGGGCAACTTTACTATTGTGACAAGGCTCTATATCATAGTTTATCCATGCAGAAATCAAACATATTGTCAAATTGATAGAGAAACCTTGCCAATTGTTGTTGGAAGAGAAATCTAATGAAGTTGACAGTAGGTTGAATTGGACCGGATTCAGGTTACGTTTAGCTAGAAAAGTCATATTTGTTGTACTGACATGTTCTTGATAGGCCCAACATAATGCTAGGGTCTTGTTATTGAAAATTTCCCATGGTCAATTGCCATGACCTCCTTTCCACCTAATTGGGCTATAGCTGACCTGACCCACATGACCTGAGCCATAGTATCCGTATTTTACCCAACTTGATTCCTAGTGTTCTGAAAGAGAACTAAACAACTAATGACAAGCTGACCGACCATGCCTAAAAGGCCTGTTTGGTTTTCTTGATCTAATATGAAAGGCTTGACACAATTTGAACTGACCCTAGGGAAATTTTCGTCTCAAGAGTTGAATGGGCCAAAACTACAACACATGCCCAACCCATTTAAAAGGCGGGTTAGAAGAAGTTGGCCTGAAACTGGGTGATAACAGGCCCAAGCAAGTTAGATTGGTTAAAGGGTGGATCAGGTTAGTTTTTTGCCACACCTAATCCTGTTAACTCTTCAAAGCCTTGCAAATGTACTACTTCATAAGCATACAAGCAATGGTTAGCGATCAAGCAAATGTTCTAATAACTGTTAGGCATGGAGCGATGCCCATTAAGCTAGAGAATACAAAATGAGGCTAAAGAAATAAAAAACTTGCATACATTTTGAAGCCTAAGTTATAATACTTTTTCATTTATCTCCTCTCATTTTCTATTTGATCCTGTACAATTTGGTCTACTTGAGAATAGTGTCAATCAAGCCCTGTCCTTTTCCTTTTCCTGATCCTGTTCTCCCCCATTTGTTTATCCTTCTCTATCACCTCTCCCATGTGGAGACTTTGAAGCAGGTGAAACAAGAGGGAGAGGAGAGAGCAAACTAGTAAAACATGACTTGGCTTAATGATTGCTATTGGGTAGAGAGAGCAAACTAGTAGAACATGACTTGGCTTAATGATTGTTAGTGGGTCCGATCTTTAAAGGATAGGCCTATTGCCAGTCTTGCTAAGGTGTTGGTCCTACCATTTTTGTGAAGGCATCAAATAAGTGCATGACATCACATCTTTTGGATATTTCTTTTAACATATATTCTTCGAGAAATAGAACATCATGCAAACACCACCTATCAAATGCCTATTTTAGAATTGAAATTTTTGATGGCTCCTTAGCTCTTAGATATAGGAACCAGCTTAATAAATGGTGCACAAGTGGGCTTTTTATGCTTTAATAAAAATTCAAGTTTTCCATAGGAAGAGATGGTAAGATGGCTTATGTCTTTTTGTCTCTTTTGATTGAATCACTTTAGTTAAAAGTAAGGTTTGCTGTACCGAGAACCGGTATCATTTTGCTACACTGGTATGGTTCAGTATGGAACGTATTGTACTGAACTGATGATGCACCAGTTATCCTGTACCAAACCAATGATGTACTAGGTAGGTGAACTGGAAGGTTTTAACCCATAAACTGCCTATACCAAGCTGAACCGGATGGTTTAGCATAGTACGAGACTGTTCGGTATGGTACGAGGTTAATATGAGGCTAGCATAGGGTGATGTTGGATTATATAGGGTGGTTCAAGGTGGTGCTGGCTCCGTACTGTTTTAAAATGGTGAACCATATGGTTCAGTACGGTTTGGCATACCTTAGTTAAAAGCAAGGAAATGCAATGCATAAATTTTTTTTTTTTTTTTTGTAGGGTGGAGAGCAGGGGCAAAACTTTGATAGAATTTAAAGTCCACTTTTTTTTGTCTTTTTGCTTGCACACATGAACAATGGATGGTAGGAAAGCATATTATACCAGAGGCAGACTAACTCAGCTGCTTCTTTTGTTTTGGGAAAAAAAATTGTGGAGTTTCCCATCATTGGTAGCATTATCTATTTTGTTTCATTCAGCTGGGTTACATTGGATATAGACATGGATGTACCATGTTCATGGTCAAATGGATGAGGAGTAGTTAGGCTTTGGACAGTTTATGGTAATATAGATATGTATAACACTCTTTTAATACTAATTAAGTTCTTCAATTTGGTTAGAAAAAGGGGAGAACTCTCTTATGAGAGAAGCTAAGAAGCGCAATGAGGGTCAGATTGAGCTAATAGATTCACTCTGGGAGGAAAATTCTGGGACCTGAAGAGTTTCTGTTGGGCCATGAAGCAAGAGCAGCATTTAGATTTTAAAGTTTGGCTTAACTGAGCTTATGAGGTACTTGTAGTCACCTATTACCAGTATTCAGCTCCTGCGATATACATGCTCAGGAATCAGGATGCCTCTTAAGAAAAAATGTTGGGGTCAAAATTAACGGCTGGAGGAAGAAGTGGGGAGTTTGGGCTGGACTTCCTTTGGAAAAAGAACGGAGAACTTGAAGAAAAGACGAAAAGTTCCCTCCACATTAACCTTGGAGTTAATAGTGCTGGACTCTGAGAGTGTGTGTGTGTGTGTGTGTGTGAGAGAGAGAGAGAGAGAGAGAGTGCTTTGGGCAGGACTAACTTTGAAAAAAGAGGGAGAAGTTGAGTAAAAGAAAAAAATAATGAACGTTAACTGTGGAATTAATGCTGGACCTATGGTGGAGTGTACTCTAGGAATGGTGAACCCCATGTTGGAGGGAAATCTCTCCAAAAAAAGAAGCTGCAGCAAGAATAATTGGAACATTCTCAAGAATCTCATTATAAATTAGGTACATTAAAAACTTTTCAATTAACAAAGAATCACTGTCAATTTTTTCATGAAGTTGAAACTGAAACACTTTAATGAATGGTATATTCTAGTGTTTTAAATTTTACAATATAGAAAACAATATTAAGTATAAAATAAAATTATTTTAATCCTATGTGTTGCTCTATCTTTTTTCCCCTCTTGTTGCGACAACTGGATCCACCTGAGTTGAACTCTCTTGTTCATATGTATGCATCACCGTGATCCACTATGATTGAGTTCTTTTATTTGGACTGTGATGAATGTCAACAGCACAGATGCTGATGCATTCCAAAGTTGAAGTTGCAGGCAAAAGTAAAACCATGTTTACCCTGAATTTCAGCAATTTGGAAATTCCTTTTAAAATGATATTATTTTCAGGGGATAAATTATTCCTTGTAGATCTGCTGTTATCTTATTTAAGAATGACCCATCTTCTGGCTGAGTGTTCGATCTTTGATTTTGTTATTACTTCCCATCTTTTCTTTAGCAAAAGCTGCATATTATTGAGTAGCGGGATCTTTGTTGTAGTTAGAAGGTGCAGTAGCAGTTCATCTATTTCCTTTAAATTTATATATATAGTGTTAGCAGTTAGTGCGCACAATTTTAATTTCTGGTTGCTACTTTTGATATTTCCTTAATTTGCATAGTTCAGTCATCTGTTATGAGAATAAAAGCAAGCCTACATTCTTAATGCTTTCTAACAGTTTGGTGTAACAATTTCTTATGTTTTCTGTTTGCTGTCTAGGATATGTTCAGAAAATAACAGCCCGCAAGGACATTGATGTGATGGAGGATCTAGACAATGGAAAACCACCTTAATATGTTTTGATGCTTTCACAGGCATTTTTGATCTGTTACTTTAGATGAGTAAATTTTGATCATGATCTTTATGTTTCTTTAGAGAATAATTGCATAAGTAATTTTTCATTTGGCTTTAGTCCTATATATGCAGGCAGTTAAAATTATTCTGCTGCTGTTTTAATTTAAAATCCTTGCATATATGAAATTTTTCTACAAGTTTACATGCTGAAGTGATGATCTAGATTACAGTAAGGTCGGAAGATACATGTTTATTGAATATTGATTAATTATGCTGTTTCCATCCTTAACCTTGCTGCATTGAGATGTAGGAGAGAAATATACAAGAATGCTTCCAACCTGTGAACAGAATTCAAAATTCTTATGCTTGTCTTTTAATGCCCACACACTCCATCTTTTATCCCTTTTCTTGTTTGATTAAAAAGCTAAAGAATATTCAGATTCTTGAGGTTGAAGGAAGCATGTTATCCCTTTGGACGGTGTGGGGAAAAGAATTCCAAAGCTTCATGCATCTATCAAGAATCTCTAGCCTACCTGCTAAATAACGTTGTATAAATTTTGAGCAACCAAATTCTCAAGGCTGCATCTCAGGGGGCTCATTTGTATGTGACCTCTTTTCATCATCCAATAACACATAGGATGTCAAAATTGAGAATTCTAGATTTTCAGTTAAGCTTATCGAAGAGACTCCCTTTGAAGCCTGTGAAATGGCTCTCAGTGAAAGACAGGCAAGTCTCTGACCTGATGCTCGTCTTCAAACCCAAGGACGAGGAGATGAAGCGGGTGTTCTACAAAATATCAAAAGGATGTGAGAAGATTTCTAAGAATGATCTCGAGTCATTGCTGGAGAAGTTGGGGAAAACGAATGCAGCCTGTGAGGCAAAGAGAATGATTATGGCAGCTGACCTTGATGGAGATGGGTTCATAGATTTTAACGAGTTTATGGAAGTGCACAAAAAGGGCATAAAGTATGGTGATATCAGAGATGCATTTAGGATGTTTGATCAAGATAAGGATGGGCGAATCAGTGCAGAGGAAGTACAGAGTATGTTGGAGAAACTTGGGGAGGAGCACACCTTGGACGAGTGCAGGAGAATGATAAAGCACATAGACAAGAATCATGATGGATTTGTAGACATGGATGATTTCAAGGACATGATGACCCGCAACCTGGAGCTGGCATGAGGGGTTTCTGGAGCCAAGAGATCCCCTAAACCACATCCAGCATTATGGCAACGTCTGCAAGAAGTATGGCAGATCGTGGACTTTGTATGTGATTGCCACTTTTTATGTTTTTTTAATAGAGAATAAACTGATTGTTGGTTTGTCCATGATTTAATAAAATGTTTAAAGGAATGAACTCTGCATTCCAACTTACATTAGTTACATTGATGATTAGCCTGGGGGAAGAAAATAAAAGATGACCTGGTTGGTTATTATTAAAACTACTTTTTCTTTGAAAAACAAAAACAAACAAGAAAGGGAATACATTGATCTACAAGATGGCCTTTGTTTGCATTATCTTGTTTTAGGCTACATGGTATCAATCAATGTTGAGGATGCTAGGTTTTTTTTCAAACAGAATATCCTTGTAAAAATATTCTGCATAATTATTATGGATGCTAAAACCAAGATTTACTTCGGAAAAAAAGAAAAGAAAAGAATGAATACTTGTGTTAAGCTTGATGATCTGGAGTTGCATGATGAGAAATCTGAAGAAACTAGATAGTTACAGTGAAATTGTTGTTGTCTTGGAAAGATCTCTTCTAGTATTTGTTGTGATGAATGTGTCAAATAGCTGCCTATTGTTGGATGGCAAGAGATAATGGCTAGTGATACCATAGAAGGGGGGATAAAAATATTAATGGTCCACGACACCAGCTGATGGAGAAGTTTGTAGTTAGCAGTTCTTGTTAAAGGCATGTAATATTTCTTTGCCAAACAGTTGGCTTGGCTGGCACGACACCTTCAGGCTTCCTCGTCGGAGAGATTTATGTTTAAAACCCTGCTGGTAGCACAGGACCACCATTAGTATATACTTGTGAGATGCATGTGACAAGGTTGTGATTTTTTATATTAGAAAATATTTTGGAATGAGTTGGTTGTAATTATTTTTCATCTTAGAGATCAAGATAGGCTTGTCTCAAGAACCAAAAATTTATAGGGACTGACTTATTTCTTTCATTATAATAGTAGAGATGCTACTTGGAATGATTCTTTGGTTCACTTTGAGCTGCCCGGACGTTTCTAGCTTTTACTCAAATCCTAAGCATGAGTATTGTGATGCTAGAAATGCCATGCTTTCCAATCAATTTTGAGAAAAAAATTTTCCTACCGGGGATTTGGTGGGAGCTTAATTAGAGATTCATCGCTAATTCTTGATAGAGCCATGTATTGCACCATTGCTGCTGGCGTGACATGCTGAGATTAGGCACTTTATTGAACTTTGGTCAACCAAGTATGGCATGTGGCAGTGCTAAGGATATTGAGACATGATTAGTCTTCGGTACTGACAAGATTTTTCTCGTCGGACAGGTGATAGAACAGCACGCTTTTTCCATGCAAGAAAAATAATATTGCAAGGATGGAAAATCCAGCTAAAACTCTGCTTGCATATTCTGAAAAGACCATTGGATGACGGCCCCTGATGGAAGTATCAAAGACAGCTTATTTGGCTCAAAAGGAAAGTCTCTCCCTCTCTCTTAAACTGTTGTTGTTGTTTCTTCACAAGATGCCAAGATTTGAACTTTAGACTTTTCCTAAAACCAGGTCTTAGCAAAAGGGTGCCAACTAGTTGAGACAAAGTCTTAACCTAAAAATAAATAAATAAATAAATAAATAAATAAAAAAGGAGAAAACCTTGCTCATGCTTCCGGAGAAACTTCACACAACATGTCGCAAGAAGAGTTTTTGTTGCAACGGGATTAGTCCGACTCATGGAGAGTGGTGCGATGTACAGGACGTTTGGTTCAATCGAAGACTTGATAGCGCTGACTTTAGGTGGAATGAGGAGCATGTCGTTTGGCTGACAGGTTCGATAAGGAAGAGATTAATTGGGTTTCAAAAGTTCAGCCTTGGAATCAATTTTTTGTTAGCAGATAGGCAGATGCAGTGCATGCTGGAGGTATTCCTTCTCAATCTTGCTTTGAGCCATTGGTTTTTCTTTCGTGATGTTATGGGGAAAGACATTTCATAAGCTTGGAAGAGGTCCCACAAAAAGCCTTGGAAGAGACGGGTCTCCAAATATTGAGATCTTAAATGGCACTATTCATAAATTTGAGAATTAAATTTTGGGATGTTGAAGTGAAATAAAGATAAAATGTCAATCAAATATTTACCATGATTTGTGTTGGAATTTCTTCCTTTTTTTGTAAGCATTGTGTAGGAATTATGATAAAGGCTCAGGACATTTTGGATTAAAAAAACAACAGGTGCAGTAAAAAAAGATAATATTCTTCAAATTTAAAGCTCAAGCTTTTTGGCATGGTATTGAGACGGTTGGAACAAGATATCCATTTAGGACCTTGAAAAGCTATTTTAGTTGCAGCTTTGTTGTATAATCTCCAGTACAGAAGGGATAAAATTATGAACGAATATATCCCATTGTCATCCTACGTGTGCTTGGGTTCATTACATAACCACACCAACCATCGAGGGAACTCCCTGGCCAAAGTTGGAGCTTCGCTCGGCCTTATCTATTGTGTGAATACTATATAAATTATCACCGATATATTCTTATTCTGCAGATAGGCCCTCTAGTCTATGAAACGCTAACACGGTTGCGTGCTGAAAAGAATTCATCATCCTAATTTTCCCAGGTTTACAGAATAGTCCAAGTGCGATTTGGCTGAGCTTATGACCAAAGCTTCTGTTGCCATCTCTCTTCCATGCTTCTGTCTATTGAAACATTTGCAATGAAACCACTAAAACCTTGTGCAGACAGAGAACTATCCTCATTTATATGGAGTTCCCTATGAGGCCAAATTTTTTGAATTATATATAACTTCTTGATTGTCAGGTATCTCAAGGATTGGAAGGGCCAACAAAAAAAAAAAAAAAAAGAAGAAAAAAAAGGACACAAACACTTGGATCTTTAAGAACTATCTGAATTGATTTAAACTAGTAAACATGATTATATTTCATTATCATATCATATCTAGAAGCAGCCCATTATCAAGGATGGCAAACTGGTCCCCTCAGCGGACATTCCAGTGCTTCTTTGCATACTCTATTAATGGCTTCAATTCCTGATCACCGTCGATGATGTGGTTACCGTTGCTATCGATGCGTCTCTCACAGCAATCCATGCCCGCGGTCCTGCAAGCTCGACGGCCGCCGCGCGAAGTGCGTTGTGGAGCTCGTGCCTGCTGATTTTTCCATCCTCCGTGGCGTCCGCTAGCTCGACCAACCTCTTAGAACTCTTCTGCGGACATTCTTCTATATGGTGGCTTGTGAGTTTGCAAGACCACAGCGCGCGGTATCCATAAAGAACGCCAACAAGTAGTCATAGAAGGGTGGAAGGGAGGAGGAGCCACTCGTGTACTTGTTGCGTGCGTTAAAGTTGAAGAATATATTCGTTTCTTATCCCAACGGGGATCACAAAAAGCTGCGAAAAGATGCAATCTTTTTGTGATTGGAAATATGGAGTTCTCCTTCTCTCTCTCTTTCTCTCTCTCGCGTTGGAGTAGAGGAGCCAAAGCCACCACAACCATAAACCCAGGCAAGCCCGCCTAGGCCATGATTAGTTAATTTACACAGCAGCTGTGTTTCTTGTGTTGACACGATGAGACTACGATGAGACTACTCTTCAATTGTAACCTTTGCTCCAATGTTTGGCCGGGCAGTTAGGCTTCCACCCGTCCTGGCTCCATGAAAAAAAGGGGGCCAAAAAAAAAAAAAAAAAAAATCATTTCAATGAAAAATAGAATTTCAATGGGATATGATTAAACTAGTTGTTATAGAATTATTATTGCAAACGAATTTGAAGATAGGTGCACGCCTCTCAAAAAAATTGATGCCATTTGCATCTATAAAGACATTGGCTATCACAATAGAAGAAATTTCAATAATTAATAAAAGCATGCCAAGCGGCTAGAAACATGTTCAAATAAAAAAAATAATTTATAAAGTATTTTTCCAACCTCGAGTTGGCCCGTTTATGTCCGTCCAGCATTGTCTTTTGATAAGATGGAAATAATTTAATCTACATTGATTAAAATTTCTGGATCTTCCTCAAGATCCCCTCTCCATTCGCAAAATGCATCTAATATAGACAATATTATTTGTACAAATTCTTCTAGTATTTGGCTCTCCAATAATGGCATCCATTGGATTTGTTTATTTTGTTCATTATATAAGGTTCCATTCTTGTTGTACTGCAGTTCTATCCTTTTTGACCCGTTTAAATTTCCATTAGTTAGTTTGATCTCTATTTGCTTTTCACCAATTATAACATCTCATATATATCATGGTAAGCAGCAGTATATGAAACCTAAATTGTTACATTTTATTTAGTATTCATGTTATCAAGTTTTTCATAACACGAGAACATCGTAAAGTTACCATAGTTGACACTTTATTGTGGTCCTTTTTAGATTCTCAGAGAGCCGGAATGCAATCTTCTTTGATGCACAGTCTCAAAAAATTAATTAAAAAAAAAAAATGCAACGGAAACTAAAGTTGAAGGTAAAGGCCAAGAGAGCTGAAAGATTCCAGAACTGGAGAGAAGGATCGATGTCCAGGTCAAAATTTTTAATGGATGATCTCTTCAACTATGAGGAAGATGACTACAATAAGTAATATGCATTGTTTTTTTTTTTTTTTTTGCTGATTGGCTTGAGTTAGGCTTGTGGCCAAGCTGTTTAATCTTTGGATTTTTTTTTGACCATTGGTACCTCCTGCTTCTTGCTTTATGTTGGCTTTGCTGCATGCTTTGATTGCTTAACAATCAAATAGAAATACTTCATACATCAATATTGTCAGAAGAAATGCTTAAAAATTGCTAAAAATTTAAATACAATAAATTAAAAATTAAATATAAAATATATAATAAAAGAAGTTACAAAATCGTGCTTGAATCGAGGCATATTAAGTATTACCCTAAAAATTAGTTTCTACTTCTTTGTTAAGTTGTAAACGAACAATCCGCAGGATATAACAATTTGGCTTGATTTGAATTTTTTATCATGAGTACAATCATAGGGAGGTGCAATTCAACGATTTCTTCAAATATCTAAAAAAAAAAATAAAGTTGGAAATAAAAAATAATAATAATAATAATAAGAGAAAAGTCATGAAAAAGGAAAGATGCAATTCTTAGTAGGGTCGCCAGAAAATCAAAGCTTCAAATCTCTTTTTTAGTAGGGCCTCAGGCTGGGTAAGGAATCAAAGTATAAGTTGTTATAACGCAAACTTGGTTGCTTATAACCTTGGACCTTGAATCTATAGGCTCGATCCAAGTAACCTTATAGTAATTTTTCAAATTGTACCTAACCACAATAAAAATAAAATAAAATAGAGCACCGTATGGGATGCCTGCGACGAGAGTTGAGCATGAACCAAACAAGCCCTAAGTGAAAGTTAATAGATAGTAGGTGAACTTAAACTATAAGCATATAACACATTTCTTTTCCATCTAATGTGGGACTATTCTTGTGATATTACAATCTTTCTTCCAACTTCCACACACTCGGGTTGGCTCAAATACCATTTGTAATGTCCCAAACCTATCTACTGGTCCAATTAACTCATTAACCTATCTACTGGTCCAATTAATTTATTAGCAGGCCAAAACGATATGGTTTAAAAACTCGAATGGAAGTTAATTGGTAGTAGATGAATATGAGTAAAAGCACATAATATATTTCTTTTCCATTCAGTGTGGAACTATTTTTGGGGTATTACAAGTAAAATTAAATAATATAAATTTTAGATCATCTTATATTATATAATATATGAAGTATCTAATGGATTTAAACCCTACTCAATGTTAATTGTATTCATCCGAAGGAACCATTGTAGATTAAACCTTAAACTAGAGTTTTGACTCGGACTTCTACTAATCACATTTAGAGTATTGATCAATTGAGTTTAAGCAATCAGTCCATATTAAAGGCTTTGCACTTAATACTTTAATTTTTCATGAAAATTTCTTAAGGCTAGCCTAACCCCTAGTCATGGACTAATATAACAATTCTCATGCAAGTGAATCCTCCAAAAATGTTTGTGACTATTACCTTGCAGACAACCTACCTTGAATTCATTAAGAGTATAATTCAACTTTATATAAACCTACTTTATAAGAGTACTCATCATAAGAATGAAAAGAGAATGTTCTTCAAAATTTATGCTCTAATATGATCACTTAATTAGCTTCATTCCTACCATATTTAACCTCTTTCATAGGATCTTGAATCACAAATATTAGATATCCATTTTTGATGATCAAATAATGAGCTAAGCCTCATCTCCGCCGATGATTTTAGGTTTTAGGTCTCCTCTAAATAGTTTATTATTCTCTATCAACTCTAAAAAAATACATACATAGGTATATAAGCGATACTAAGCATTTTATGTTGGCTCCATGAAAAAGGAATTTGTGTAATTAAAATCACTACTAACAGGTTAATCAAATTGAACATCCAAACAATGGATTGTAATCTACATTACAATAAGCGTCTCAAAATCAACATTCGCATATTTTTATGGTTTGTAACTTTTAAACTAAGCAGGCACAAAAACAATTGTTAACAACTGCACTGGTGTGATAAATATACGGTAAAATATATAAATTTAAAATCAACATTATGGACTACGATATGTTCATAGTAACTTTTAAACTTCATGTGGTGGTTCCATTTCCTTATTTCCTCGAGAATAATAGTCCAGATAACTACCGACCAGCGACAAGACATGAAATCAATCGTACTGAGTCCGTATCCACAGATAAAAATACGAATATTAGCATAAATGTGGACGCCCAGCTGGGTATCTTTTCCACGTAGCGACATCCGTCTAAAAGAAGACTGAAATTGATTTTAGCAATCCGTCACAGTGTATTTGGAAGTGTGTGGGTGTCTGTAATACGTGTTTTGCTTGGGATAAACTACCTTCAGCTAAAATTTCTAACCCATTTCAAATGTTTGGTAGAAAAAGAAATAAATATGATATCTTCCGCCACTTTAGTTAGGCTGCACCGTGAGAGGAATTAATTTATCAGATCATTTGACCGAGTCAAGCAAAGATATTGGTTCGGTGCCTCGGGATTTTGCAGAATCTATCAATGGACCAAGTCACAAAGATTTCATTCTGTGCCGTAGTTCAATCAACTTTTTTAGCCAAAAGGAATCCGCTTCCATTTCTCACAATTATTTAAACTTGGTGTCTGATTCTTGTAAAGGCTGTAGAACTGATGCCATTGCATTCGAGAGGCTACTGATGGTCGTGTTTGGAATCACGCGTACCATTCAATGGTAGTATAAGCTCAAAAGCAAAGTTGATTGCTCATCGATTTTTCCACCTCTAATTCAGTGAATTTTGTAGAAAATAAAGCACTTGCTTTTCTACCACAAAAAAAAAAAAAAAAAAGGATTAATTTTAATTCAATTTAATAGGCAATCCATATTGGGCTTTGCTGGGCCATGATGCACATCATGGCCTAGGAAACATTAGAATTGGCTACTTTAGATGATGCGTTGCATTCTAAATTGTCAAAGGAAAGTAAAGTAATCCCTTCAGCAATACCTTCTAAATTGGTTGTCTTATCTTATGGTAATACGTGGTAGAGTTGGATAGCAATATGGATAAAGAAAATCCTAATGAGAAAAATATTCTTTCTTATATTCGATTAGAACTCTTCTTTGGTGTAAATCAATTCTAAAAAAGAATTAATCCATTTGTCTAAGAAATACTTCTTGGATGTTGCTTCCTTTAGAATTAGGATTAATAAGATTAATCCAATGTGATAGGCCAAGTCAAAATATAACTCCCCGCATGTCTGCAAAAGTAACCCAAGCTTCAAAAATAAAACAGATCTTTCTCAGTACCAAGAAACTCATATAAGAGCTCTAAAATTTTTTTCTTTATCTACTTAAGCATTGAAGGGTCTTTTTTTTCAGAGAAAAATCGCATGACCTCTAAATGCTCCATTTCTTGTCTCACACCAAAAAGGTGAATATTCAACCGAAAATGTGCTCATATTTAAGTGAATTTTTAGATACTTGTCTGACATTTGTTGATTAAATTATTATAACTTTCCCATTTTACCTTACTTTCAAACGGTTTAGGTAACACTGGAAAAAAAAAAAAAAAAAAAAAACTTAATTTCAGGCACCATGAAGGTAGAGTTACTTAAAAATTGTAATTATATTAATTTTGTTAAAGCTTATAAAGAACGTGCACTGCGTACGCCAGGGTATTACACATAAAACGATCGTCAAACCCGTAAATAAAGAGTTTACTGGTGGTCTTTGACATCTACACGGATGATTTTGCTGGAGGCTTCATCTCCACATCTCCGAGCGTTGTTCCCGTCATACGTCCTCATTCTACATGATCATGACATAATTAGTGGTACTTTGGTTCTTGGGCCCTGGTGATACGTGAGGCAGGAACTCCACTAGCAACGGAGAGAAAAGTTATTCGTCGTGTGGAAAAGTTGGCTTTGGAGAGGTGGATATTCTCTTCCATGTTCTGCAATTATCACTGGCCCATCTCTTTCCTACGCTTTGTAGTCTTGAGGAGGTCGCTTGAGAAGAATCAGGAAGCCGGGAGGCATGGCATCCATTAGTGGCAACGTATCCAAGTCTAGTGGCCAACGCAGCATGGATGGCGTGGTCTGTTCATCACTACCGATCGCTCGTCTTAGTTCTTCTATAAATACTCAGTTATTTGCTGGTTATCGGTCCCATAGCCATCAAATTCCTGATCTCTTTGTAGTAGTGAGCCATAGTGATTCTCCTCCGACCACCATGGTCCTTCACTCTCATACTACGAGTATGACCGAGCAAGAGTTCAGGAACTGGCTTCAACGTGTCGACGTCAACGGAGATGGTCGCATCAGTAGGCATGAGCTAAGCCAAGCACTCCGCGTTCTCGGAGTGAGCTGGACAACATTCAAGTCGTGGTCTGCCATGCGCGATGCCGACCTCAACCATAACCATTACATAGATGGTGAATCAGAGATTAAGAAGCTGAAAGAGTATGCAGCGAAGCATTGGAATATCCTCGTCAAGGCATGATGGCATGACATGCGCTACTAATCAACTCTACTACCATCTCTATGGGCCCTTCTATCATAAGTTGGACTGTATCTCGTGTGGTTGTGTTAGGGCTAGTTTACTTGGTTTGCAATGGAAGGAGTTTCTGTCTACTGAAAAAGAATAAAATGGAAGGACCCTTGCTATAATGAAGTGTGATTAAGAGTATTATGTCACCTCTTTCTCTTTTTTAGCTTATGTTTCCTAGCTTATATCCTGATTTACTTTATATTTTTTGGAGAGACTAGGTTGGTCTAGCTTTTAAATTTTAATTGTTCATAGGAAGGTCTTTTAAACTGTCTTCTGATGGATGAACAAATAAAAAGTATAGAAGAAGATGGACGTCTAAAGGGATCTTCCCTTTCTCCCAAAAATCCATAAATTTAAACTGCATGAAGAGGAACGAAAATGTGTTGGAAGAATTGCCTAAAAATTACTAGAAATCTAAATTATAATAGACTAAATTTAAAAGCCATAAATTAGGAAATAAAATAAGTTAAAAATTATGTATAGATTGAGGTGTGTTAGATACTGCCCTAAAAACTAGTTTTTGTTCTTTCATGTAGGTTGTAGGTAAATTATCTTCAAAGTATAACGATCCAATTCGAACCGAACCTTCTATTATAAGCATGATTGCATAGAGGTGCAACCAAACGATTCCTTCAGATGTCCAAAAAAAATGAAATTAAAAGTAAAAAAGAAATAAGAGAAAATAGTGAAAAAGAAAGAAGCTCTTCTCAATAGGACCATTAGAAACTTAAGGCTTCAAGCCATTTTCTTAGTAAGGCTTCAGGCTGGAGACGATATCAAGATATGGGCTCTCCCAATATAAACTTAGATTGTCTACGACTTTGGATCTTAAGCTTATTAATAGACTCAGTTCAATAACCCCCAATAGCTCAGCCTTTATAGCTTGCTAGCCATTTTTTCAAATAATGCAAAAGAAAAGGAAAAAAAAAAAAAAAAACAAATCGAGCGTTTTCACTAGCGTTCCAGATGAGCTTAACGTTCACAATAAGCGAACTGTTCGCTCAATGAGCTAAACACTTGCTTAACAAGCGCAACTTAGGTGCTGCTAAGAAAGGTTTTTTTTTTTTTAATTTAAAACTTTTCATTTTTAACGTAAAAATGGTTAACAATTCCTCATAAAAGTTTTAAATTTTGAATAACTAGCAAAATCAAAATAACATAAATTTTAGGGTATTTTATACTGTGTAATAGGTGAGGTGTCTAGTGGTTCATTTGTTCCTCTGAAAATCAATAAACAATATTATCAGTTGTCTGTGGAGTATTTACAAACTATCAGGTTTTCTTCTGTGAGCTCTTTTGGCACCTTGGGGTGATTGTGGTTTTGGTGCTCCCTTACCACATCATCTAAAATTGGTCTCTTGGTCACCCCGCCTCCCCACCCAACCAGGACTTCTCAAGGTTAACTTTGATGGTTTAGTACGCACAACTACTGCTGGTGTTGAGTCTCTTATTTAGGATAATATTGAAAGACCCCTCTTAGTTGGATCCTTTCCACTCTCAAGAGCTTTGGTCCCTTCCATTGAAATCACTACAGCTTGGCTTGGGTTAAGGGTTGAACTGACTCTTATTCCGAATCTCTTGGCACATCCTATCGATATTATATTGGAAGGGGACTTAACTACAGTGGTAGCTTGGATAAATGGTGGTCAAGGGAGTTTGCATCCAAAATTACGAGATATTCTTGCACAACTTCTTCTGATTCTTCAATTCCAATGCCATCATATCCTTAAGAAGGCCAATCGATCTGCAGACTTTGTAGCCAATTTTGCCACATTTTTATCCTCTAGAGAAATCTGGTACGATAATTTTCCCCCTACTTTATATTTCTTGGTGGAGGCAAATGCTAGAAGTACTTCATTTGTAAGATCATAAACTTGTCTGTTTACCTAAAAAAAGAAAAAAGAAAAAAAATAAAACTACCTTCAGTTAAATTTTCTAACCCATTTTAAATGTTTGGTAGAAAAAGAAATAAATATGTTATCTTCCTCTACTTTAGGTAACCTGCACTGTGAGAGGAATTAATTTATTGGATCATTTGACTTAGTCAAGCAAAGATATTGGTTCGGTGCCTCAGTGTGCTGCAGAATCTATCAATTGACCGAGTCAAAAAGATTTCATTCTGTATCATAGTTAAATCAACTTTCTTAGCCAAAAGGAATCCACCTACATTTCTCACAATTATTTGAAATTGGCATCTGATTCTTGTAAAGGTGTTAGAACAAGACCGGTCATTGCAGTCGAGTTGATTGTCTTGTTTGGAATCATGCGTGCCATTCAATGATAATCTGAGCTCAAAAGAAAGATTGCAATTGATTGTTCATCCGTTTTATTACTTCTAATCCAGAGAATTTTGTAGAAAAGAAAGCACTTACTTTTCTTCTTGGAAAAAAGAATTTTAAGTCAATTTAAAAGGCAATCCATATTGGGCTTTGCTTGGCCATGGTGCTCTTAACCTCCCTTTTTTTTTTTCCCTCTTTTTGATAGATGATGCTCTGACCTTCACGATCATTCATTTCAGGATTCACCTTGTTAATTAACGCATAGGCATCATGGTTTAAGAAACATCATAATTCATCGTTTTAGATGATATATTATATTCAAACTTCCCTATGAATGTAAAGTGATGCAGTCTAATTTGATTGTCTAATCTTATGGTGATACGAGATAGGGTTGGATAACAATAGGGGCATAGGAAACTCTAATGAGAAAAACTTTTTTTCTTCTTGATGATTAATCTATCTTAATATAGCCGATTAGAAATCTCCTCTGGGGTAAATCAACTTTGAAAAGGAATTAATCCATTTGTTTAGTAAATACTCTTTTATGGATGCATTTTCTTTAAAATCAGAATTAATAAAAGTCATCCAATATAAGGACTGGTTCAAAATACAACTCCTTCGGATGTCTATAAAGATAGCCTAACCCTTATAATTAGAAAAAATTTTCTTCTTGCGTAAGTACTGAATAACTCATCAAAGAGTCTTAGCATCTTTTTTTTCTTTATCCAGTTTTATTTGACTTGAGTGTTAAAGGATCTTTTTCTGGAGAAAAACTTTATTTCTTCTGAATGCTTTATTTCTTTTCTCACACAAAAAAAAGGTGAATATCCAACTGGGTAGGTGCTTATATTTTAGTAATTTTTTAGATGTTTGTTTGATATATGTTGTTTAAATTATTATAATTCTTCCATCTGACCTCAGTTTTGGATGGTCCCGGAAATACTAGAAAAAAAAAAAAAAAAAAACAAGAAAACCTTAATTTCAGAGACTATAAATATAGCGCTAGTTAAAAATGTTATTACATTAACTTTGTTGAAGCTTTCTTTATAAAGAAATGGGCACTGCATGCGCCAGGGTATCACAGGCTGTCAAAGCTGCAAATAAAGAGGTTAGTGGTGGTCTTTGGCATCTACACCACCGATGATTTTGCTGGAGGCTTCATCTCCACATCTCCGAGCGTCGATCCCTTGCCTGTTAAGTCATACGTCATCATTCTACAGGTTCATGACATAATTAGTGGTACTTCGGTTCCTAGGCCCTCGTCACACGTGAGGCATGAACTCCACTAGCACCGGAGAGAAAAGTTATTCGTCGTGTGCAAAGGTTGGCTTTGGAGAGGTAGATATTCTCTTCCTTGTTCTGCAATTATCACTGGCCCATCTCTTTCCTACGCTTTGTAGTCTTGAGGAGGTCGCTTGAGAAGAATCAGGAAGCCGGGAGGCATGGCATCCATTAGCGGCAACGTATCCAAGTCTAGTGGCCAACGCAGCATGGATGGCGTGGTCTGTTCATCACTACCGATCGCTCGTCCTAGTTCTTCTATAAATACCCAGTTATTTGCTGGTTATCGGTCCCATAGCCATCAAATTCCTGATCTCTTTGTAGTAGTGAGCCATAGTGATTCTCCTCCGACCACCATGGTCCTTCACTCTCATACTACGAGTATGACAGAGCAAGAGTTCAGGAACTGGCTTCAACGTGTCGACGTCAACGGAGATGGTCGCATCAGTAGGCATGAGCTAAGCCAAGCACTCCGCGTTCTCGGAGTGAGCTGGACAACATTCAAGTCGTGGTCTGCCATGCGCGATGCCGACCTCAACCATAACCATTACATAGATGGTGAATCAGAGATTAAGAAGCTGAAAGAGTATGCAGCGAAGCATTGGAATATCCTCGTCAAGGCATGATGGCATGACATGCGCTACTAATCAACTCTACTACCATCTCTATGGGCCCTTCTATCATAAGTTATATTGTATCTCGTGTGGTTGTGTGCATGTCAGGGCTAGTTTCCTTGGTTTGCAATGGAAGGAGTTTCTGTCTACTGAAAAAAGAATAAAATGTTACTATAATGAAGTATGATTAAGAGTATTATGTCACCTCTTTCTCTTTTTTAGCTTATGTTTCCTAGCTTATATCCTGATTTACTCTATATTTTTTGGAGAGACTAGGTTGGTCTAGCTTTTAAATTTTAATTGTTCACAGGAAGATCTTTTAATCTATCATTTGGTGGATGAACAAATAAAAAGCATAAAGGAAGATGGATGTCTAAAGGGATCTTCCCTATCTGCTAAAAAACTAGATGGAAACGAAAATGTGTTGGAAGAATGGCCTTGAAATTATTAGAAATTTAAATTATAATAGACTAAATTTAAAAACCATAAAGTACGAAAAAAAATAGGTTAAGAATCATGTTTGGATCGAGGCGTATTAGATACTACTATAAGGACTAGTTTTTGCTCCTTCATGCAAGTTATAGGTGAACTATCTCCAAGGTACAATGATCCGACTCGATCTAAACCTCCAACAATAAATATGATTGCATGGAAGTACAACCCAACAATTTTTTAGATGTTCAAAAAAAATTAGAATCGAAAGTGAAAAGAAATAAGAGAAAATAGAAGAAAAAGAGAAAAGCTCTTCTCAATAGGACCTTCAGGAACTTAAGGTTTTAAGGCATTTTCTTAGCAAGGCTTCAGGCTGGAGAAAATATCAAGATATGGGCCTCCCAAGACAGACTTAGATTGCCTACAACTTTGGATGTTAAGCTTATTAATAGACTTAGTTCAATAACCCCCAATGGCTCAACCTTTATAGCTTGCTAGCCATTTTTCTAAATCATGCAAAAGAAAAGGGAAAAAAAATAAGCAAATCGAGTGTTTCTGCTCGCGTTCAAGATGAGCTTAACGCTCACAACAAGCGAACTATTCACTCAATGAACACTTGCTTGACGAGCGCAACTTAGGTACTACTATGAAAGTTTTTTTTTTTTTAATTTAAAACTTTTCATTTTTAACGTAAAAACGATTAACAATTCTTCACAAAAGTTTTAAATTTTGAACAACTAGTAAAATCAAAATAACATAAATTTTATGGTGTCTTTACCATGTAATAGGTGAGGTGTATAGTAGTTCATTTGTTCCTTTGAAAATCAGTAAACAGGCTTATCGGTTGCCTATGAAGTATTTGCAAACTATTAAGTTTTCTTTTGTGAGCTCTTTTGGCACCTTAGGGTGATTGTGGTTTTGGTGCTCCCTCACCATATCATTTAAAATTGGTCTCTTGGTCACCTTGCTTTCCCATCCAATCAGGACTTCTCAAGATTAACTTTGATGGTTCAGTACATACAAGTACTGTTGGTGCTCAGTTTCTTATTTGGGATAACACTGAAAGACCCGTCTTAGTTGGATCCTTTCCCCTCTCAAGAGCTTTGGTCCCTTCCATTGAAATCACTACAGCTTGGCTTGGGTCAAGGGTTGGACCGACTCTTATTTCGAATCTCTTGGCACATCCTGTCGATATTATATTGGAAAGGGACTTAGCTATAGTGGTAGCTTGGATGAATGGTGGTCAAAGAGAGTTTGCATCCAAAATTACGAGATATTCTTTCACAACTTCTTCTGATTCTTTAATTCCAATACCATCATATCCTTAAGAAGGCCAATCAATCTGCAGACTTTGTAGCCAATTTTGCCACATCTTTATCCTCTAGAGAAATCTGGTACGATAATTTTCCCCCTACTTCATGTTTCTTGGTGAAAGCAAATGCTAAAAGTACTTCATTTGTAAGATCATAAACATGTCTGTTTACCCAAAAAAAGAAAAAGAAAAAAATAAAACTACCTTCAGTTAAATTTTCTAACCCATTTTAAATGTTTGGTAGAAAAAGAAATAAATATGTTATCTTTCTCTACTTTAGGTAACCTGCACTGTGAGAGGGATTAATTTATTGGATCAATTGACCGACTCAAGCAAAGATATTGGTTCGGTGCCTCGGGATTTTGCAGAATCTATCAATTGACCGAGTCAAAAAGATTTCATTCTGTGCCGTAGTTAAATCAACTTTTTTAGCCAAAAGGTATCCGCTTCCATTTCTCACAATTATTTAAACTTTGGCATCGGATCCTTGTAAGGGCTGTAGAACAAGACATTCCGATGCCATTGCAGTCGAGAGGCCACTGATGGTCTTGTTGGGAATCATGCGTACCATTCAATGATAGTATAAGCTCAAAAGCAAAGTTGATTGCTCATCGATTTTTCCAACTCTAATTCAGAAAATTTTGTAGAAAATAAAGCGCTTGCTTTTCTACCGCCAAAAAAAAGGATTAATTTTAATTCAACTTAATTGGCAATCCATATTGGGGCTTTGCTGGGCCATGATGCGCATCATGGCCTCAGAATTCGCCACTTTAGATGATGCGTTGTACTCCAAATTGTCAAGGAAAGTAAAGTGATGCCTTTAGCAATGCCTTCTAAATTGGTTGTCTTATCTTATGATAATACGTGATAGAGTTAGATAACAATATGGATAGAAAAAATCCTAATGAGAAAAGTATTTCCTTTTATATTCGATTAGAACTCTTCTACGTTATAAATCAATTCCAAAAAGGAATTAATCCATTTGTTTAAGAAATACTCCTTGGATGTCGCTTCCTTTAGAATCAGGAATAATAAGAGCAATCTAATGTAATAGACCAAGTCAAAATATAACTCCCTCGCATGTCTGCAAAGTAGCCTAAGCTTCAAAAATAGAACAAGTCTTTCTCCTCTGCAAAAGTAGCCCAAGCTTCAAAAATAGAGCAAGTCTTTCTCCTTGCTTGAGTACTAGATAACTCGTTCAAGAGCCCTAAAATCTTTCTTTATTTACTTGAGCATTGAAGGATCTTTTTTAGAGAAAAACCCCACAACCTCTAAATGCTTTATTTCTTTTCTCACACAAAAAGGTGAATATTCAACTGGAAATGTGCTCATATTTGAGTGAATTTTTAGATATTTGTTTGATATTTGTTGATTAAATTATTATAACTTTTTCATTTGACCTTACTTTCAAACGGTTTAGGTAACACTGAAAAAAAAAAAAAAAAAAACTTAATTTCAGGCACCAATATAGAGTTACTTAAAAATTGTAATTATATTAATTTTGTTAAAGCTTATAAAGAAGAATGTGCACTGCATACGCCAGGGTATTACACATAAAACGATTGTCAAACCCGTAAATAAAGAGTTTACTGGTGGTCTTTGACATCTACACCGATGATTTTGCTGGAGGCTTCATCTCAACATCTCCGAGCGTTGTTCCCTTGCCTGTCAGTCATACGTCATCATTCTACATGATCATGACATAATTAGTGGTACTTTGGTTCTTGGGCCCTCGTGACACGTGAGGCATGAACTCCACTAGCAACGGAGAGAAAAGTGATGGGATTGTTTTTCACCTTCGTTGAAAGTAAATCTCGATGCCGAATTCAATTTCTTCCTATTAACATTATGAGAGAGAGAAGGAAGAAAGAATTTTTTTCATTCAATAAAAAAATAGATTTAGAATTTATCCATCTGACTTCTGAAATTCTGGTTCTACAATATTTTAAACATAATGCCCCTCTTACATGTGAAGCTACCACACCCTGCATAAGTTTATACATCAAAACATAAAACCACCATAATAACATAAATTCAACTATATATGAGCCCAATATATACTAAACCAAAAACTAAAATGTAGCATTTAGAAATTAATAAGAACAAATATTACATTTTAACACTCCCCTTTAATGGTTGTTTATGTGAACCTCATCAATAACGTGACGAAACCCAACACCAAAATGTGGAACTGAAACCCGAGATCTTCAAGACACAAGTTTGTTGAGTTTTGACCCATTACCTAACAAGATAAGAACCAAGAACTCGATAACTGAAGACACCATACCAAGACTCTCAAGAACCTAGGTGATAAGTCTGGTTGGTTGAACGCCACAAGAATAAACTTGATAAGTTCAAGAGTCCTTTCAAGAATGAAAGAAGAATACAAAATAAACACTTTGATATTATTCTTGATCGCCTCCAAAGGTACAATCCTTCACCATTTATATAGAGTTCATAAATTCTCTAGAATATTCTCCTATAACATATCTAAAGAAAGTTTTCCCTTATATATTACATTCCTAAAATTAAGGGATTGATATCTAGAAATTGAACTCCTAAAATTAAAGGATTGATATCTAAAAGATTCTTGACATATTGAATTCCCAAATAAAGGAATTGATATGTAGAAGATTCTTGACGTATTGAATTCCCAAAATTAAGGGATTGACATCTTGATCTTTTTAAGGCTAGAAATATTTAAGTCTTTAAATAGAAACCTTTAGAACCTTAATCATGGTAACTAGGTTCTCTTGAAACTGATTAGGACTTGAGATGGCCTCTCATAATTTTGCTGTTTCACCAACTTGTTGCATTAGCGCATTTAACGCTTCTTTAAAACGCTTGGCTTTAAATTTCGTGACCGGTCCACTTGGCAAGCTTAATGGATCATGTGTCTGCTGCCCTTGAATCCCTCCAAGCCCATATGTGAGTTCTCCTTCTTGTGATTGTGCAACTTTATTTGCATCAGTTGTTCTTGGATGCCCATGAGATCTCTAAAGTGAATGAATTTCTCCTTGGGTAGTACCTTGGTGAATACGTCCGCCACTTAGTCTTGAGTCCTCACATACATCACTTGAACTTCTTTTCCTTCTACCACATCTCTTATGAAATGGTACTTGATTTTGATGTGCTTGGTGCGGCTATGATAGATAGGATTCTTTATCATAGAAATGAAAGATTTATTGTCACATAGTAGTGTAGTAGCTTCTTCTTGCTTCTCATCCAAATCTTCAAGTATTCTTCTCAACCAAATTATTTGTTGTGCCACCAAGGTAGTTGAAACATATTCAGCTTTCGAAGATGATAAGGCCACAATATCTTGCTTCTTGGATGCCCAAGATATGACACTAGATCCAAAAAAGAATACATAGCCCAATGTGCTCTTCATATCATCAATGCTTCCGACCCAATCACTATCACAAAGCCCAAATAACTTCACATTATCATTCTTGTTTCTTTCATATATGATCCCATAATCTTTAGTGCTTTTGATATATCTCAAGACTCTTTTTGCTCGTCCAAAGTAAACCTTGCTTGGTCTTTGATGTAAACATTATGTCTGACCTTGCAATTGTAAGATACAACAAGCTTCCAACAATGCTTCTATATAGTTGTGCATTGGCTTCACCACTTTTATCTTCTTTCATGAACTTCTTATTTACCACCAAAGGTGTTTCCACAACATTGCAATTTTTCATTTTGAACTTCTTGAGAATGCCTTCTACATACTTCTTTTGACAAATAAAGATGTCATCATTTCCTTGAATGATTTCAATTCCCAAAAAATAATGGAGCAAACCCATATCACTCATTTCATATCTTTTCATCATATCACTTTTGAAAGTCAAAATCATATTCTCATTGTTATTGATAATAATTAAATTATCAATATAAAGAGAGACAATAAGAATATCATTACCTTGCTTCTTTACATAAAGTGTTGGTTCACTTGGACTTTTTAGAAAACTTTTCTCATTGAAGTAGGTATCAATTTGAGAGCACCACGCTCGGGTTGCTTGCTTCAACCCATACAATGCTTTCTTCAACTTGTATCCTTGCTTTCTTGACCTTTGATGATGAAGCCTTGAGATTGTTCGATATAAATTTCTTCTTCCAACATTCTATTCAAGAATGCCGACTTTACATTTAGTTGGTGTAATTTCCAACTTTTATGTAACGCCATAGAAATGAGAGTTCTAATTGTATCATGTTGAGCAATTGGTGCAAAAGTTTTTTGATAATCAATCCCGGATAGTTAGCAGTATCTTTTTGCTACCAATCTTGCTTTGTATCTTTGAATGGACTCATCCGGATTGTGTTTTCTCTTGTAGATCCACTTCAAGCCAATGACTTCCTTATCAATTGGTTTTTCTACTAACTCTCAAGTTTTGTTCTTCTCAATCATATTAATTTCTTTTTGCATTGCCTTGTTCCACATTTCTTCATACATAGCATTTTCATAAGTTTCGAGCTCAATCATGCAGAAATTACAAGTGGCATAAATGCCACTTAGGCTTTTCATTCTTATGGGAGTAGAACTTGGAGATAAACTTAAGCATGAGATGGGATATGGACTTATATTTGGAGAAGTTTGTGGTGAATCTTCAACCTTATTTTCTTCATTTTGAGCATTATGAATTTCTTCATCAAGAGAAATAATATTTTCTTTAACTTTCTTTTCCTTCCAATCCCAAGCAACTTTCTCATTGAAAAGAACATCTCTTCTTATGATCACCTTATTGTGCTTCAAGCTAAAAAGTTTATAACCTTTTGATTTAGAACTATATCGAACCAAGATGCATTTTTCACTTACTTCATCAAGTTTGTGTCTCCTCTCCTTTGGAATATGTGCATAGCACACACATCCAAAGACTTTGAAATGCTTCACCGAAGGCTTTCTACCAGACCAAGCTTCAAATGGTGTCATATTTTGGAGAGCTTTTGTTGGACAACTATTCATCAAGTACACCGCCGTATACATTGCTTATACCCAAAAGGAATTTGGAAGGCCTTTGTCTTTGAGCATAAATCTGGCCATCTCAACAATAGTACGGTTCTTTTTTTCGGCAACTCTATTTTGTTTTGGTGTATAGCCAACGGTTAATTGTCTTTGCATACCAACATCTTCACAAAACTTCTCAAATTCATTTGAGTTGTATTCACCACCTTGGTTACTTCTTAGCACCTTGATGTAGTGCTCACTTGATCTTTCCACAAGATTTTTAAACTTTTTGAAGATAATGAATGCCTCGAATTTATGTCTCATAAAGTACACCTATGTCATCCTTGAATAGTCATCAATAAAAATAATGAAGTAAATGTTACTGGCATGAGAAAGAGTTTTCATGGGTCTACATATGTCGGTGTGAATAAGCTCCAATGGTGCTTTGGCTTTCCATACATGCTCCCTTGGAAATGCCTCTCTATGTTGTTTTCCAAGTGCACATCCTTCACAAGGTTCTTCCTTGTCATGTATTGTTGGTAGAACATATACCATATTCTTTTGATGTAAACTTCTTAAGCTTTGAAAGTTTAAGTGCCCAAACCTTTTGTGCCATAGCCATGACTCATCATTCACTTCCATCTTCCATGCAACATTCTTTGCATAGTGCAAAATAAGAGGAAAGCTTCTATTTTTCTCCATGTTGATATTTGTCATAAGTTACTTTTTTACCCCTTTGCCATATATCTTGCAACCATTGTCTTCAAAATGCACCATGTGCCCATGCTCAATCAATTGTCCAATACTTAAGAGATTTTGTCTCAAGTCTGGAACAAGTAAAACATTATGGATAAACTTCCTCCCTTTCTTTGTATTGATTGCAATTGTGCCTTTGCCTCTTGCTTGGACTAGTACACAATTTTCCATCTTCACTTATGAGATTGAAGAACTATCAATATCCACAAGGATGGATTTGTCACCGGTCATGTGGTTGCTGCATCCACTATCAAAATATCATACATTATTCCTTTGCTCCTCCGCAGTTTGACATGCATAGAATGTGCTTTGCTCACCTTAATTTTCTTCGGAAAAGTGTGCTTGCTCACTTACTTGATACCTATAATCTTTTTGAATATGGTCAAATTTTTTACAATTATAACATTGAGGTTTTCCCTTAAACCAACAATCTTTTTTAACATGAGAAGAGCTTTTACATATATTATATTTTATTGAGTGCTCTCATCATTTTGTCTTCTTGGAAGGTTATTTCTTTGCCTTCCTCTACCTCTTCCTCTCATATTTCTTTCTCCTCCTCTATTTTGGTTTCCACCTCTAAATGACTCTCTTTTAACTTGTGCATGACTAGATGATTCTCTTTAAGAACTTTTGTCAAACACTTTGAGTTTAGATTAAAAGACGCTTTCAATTGATGATTCTTTATGCCTAAATAACCTTTGCTCATGAGTCTGAAGAGATCCCGTCAACTCATGAATACTTAACATAGAAAGATCTTTAGATTCTTCAACAATTGTAACTATTGTATCTAATTTTAGAGGCAAACTAGCCAAATTTTTTTTAAATATTCTTTGCTCAATGATAGTTTCACCATAGCTCTTCATTTGATTAACAATCTCCATGATTTTGGAGAAGTAATCCTTTAATTTCTTATTTTCTTGCATCTCAAATTATCTAACTCTCTTCTTAGAGTTTGAAGTTTGATAGCTCTCGCCTTGGTGTTTCCTTGAAATTCTTCTTGCAAGATGTCCCATGCCTCCTTTGATTTAGTGGCTCTAATGATTCTTGGAAAAATTTTATCAGACACGGCTTGTAAGATGAAGAACAGAGCTTTCACATCCTTCTTTTTATAGTCCTTCAATTGCTCCTTTTATTGGTTGGTTAGAGCAGATGGCTCTTCATACCCATTCTTCACTAAATCCCAAATCTCTTGTGAAATGAAAAGAGTCTTCATTTTGATGCTCCAATAATCATAATTTTCTCCATCAAAAATAGGAATAGAAGGCTGATTAATGCTCATACCCATATTACTTGAGCTTGCAATAGAAATATTTTAGGATAGTGCTACTGTGTTCATTAACTCCGCTTACTATGGACCAAACCAGTAGCTTTGTCTTCTTTCCTTCCCCACTTTTTTTTTTTTTAAGGGACAAATACCACATGAAATTTCAAGAGTCAATGCTCCACTATCTCTTCTCCCATACAAATTTTGTTCAAATCTCACATCTCCAAGTGCCCTTTCCCAGGTAGAACAGAAGGCCTCTTTCAGACAGAAATGTAATATTTTCCGTTCAAATCTAGCGCAGAGTGATAGGGGTGAAAAGAAGATATTGACTGCTTTTCCTGTCACATCAATTTCTAAGCTTTGTGCTTTTCTTTTTCTTTCTTTCTTTCCTTTGTTTTTTTTTTTAGATCTAAGGAGCGACAGCCATCTTCTTTGGCCTTTTCTTCTCCCCTTCATCCCCAAGCACCTCTGTCCCTGACACCAATTTTTGATAGGATTATTTTTCACCTTTGTCGGAAGTGGATTCTTGATGCCGAATTCGATTTCTTCTAATTGAGATTACGAGAGAGAGAGAGAGAGAGAGAAGAGAGAGAAATTTTTTTATTCAACAAAAAAATAGATCTAAAGTTTATCCATCTGACTCCTCAAATTCTGGTTCTACAATATTTTAAATATAATGCCACTCTTACATGTGAGGCTACCACATCCTACAAAAGTTTATACATCAAAATATAAAACCACCATAATAACATAAGTTCAACTTTATATTAGCCCAACATATACTAAACCAAAAACTAAAAATGTAGCACTTAGAAATTAAAAAGAATAAACATTACATTTTAACAAAAAGTTATTCGTCATGTGCAAAAGTTGGCTTTGGAGATGTAGATATTCTCTTCCATGTTCTGCAATTATCACTGGCTCATCTCTTTCCTACGCTTTGTAGTCTTGAGGAGGTCGCTTGAGAAGAATCAGGAAGCCGGGAAGCATGGCATCCATTAGTGGCAACGTATCCAAGTCTAGTGGCCAACGCAGCATGGATGGCGTGGTCTGTTCATCACTACCGATCGCTCGTCTTAGTTCTTCTATAAATACTCAGTTATTTGCTGGTTATCGGTCCCATAGCCATCAAATTCCTGATCTCTTTGTAGTAGTGAGCCATAGTGATTCTCCTCCGACCACCATGGTCCTTCACTCTCATACTACGAGTATGACCGAGCAAGAGTTCAGGAACTGGCTTCAACGTGTCGACGTCAACGGAGATGGTCGCATCAGTAGGCATGAGCTAAGCCAAGCACTCCGCGTTCTCGGAGTGAGCTGGACAACATTCAAGTCGTGGTCTGCCATGCGCGATGCCGACCTCAACCATAACCATTACATAGATGGTGAATCAGAGATTAAGAAGCTGAAAGAGTATGCAGCGAAGCATTGGAATATCCTCGTCAAGGCATGATGCCATGACATGCGCTACTAATCAACTCTACTACCATCTCTATGGGCCCTTCTATCATAAGTTGGACTGTATCTCGTGTGGTTGTGTGCAATGTTAGGGCTAGTTTACTTGGTTTGCAATGGAAGGAGTTTCTGTCTACTGAAAAAGAATAAAATGGAAGGACCCTTACTATAATAAAGTGTGATTAAGAGTATTATGTCACCTCTTTCTCTTTTTAGCTTATGTTTCCTAGCTTATATCCTGATTTACTTTATATTTTTTGGAGAGACTAGGTTGGTCTAGCTTTTAAATTTTAATTGTTCACAGAAAGATCTTTTAATCTATCATTTTGTGGATGAACAAATAAAAAGTATAGAAGAAGATGGACGTCTAAAGGGATCTTCCCTTTCTCCCAAAAAACCATAAATTTAAACTGCATGAAGAGGAACGAAAATGTGTTGGAAGAATTGCCTAAAAATTACTAGAAATCTAAATTATAATAGACTAAATTTAAAAGCCATAAAGTAGGAAATAAAATAAGTTAAAAATTATGTATAGATTGAGGTGTGTTAGATACTGCCCTAAAAACTAGTTTTTGTTCTTTCATGTAGGTTATAGATAAATTATCTTCAAAGTATAACGATTCAATTCGAACTGAACCTCCTATTATAAGTATGATTGCATAGAGGTGCAACCAAACGACTCTTTCAGATGTCCAAAAAAAATGAAATTAAAAGTAAAAAAAAAATAAGAAAAAATAGTGAAAAAGAAAGAAGCTCTTCTCAATAAGACCATTAGAAACTCAAGGCTTCAAGCCATTTTCTTAATAAGGCTTCAGGCTGGAGAGGATATCAAGATATGGGCTCTCCCAATATAAACTTAGATTGTCTACGACTTTGGATCTTAAGCTTATTAATGGACTCAGTTCAATAACCCCCAATAGCTCAGCCTTTATAGCTTGCTAGCCATTTTTTCAAATCATGCAAAAGAAAAGGAAAAAAAAAAAAAAGCAAATCAAGTGTTTCCGCTAGCGTTGGAGATGAGCTTAATGCTCACAATAAACGAACTGTTCGCTCTACAAGCTAAACACTTGCTTAACAAGCGCAACTTAGGTGCTGCTAAGAAAGGTTTTTTTTTTTATTTAAAACTTTTCATTTTTAACATAAAAATTGTTAACAATTCCTCATAAAAGTTTTAAATTTTGAATAACTAGCAAAATCAAAATAACATAAATTTTAGGGTATCTTACACTGTGTAATAGGTGAGGTGTCTAGTGGTTCATTTGTTCCTCTGAAAATCAATAAACAATATTACAGTTGTCTGTGGAGTATTTACAAACTATCAGGTTTTCTTCTGTGAGCTCTTTTGGCACCTTGGGGTGATTGTGGTTTTGGTTCTCCCTTACCACATCATCTAAAATTGGTCTCTTGGTCACCCCGCCTCCCCACCAACTTCTCAATGTTAACTTTGATGGTTTAGTACGCACAACTACTGCTGGTGTTGAGTCTCTTATTTAGGATAATATTGAAAGACCCCTCTTAGTTGGATCCTTTCCACTCTCAAGAGCTTTGGTCCCTTCCATTGAAATCACTACAGCTTGGCTTGGGTTAAGGGTTGAACTGACTCTTATTCCGAATCTCTTGGCACATCCTATCGATGTTATATTGGAAGGGGACTTAACTACAGTGGTAGCTTGGATAAATGGTGGTCAAAGGGAGTTTGCATCCAAAATTACGAGATATTCTTGCACAACTTCTTCTGATTCTTCAATTCCAATGCCATCATATCCTTAAGAAGGCCAATCGATCTGCAGACTTTGTAGCCAATTTTGCCACATTTTTATCCTCTAGAGAAATCTGGTACGATAATTTTCCCCCTACTTTATATTTCTTGGTGGAGGCAAATGCTAGAAGTACTTCATTTGTAAGATCATAAACTTGTCTGTTTACCTAAAAAAAGAAAAAAGAAAAAAAATAAAACTACCTTCAGTTAAATTTTCTAACCCATTTTAAATGTTTGGTAGAAAAAGAAATAAATATGTTATCTTCCTCTACTTTAGGTAACCTGCACTGTGAGAGGAATTAATTTATTGGATCATTTGACTTAGTCAAGCAAAGATATTGGTTCGGTGCCTCAGTGTGCTGCAGAATCTATCAATTGACCGAGTCAAAAAGATTTCATTCTGTATCATAGTTAAATCAACTTTCTTAGCCAAAAGGAATCCACCTACATTTCTCACAATTATTTGAAATTGGCATCTGATTCTTGTAAAGGTGTTAGAACAAGACCGGTCATTGCAGTCGAGTTGATTGTCTTGTTTGGAATCATGCGTGCCATTCAATGATAATCTGAGCTCAAAAGAAAGATTGCAATTGATTGTTCATCCGTTTTATTACTTCTAATCCAGAGAATTTTGTAGAAAAGAAAGCACTTACTTTTCTTCTGGAAAAAAGAATTTTAAGTCAATTTAAATGGCAATCCATATTGGGCTTTGCTTGGCCATGGTGCTCTTAACCTCCCTTTTTTTTTTTCCCTCTTTTTGATAGATGATGCTCTGACCTTCACGATCATTCATTTCAGGATTCACCTTGTTAATTAACGCATAGGCATCATGGTTTAAGAAACATCATAATTCATCATTTTAGATGATATATTATATTCGAACTTCCCTATGAATGTAAAGTGATGCAGTCTAATTTGATTGTCTAATCTTATGGTGATACGAGATAGGGTTGGATAACAATAGGGGCATAGGAAACTCTAATGAGAAAAACTTTTTTTCTTCTTGATGATTAATCTATCTTAATATAGCCGATTAGAAATCTTCTCTAGGTAAATCAACTTTGAAAAGGAATTAATCCATTTGTTTAGTAAATACTCTTTTATGGATGCATTTTTTTTGAAATCAGAATTAATAAAAGCCATTCAATATAAGAGACTGGTTCAAAATACAACTCCTTCGGATGTCTATAAAGGTAGCCTAGCCCTTATAATTAGAAAAGATTTTCTTCTTGCGTAAGTACTGAATAACTCATCAAAGAGTCTTAGCTACTTTTTTTCTTTATCCAGTTTTATTTGACTTGAGTGTTAAAGGATCTTTTTCTGGAGAAAAACTTTATGCCTTCTGAATGCTTTATTTCTTTTCTCACACAAAAAAAAGGTGAATATCCAACTGGGTAGGTGCTTATATTTTAGTAATTTTTTAGATGTTTGTTTGATATATGTTGTTTAAATTATTATAATTCTTCCATCTGACCTCAGTTTTGGATGGTCCCGGAAATACTAGAAAAAAAAAAAAAAAAAAAACAAGAAAACCTTAATTTCAGAGACTATAAATATAGCGCTAGTTAAAAATGTTATTACATTAACTTTGTTGAAGCTTTCTTTATAAAGAAATGGGCACTGCATGCGCCAGGGTATCACAGGCTGTCAAAGCTGCAAATAAAGAGGTTAGTGGTGGTCTTTGGCATCTACACCACCGATGATTTTGCTGGAGGCTTCATCTCCACATCTCCGAGCGTCGATCCCTTGCCTGTTAAGTCATACGTCATCATTCTACAGGTTCATGACATAATTAGTGGTACTTCGGTTCTTAGGCCCTCGTCACACGTGAGGCATGAACTCCACTAGCACCGGAGAGAAAAGTTATTCGTCGTGTGCAAAGGTTGGCTTTGGAGAGGTAGATATTCTCTTCCTTGTTCTGCAATTATCACTGGCCCATCTCTTTCCTACGCTTTGTAGTCTTGAGGAGGTCGCTTGAGAAGAATCAGGAAGCCGGGAAGCATGGCATCCATTAGTGGCAACGTATCCAAGTCTAGTGGCCAACGCAGAATGGATGGCGTGGTCTGTTCATCACTACCGATCGCTCGTCCTAGTTCTTCTATAAATACCCAGTTATTTGCTGGTTATCGGTCCCATAGCCATCAAATTCCTGATCTCTTTGTAGTAGTGAGCCATAGTGATTCTCCTCCGACCACCATGGTCCTTCACTCTCATACTACGAGTATGACTGAGCAAGAGTTCAGGAACTGGCTTCAACGTGTCGACGTCAACGGAGATGGTCGCATCAGTAGGCATGAGCTAAGCCAAGCACTCCGCGTTCTCGGAGTGAGCTGGACAACATTCAAGTCGTGGTCTGCCATGCGCGATGCCGACCTCAACCATAACCATTACATAGATGGTGAATCAGAGATTCAGAAGCTGAAAGAGTATGCAGCGAAGCATTGGAATATCCTCGTCAAGGCATGATGCCATGACATGCGCTACTAATCAACTCTACTACCATCTCTATGGGCCCTTCTATCATAAGTTGAACTGTATCTCGTGTGGTTGTGTGCAATGTTAGGGCTAGTTTACTTGGTTTGCAATGGAAGGAGTTTCTGTCTACTGAAAAAGAATAAAATGGAAGGACCCTTGCTATAATGAAGTGTGATTAAGAGTATTATGTCACCTCTTTCTCTTTTTTAGCTTATGTTTCCTAGCTTATATCCTGATTTACTTTATATTTTTTGGAGAGACTAGGTTGGTCTAGCTTTTAAGTTTTAATTGTTCAACAGGAAGGTCTTTTAAACTGTCTTTTAATGGATGAACAAATAAAAAGTATAGAAGAAGATGGACGTCTAAAGGGATCTTCCCTATCTGCTAAAAAACTAGATAGAAACGAAAATGTGTTGGAAGAATGGCCTTGAAATTATTAGAAATTTAAATTATAATAGACTAAATTTAAAAACCATAAAGTACGAAAAAAAATAGGTTAAGAATCATGTTTGGATCGAGGCGTATTAGATACTACTATAAGGACTAGTTTTTTTTCCTTCATGCAAGTTGTAGGTGAACTATCTCCAAGGTACAATGATCCGACTCGATCTAAACCTCCTACAATAAATATGATTGCGTGGAAGTACAACTCAACAACTTTTCAGATGTTCAAAAAAAAATAGAATCAAAAGTGAAAAGAAATAAGAGAAAATAGAAGAAAAAGAAAAAAGCTCTTCTCAGTAGGACCTTCAGGAACTTAAGGATTTAAGCCATTTTCTTAGCAGGGCTTCAGGCTGGAGAAGATATCAAGATATGGGCCTCCCAAGACCGACTTAGATTGCCTACAACTGGATGTTAAGCTTATTAATAGACTTAGTTCAATAACCCCCAATGGCTCAACTTTTATAGCTTGCTAGCGATTTTTCTAAATTATGCAAAAGAAAAGTGAAAAAAAATAAACAAATCGAGCGTTTCTGCTCGTGTTCAAGATGAGCTTAATGCTCACGATAAGCGAACTATTCACTCAATGAACACTTGCTTGATGAGTGCAACTTAGGTGCTACTATGAATTTTTTTTTTTTTAATTAAAAACTTTTCATTTTTAACATAAAAACAATTAACAATTCCTCATAAAAGTTTTAAATTTTGAACAACTAGTAAAATCAAAATAACATAAATTTTAAGGTGTCTTTACCATGTAATAGGTGAGGTGTATAGTAGTTCATTTGTTCCTTTGAAAATCAGTAAACAGGCTTATCGGTTGCCTATGAAGTATTTGCACACTATTAAGTTTTCTTTTGTGAGCTCTTTTGGCACCTTAGGGTGATTGTGGTTTTGGTGCTCCCTCACCATATCATTTAAAATTGGTCTCTTGGTCACCTTAAATTCCCATCCAATCAGGACTTCTCAAGATTAACTTTGATGGTTCAGTACATACAAGTACTATTGGTGCTCAGTTTCTTATTTGGGATAACACTGAAAGACCCGTCTTAGTTGGATCCTTTCCCCTCTCAAGAGCTTTGGTCCCTTCCATTGAAATCACTACAGCTTGGCTTGGGTCAAGGGTTGGACCGACTCTTATTTCGAATCTCTTGGCACATCCTGTCGATATTATATTGGAAAGGGACTTAGCTATAGTGGTAGCTTGGATGAATGGTGGTCAAAGAGAGTTTGCATCCAAAATTACGAGATATTCTTACACAACATCTTCTGATTCTTCAATTCCAATACCATCATATCCTCAGAAAGGCCAATCAATTTGTAGACTTTGTAGCCAATTTTGCCACGTCTTTATCCTCTAAAGAAATTTAGCACGATAATTTTTGCCCTACTTTATGTTATTTTTGGTGGAGGCAAATGCTAGAAGCACTTCATTTGTAAGATCATAAACTTGTTTGTTTACTTTAAAAAAGAAAAAAAAAAAAAACTACCTTCGGTTAAATTTTCTAACCCATTTTAAATGTTTGGTAGAAGAAGAAATAAATATGTTATCTTCCTCTACTTTAGGTAACCTGCATTGTGAGAGGAATTAATTTATTGGATCAATTGACCGACTCAAGCAAAGATATTGGTTCGGTGCCTCGGGATTTTGCAGAATCTATCAATTGACCGAGTCAAAAAGATTTCATTCTGTGCCGTAGTTAAATCAACTTTTTTAGCTAAAAGGAATCCGCTTCCATTTCTCACAATTATTTAAACTTTGGCATCGGATCCTTGTAAGGGCTGTAGAACAAGACATTCCGATGCCATTGCAGTCGAGAGGCCACTGATGGTCTTGTTGGGAATCATGCGTACCATTCAATGATAGTATAAGCTCAAAAGCAAAGTTGATTGCTCATCGATTTTTCCAACTCTAATTCAGAAAATTTTGTAGAAAATAAAGCGCTTGCTTTTCTACCGCAAAAAAAAAGGATTAATTTTAATTCAACTTAATTGGCAATCCATATTGGGGCTTTGCTGGGCCATGATGCGCATCATGGCCTAGGAAACATCAGAATTCGCCACTCTAGATGATGCGTTGTACTCCAAATTGTCAAGGAAAGTAAAGTGATGCCTTCAGCAATGCCTTCTAAATTGGTTGTCTTATCTTATGATAATACGTGATGGAGTTAGATAACAATATGGATAGAAAAAATCCTAATGAGAAAAGTATTTCCTTTTATATTCGATTAGAACTCTTCTTTGTTATAAATCAATTCCGAAAAGGAATTAATCCATTTGTTTAAGAAATACTTCTTGGATGTCGCTTCCTTTAGAATCAGGAATAATAAGAGCAATCCAATGTAATAGACCAAGTCAAAATATAACTCCCTCGTATGTTTGCAAAGTAGCTCAAGCTTCAAAAATAGAACAAGTCTTTCTCCTATGCAAAAGTAGCCCAAGCTTCAAAAATAGAGCAAGTCTTTCTTCTTGCTTGAGTACTAGATAACCCGTTCAAGAGCCCTAAAATCTTTCTTTATTTACTTGAGCATTGAAGGATCTTTTTTAGAGAAAAACCCCACAACCTCTAAATGCTCCATTTCTTTTCTGACACAAAAAGGTGAATATTCAACTGAAAATGTGCTCATATTTGAGTGAATTTTTAGATATTTGTTCGATTTTTGTTGATTAAATTATTATAACTTTTCCATTTGACCTTACTTTCAAACGGTTTAGGTAACACTGAAAAAAAAAAAAAAAAAACTTAATTTCAGGCACCATGAATATAGAGTTACTTAAAAATTGTAATTATATTAATTTTGTTAAAGCTTATAAATAAGAATGTGCACTGCATACGCCAGGGTATTACACATAAAACGATTGTCAAACCCGTAAATAAAGAGTTTACTGGTGGTCTTTGACATCTACACCGATGATTTTGCTGGAGGCTTCATCTCAACATCTCCGAGCGTTGTTCCCTTGCCTGTCAGTCATACGTCATCATTCTACATGATCATGACATAATTAGTGGTACTTTGGTTCTTGGGCCCTCATGACACGTGAGGCATGAACTCCATTAGCAACGGAGGGAAAAGTGATGGGATTGTTTTTCACCTTCGTTGAAAGTGAATTCTTGATGCCCAATTCAATTTCTTCCAATTGAGATTACGAGAGAAAGAGAAAGAGAGAGAGAAAAAAAATAATTTTTTTCATTCAATAAAAAAATAGATCTAGAATTTATCCATCTGACTTCTGAAATTCTGGTTCTACAATATTTTAAACATAATGCCCCTCTTACATGTGAGGCTACCATACCCTGCATAAGTTTATACATCAAAACATAAAACCACCATAATAACATAAATTCAACTATATATGAGCCCAACATATACTAAACCAAAAACTAAAATGTAGCATTTAGAAATTAACAAGAATAAATTTTACATTTTAACACTCCCCTTTAATGATTGCTGATGTGAACCTCGTCAATAACGTGACAAAACTCAACACCAAAATGTGGAATTGAATCCCAAGATCTTTAAGATGCAAGTTTGTTGAGTTTTGACCCGTTACCTAACAAGATAAGAACCAAGAACTCGATAACTGAAGACACCACACCAAGACTGTCAAGAACCACTCAAGAACCTAAGTGATAAGTCTGGTTGCTTGAACACCACAAGAATAAACTTGATAAGTTCAAAAGTCCTTTCAAAAATGAAAGAAGAATACAAAATAAACACTTTAATATTATTCTTGACCGCCTCCAAAGGTATAATCCTTCACCCTTTATATAGAGTTCATAAATTCTCTAGAATATTCTCCTCTAACATATCTAAAGAAAGTTTTCCCTTGATATATTACATTACCAAAATTAAGGGATTGACATCTAGAAGATTCTTGACATATTAAACTCCCAAAATTAAGGGATTGATATCTAAAAGATTCTTGACATATTGAATTCCCAAAATTAAGGAATTGATATGTAGAAGATTCTTGACGTATTGAATTCCCAAAATTAAGGGATTGACATCTTGATCTTTTTAAGGCTGGAAATATGTAAGTCTTTAATTAGAAACCTTTAGAACCTTAATCATGGTAACTAGGTTCTCTTGAAACTGATTTGGACTTGAGATGGCCTCTCATAATTTTGCTGTTTCACCAACTTGTTGCATTAGCGCATTTAACGCTTCTTTAAAACGCTTGGGTTTAAATTTCGTGACCGGTCCACTTGGCAAGCTTAATGGATCATGTGTCTGCTGCCCTTGAATCCCTCCAAGCCCATATATGAGTTCTCCTTCTTGTGATTGTGCAACTTTATTTGCATCAATTGTTCTTGGATGCCCATGAGATCTCTAAAGTGAATGAATTTCTCCTTGGGTAGTACCTTGGTGAATACGTCCGCCACTTAGTCTTGAGTCCTCACATACATCACTTGAACTTCTTTTCCTTCTACCACATCTCTTATGAAATGGTACTTGATTTTGATGTGCTTGGTGCGGCTATGATATATAGGATTCTTTATCATATAAATGAAAGATTTATTGTCACATAGTAGTGTAGTAGCTTCTTCTTGCTTCTCACCCAAATCTTCAAGTATTCTTCTCAACTAAATTATTTGTTGTGCCACAAAGGTAGTTGAAACATATTCAGCTTTCGAAGATGATAAGGCCACAGTATCTTGCTTCTTGGATACCCAAGATATGACACCAGATCCAAAAAAGAATACATAGCCCAATGTGCTCTTCATATCATCAATGCTTCCGACCCAATCACTATCACAAAGCCCAAATAACTTCACATTATCATTCTTGTTTCTTTCATATATGATCCCATAATCTTTAGTGCTTTTGATATATCTCAAGACTCTTTTTGCTCGTCCAAAGTAAACCTTGCTTGGTCTTTGCATGAATTTAGAAAGTAAACTAGATGCAAACATTATGTCTGACCTTGCAATTGTAAGATACAATAAGCTTCCAACAATGCTTCTATATAGTTGTGCATTGGTTTCACCACTTTTATCTTCTTTCACAAACTTCTTATTTACCACCAAAGGTGTTTCCACAACATTGCAATTTTTCATTTTGAACTTCTTGAGAATGCCTTCTCATACTTCTTTTGACAAATAAAGATGCCATCATTTCCTTGAATGATTTCAATTCCCAAAAAATAATGGAGCAAACCCATATCACTCATTTCATATCTTTTCATCATATCACTTTTGAAAGTCAAAATCATATTCTCATTGTTACTGATAATAATTAAATCATCAATATAAAGAGAGACAATAAGAATATCATTACCTTGCTTCTTTACATAAAGTGTTGGTTCACTTGGACTTTTTAGAAAACTTTTCTCATTGAAGTAGGTATCAATTTGAGAGTACCACGCTCGGGGAGCTTGCTTCAACCCATACAATGCTTTCTTCAACTTGTATCCTTGCTTTCTTGACCTTTGATGATGAAGCCTTGAGGTTGTTCGATATAAATTTCTTCTTCCAACATTCCATTCAAGAATGCCGACTTTACATTTAGTTGGTGTAGTTTCCAATTTTTATGTGCCGCCATAGAAATGAGAGTTCTAATTGTATCATGTTGAGCAATTGGTGCAAAAGTTTTTTGATAATCAATCCCGGGTAGTTAGCAGTATCCTTTTGCTACCAATCTTGCTTTGTATCTTTGAATGGACTCATCCGGATTGTGTTTTCTCTTATAGATCCACTTCAAGCCAATGACTTCCTTATCAATTGGTTTTTCTACTAACTCTCAAGTTTTGTTCTTCTCAATCATATTAATTTCTTTTTGCATTGCCTTGTTCCACATTTCTTCATACATAGCATTTTCATAAGTTTCGAGCTCAATCATGCAGAAATTACAAGTGGCATAAATGCCACTTAGGCTTTTCATTCTTATGGGAGTAGAACTTGGAGATAAACTTAAGCATGAGATGGGAGATGGACTTATATTTGGAGAAGTTTGTGGTGAATCTTCAACCTTATTTTCTTCATTTTAAGCATCATGAATTTCTTCATCAAGAGAAATAATATTTTTTTTAACTTTCTTTTCCTTCCAATCCCAAGCAACTTTCTCATTGAAAAGAACATCTCTTCTTATGATCACCTTATTGTGCTTCAAGCTAAAAAGTTTATAACCTTTTGATTTAGAACTATATCGAACCAAGATGCATTTTTCACTTACTTCATCAAGTTTGTGTCTCCTCTCCTTTGGAATATGTGCATAGCACACACATCCAAAGACTTTGAAATGCTTCACCGAAGGCTTTCTACCAGACCAAGCTTCAAATGGTGTCATATTTTGGAGAGCTTTTGTTGGACATCTATTCATCAAGTACACCGCCGTATACACCGCTTATACCCAAAAGGAATTTGGAAGGCCTTTGTCTTTGAGCATAAATCTGGCCATCTCAACAATAGTACGGTCTTTTTTTCGGTAACTCTATTTTGTTTTGGTGTATAGCCAACGGTTAATTGTCTTTGCATACCAACATCTTCACAAAACTTCTCAAATTCATTTGAGTTGTATTCACCACCTTGGTTACTTCTTAGCACCTTGATGTAGTGCTCACTTGATCTTTCCACAAGATTTTTAAACTTTTTGAAGATAATGAATGCCTCGAATTTATGTCTCATAAAGTACACCTATGTCATCCTTATAGTCATCAATAAAAATAATGAAGTAGATGTTACCGGCATGAGAAAGAGTTTTCATGGGTCTACATATGTCGGTGTGAATAAGCTCCAATGGTGCTTTGGCTTTCCATACATGCTCCTTTGGAAATGCCTCTCTATGTTGTTTTCCAAGTGCACATCCTTCACAAGGTTCTTCCTTGTCATGTATTGTTGGTAGACCATATACCATATCCTTTTGATGTAAACTTCTTAAGCTTTGAAAGTTCAAGTGCCCAAACCTTTTGTGCCATAGCCATGACTCATCATTCACTTCCATCTTCCATGCAACATTCTTTGCATAGTGCAAAATAAGAGGAAAGCTTCTATTTTTCTCCATGTTGATATTTGTCATAAGTTACTTTTTTACCCCTTTGCCATATATCTTGCAACCATTGTCTTCAAAATGCACCATGTGCCCATGCTCAATCAATTGTCCAATACTTAAGAGATTTTGTCTCAAGTCTGGAACAAGTAAAACATTATGGATAAACTTCCTCCATTTCTTTGTATTGATTGCAATTGTGCCTTTGCCTCTTGCTTTGACTAGTACACCATTTTCCATCTTCACTTATGAGATTGAAGAACTATCAATATCCACAAGGATGGATTTGTCACCGGTCATGTGGTTGCTGCGTCTACTATCAAAATACCATACATTATTCCTTTGCTCCTCCGCAGTTTGACATGCATAGAATGTGCTTTGCTCACCTTCATTTTCTTCGGAAAAGTGTGCTTGCTCACTTACTTGATACCTATAATCTTTTTGAATATGGCCAAATTTTTTACAATTATAACATTGGGGTTTTCCCTTAAACCAACAAAGAAGAGCTTTTACATATATTATATTTTATTGAGTGCTCTCATCATTTTGTCTTCTTGGAAGGTTATTTCTTTGCCTTCCTCTACCTCTTCCTCTCATATTTCTTTCTCCTCCTCTATTTTGGTTTCCACCTCTAAATGACTCTCTTTTAACTTGTGCATGACTATATGATTCTCTTTAAGAACTTTTGTCAAACACTTTGAGTTTAGATTAAAAGACACTTTCAATTGATGATTCTTTATGCCTAAATAACCTTTGCTCATGAGCCTGAAGAGATCCCATCAACTCATGAATACTTAACATAGAAAGATCTTAAGATTTTTCAACAATTGTAACTATTGTATCAAATTTTAGAGGCAAACTAGCCAAAAATTTTTTAAATATTCTTTGCTCAGTGATAGTTTCACCATAGCTCTTCATTTGATTAACAATCTCCATGATTTTGGAGAAGTAATCCTTTAATTTCTTATTTTCTTGCATTCTCAAATTATCTAACTCTCTTCTTAGAGTTTGAAGTTTGATAGCTCTCGCCTTGGTGTTTCCTTGAAATTCTTCTCGCAAGATGTCCCATGCCTCCTTTGATTTAGTGGCTCTAATGATTCTTGAAAAAATTTTATCAGACACGGCTTGTTGGATGAAGAACAGAGCTTTCGCATCCTTCTTTTTATAGTCCTTCAATTGCTCCTTTTATTGGTTGGTTAGAGCAGATGGCTCTTCATGACCATTCTTCACTAAATCCCAAATCTCTTGTGAAATGAAAAGGGTCTTCATTTTGATGCTCCAATAATCATAATTTTCTCCATAAAAAATAGGAATAGAAGGCTGATTAATGCTCATACCCATATTGCTTGAGCTTGCAATAGAAATATTTTAGGATAGTGCTACCGTGTTCATTAACTCCGCTTGCTATGGACCAAACCAGTAGCTTTGTCTTCTTTCCTTCCCCACTTTTTTTTTTAAGGGACAAATACCATCAGAAATTTCAAGAGTCAATGCTCCACTATCTCTTCTCCCATACAAATTTTGTTCAAATCTCACATCTCCAAGTGCCCTTTCTCAGGTAGAACATAAGGCCTCTTTCAGAAAGAAATGTAATATTTTCCGTTCAAATCTAGCGCAGAGTGATAGGGGTGAAAAGAAGATATTAACTGCTTTTCCTGTCACATCAATTTCTAAGCTTTGCACTTTTCTTTTTCTTTCTTTCTTTCCTTTGTTTTTTTTTTTAGATCTAAGGAGCGACAGCCATCTTCTCTGGCCTTTTCTTCTCCCCTTCATCCCCAAGCACCTCTGTCCCTTACACCAATTTTTGATAGGATTATTTTTCACCTTTATCGGAAGTGGATTCTTGATGCCGAATTCGATTTCTTCCAATTGAGATTACGAGAGAGAGAGAGAAGAGAGAGAAATTTTTTTATTCAACAAAAAAATAGATCTAAAGTTTATCCATCTGACTCCTCAAATTCTGGTTCTACAATATTTTAAATATAATGCCACTCTTACATGTGAGGCTACCACATCCTACAGAAGTTTATACATCAAAATATAAAACCACCATAATAACATAAGTTCAACTTTATATGAGCCCAACATATACTAAACCAAAAACTAAAAATGTAGCACTTAGAAATTAAAAAGAACAAACATTACATTTTAACAAAAAGTTATTCGTCGTGTGCAAAAGTTGGCTTTGGAGATGTAGATATTCTCTTCCATGTTCTGCAATTATCACTGGCTCATCTCTTTCCTACGCTTTGTAGTCTTGAGGAGGTCGCTTGAGAAGAATCAGGAAGCCGGGAAGCATGGCATCCATTAGTGGCAACGTATCCAAGTCTAGTGGCCAACGCAGCATGGATGAAGTGGTCTATTCATCACTACCGATCGCTCGTCTTAGTTCTTCTATAAATACCCAGTTATTGCTGGTTATCGGTCCCATAGCCATCAAATTCCTGATCTCTTTGTAGTAGTGAGCCATAGTGATTCTCCTCCGACCACCATGGTCCTTCACTCTCATACTACGAGTATGACTGAGCAAGAGTTCAGGAACTGGCTTCAACGTGTCGACGTCAACGGAGATGGTCGCATCAGTAGGCATGAGCTAAGCCAAGCACTCCGCGTTCTCGGAGTGAACTGGACAACATTCAAGTCGTGGTTTGCCATGCACGATGCCGACCTCAACCGTAATCATTACATAGATGGTGAATCAGAGATTAAGAAGCTGAAAGAGTATGCAGCGAAGCATTGGAATATCCTCGTCAAGGCATGATGGCATGACATGCGCTACTAATCAACTCTACTACCATCTCTATGGGCCCTTCTATCATAAGTTGGACTGTATCTCGTGTGGTTGTGTGCAATGTTAGGGCTAGTTTACTTGGTTTGCAATGGAAGGAGTTTCTGTCTACTGAAAAAGAATAAAATGGAAGGACCCTTGCTATAATGAAGTGTGATTAAGAGTATTATGTCACCTCTTTCTCTTTTTTAGCTTATATATGAACTGAAGTTTCCTAGCTTATATCCTGATTTTACTTTATATTTTTTAGAGAGACTAGGTTGGTCTAGCTTTTAAACTGTAATTTGTTCAGGGTTTTCTAATCTTTCTTTTGGTGGATGAACAAATAAAAAGCATTGAGGAAGATGGACGTCTAAAGGGATCTTTCCCATCTCCCACCAAAACTAGAAAGGAACGAAAATGTTTTCTTCTCCGGCATAGAAGCTACCAAAATGGTGACCAAATAGACCTCCACAGTGTAATTAAAAGTCGATGGAAGAAAAAACAAAAAGGCGTTAGGGAGACACGAGATAGATTATACGAATATGGTGCAAGAGAAAAAGGAGTACCAATACAGAGAAAGGAATAGTGCAGCAAAAACTAATAAAAAAAATTTTCTGCGGATACTCTACTCCGTAATAGTGAATCACTAGTGTCAAACAATATAAATTATTCAATTCTCGAAATCAACTCTGAAGATCTATACCTAAAGGAAATCACCTTATTATGGCCCAAACAACGATTTACATAAATATCAACAAAACAAAATCAACAGGATATGAAATTTGATGAAGCAGACTAAACACAAACTGTCTTCTATAGTTTTCTTAAGGACTGAGCTTGATTTTGGAACTTGAGGCTTCAGGTCGCTTGTAAGTTCGTTACTTTCTATGGACTCTGGAAAAATACATATATGCATCTGTACATAGAGAGACACTAAGCTTTTTCACGTTCACTCCTTGAAAATGGAAATAACAATGTTAAAATCATTAATAGGAAACGAACATCCAAAAAACTGGACGTGATATACAATACAATAAGTGCCTAAAAATTAATATATATATATATATATATATATTGATGGTTTATGAGTAGGTACAAAAATAAATGGTATCAATTGTACCAGTATGGTAAGTATATGATAAAATATATAAAGTGAAAAACAGGTTTATGAACCAAGATGTGCACATAGTGACTTTGAGCAGTAAATCAAATATTGATTAATTGAGGGAGTTAGATAGAAATATGTTACTAATTTGTTAATATTAATAATTGGATCCGGTAGGCACACTTCTGAGATGAAGATGGCTTTTTCACTAAGAGGTAGATTCTAGCAAGGTAAGGATTCTCCTTGCACGCCCTTATGTGATTTTAGCATGCCGTATTCACTAATTACTTGATGCTGCATGATTATAATTTAATATGTTGACAATGTGTAAAATTCACGCATTTTATAGCATGGATTTTGATTGGTGTAAATGTGTCATGTATGTATACGTCACATTACTCAGGATAAAATGATGCTGGAATATGATACTAATATGCAAATTTATGATGCAAACATGTGTATGGAAATGCATGAAGCGGACCATTATTAAATTATGATCATGTGGTATATTAAATAAATAAATAAATAAAATTAGAATTTGAGAAATGGTATTGATATGAAAAATATTGGATTAGCCATCTCTTCTATTGAAATGCTTGTCATGGGCTATAACCCTGACCCATATATAGTCTACCACTATGGTCTAGACCATGGAATATCTGTCATAGCCTAAAATAGTGATCTTATATTCTGTAATATGAAATGCCTATTGCAAACTAAAATCATAACCTCTTGTTACTTTAGATTGCCTATCATGATCTGAAATATGACCATTAAAAGGATAATATCTATCAGACGTGATAATATTGTTATGTGCTCAGAGAAATGATGGAGTTGTCCTTGATATTAATATCCCTTAGAAAAATGATAATGATGACTTTGAATAAGTTAAGCTTGCATAAATAACTTTTGAAAATAATTATATGTGAAAAGTAATGCTAACCATGTTGGTGTATGCTTTTATAGTTTTATTTAATTGTTGCATATTGTGATTTGATGCATGTATGCGTATGTTTGCATGTGGGTGCATGAATAAGGATTCTTACTAAGTAGTGGCTCATCTTATTTTATTTTAATATTTTCACAGAGTCAAGAGATGCTTAAAACAGTATTGAATTGAGCTAAAGTAAGAAATTTATAATCAAGACCTATATATTCGTTTTCTAATACAAGATGTATATAAAAAATTTAACCTTGGTTTTAGATGTATTTGAATTGATGCGTTAAGATCAATTTTGTTTAGTTGTATTTGATGTTCATGTTAAATTAAGAAATTTATTTACATTTAGGCCTTACAAATCTCTTAGAGTTATAAGTTATGCAACTGTGTCATGCACTCAAACTTAGGAGGTGATCACATGGAGTTTACTATTTTCTTCTTCAAAAATACTATTTTTTCCCCTTTTCACTAGTTATATAAATAGATCTCCAAATATCAATCCTACTACTAGTCCTAAAGCAGCTTCTAAACAAAGGACTTCTAACTTCTAATATTGCTAAAATTTTAAAAGTTAAAATAAAATCATGATGGAGTTATAGTTGAAACTTTTGTAACTACATCTACTTAGAAAGCATCAATATTTGTTTAAGAGCTGTGAGGTATCATTGTTGATTTAGAAGATACTTTTCTAATGAGTCCATTATTGTGACATCCATTCAAAAAATTAAACCTTCTAACAGAACTGTTGGTTCATACTGATTGGTGAACTTTAGCTATTTGATTTGGTTAATCTCCTAAATTATCGCACATCAAACTTTCTTCCACTAATAAGTCTTCTGCAGCAAGCTACTCTAGAATGTGAGAACTGTTAGAGATTATTCATCGACGAAATGCAATATATTTTGCGATAATTTACACAACTAATAATTTTTATTTCTTACTGTGCCATTGAAGATATCATATTAACATTTTCCTTTAGAATGCCTCTGTGGTAACAAACATGAATCAGAATATGATACTTATCTATAAGTGAAACAAGAAAGAAACCGTGCACTTGACAACAGTGAATCAAAGGTACAAAACTTACACCTACATCTTTAAGTAGGAATATGTGAAGACGTTGTTGCGCATAGTTGACGAGCTTGCTAATCTCCTCCTTGTCTACCCTGCCATTTCGATTGGCATCAGCTTCTCTGATCCTCTCTCGAGCCTTTCTGAAACCATATGATCCAAAAATTCGAGTGAAAGTTAATGAATAGCAAGTAGACTTAAGTTATAAGCATCTATCATATTTTTCTTCTATAAATTTGGTATATAAAAGAAAGGCTAATATGGAGGGAGAGAGAGCAATAAGCGTAAACGTTTCATTTGCGTTAAACACAGAAGCATATATAATTTATTCTGGGTGCAGGATTGGACTGAGAACAGCCTTTGGACTTTGGACGGAAGCTGAGAACTGACGCTATGGAGGCGAGAGGGAAACGAGGGTTTGGCAAACTCGGACTTTGATTCCTTTCAGCTGGCTTTACTCTCCATCATCCTCTTCTTTGGGACCGAATAAAAGAAAAAGTCAGGTCGGTGGGTATTTAGTTAAATATCCACCGAGGAGATTGGATGGAGGGAATGCGATCCTTCTCACTCGTATGCCACGCGGAGACTAGGACGTGTTTGTGGGTTGTGGCCAATGGGCCTTGACGTAATATCTGATTAGTTTTCATGTAGATTATGCCCTCTGAGATATACTGGCCTCTTAGTTGAGAGCTAGCCAGCACATGGATTTCATGGCATAAAAGAGAGGATTTTTCGGCTCGGTGATTTAATGGTACAAGCTATGGAATTTTGGAAGGATTGGTACGATAAATGGTCGGGTTTCTACAAATATAGCTAGTGATATTTTCATGTCCGGTAGAATTCTTCTATTCCAAGATGTTTGAATATTTTCATTTTATTTCTTTAGTTTATTTATTATTGCAATAACAATTTCACTTTGTTGAGGTAAGCTTTTTGTGTTGTTTTCCTGTACCTTTTTTTTTTTTTTTTTTTTTAATACTCTATGTGCTTTGCAACTAGCTTACTCATCTTGAATGTTGATTATTGTTAGATCCAAGCTACTATCATTTAGATATATAATTCAATTTATAATTGTATATATCTAAATGATGTAGGACGAAAACACCTTACCACTTTGGCAACATGCCCTAATCCCTCTCATATCAAATTTTGTGACCAAAAATCTGAATAGATAAATAAAATAAATAAAATATTATAAAAGGTGCCATGCCTTAGATTCTAGAATGGATTTAGATTGTGACAATCCACCGCACGCAAAGCATGTAAGACATCTATTACAATTATATAGCATAAATCTATTAAAAAAATTATTATTCATTAGTCAATTAAATTAACAATGTTCAAATCAAAGAAGTTATCAAATTTTCAAAAACTAACATCAAAACTCAACTAACTAACTAACTAATTAACTAACTAAAAGATAACTAAAGCAAAGTCTGGCATATGATGCTTCTACCCAATGTCCCCTTCTTATTTCATTGAATCTAAAAAAGGAACAATAAGATATCTAATGAGTTCATATTCAGTAAATAGCACTAATTATAAACTAGTGATCACAGAAGTTAATTTTTATATAATATTTATGAAGCTTTGCAGTCATAAACTATTAGTTTTTATATTATTTCATGTAATACTATCATGTCAATATTTTCAATTTTCATATTATCCTTAATCAGAATTGTCATAGTATCATTTATCGGAGTTTTTATGTCATCATAAAATTCATGTCATCAATTTCAGATACTCTACGATCACAAAGTATAATCATATTTATCCCTGTAATAAGGTTAGAACACCACATTTAACCCTATAGATGGAAGTTACTCCTCTAATATATCTTCTGTGGAGGTGAGTCCCGATATCAGCCATCAGGCATTAGTTATTACATAATGGACTAAGAGTTTCATGCCTTTACTTAAATCTTTATTCAATAATTTAATATTTTTAATAATTATTTATTCATGAGACCGCATAATTTTACTATTTTCCCTTTCATTACAATATGGAATTTATTATTATTTAATTTTATTTTTCTTTTATCTTTCTTTTTATTATTAATTTTATTGTTATTTTCATGTTTTTTATTAGTATTTTTAACGGTTTAAATATAATAAAGCTTATATGATAATAAATATATTAAGATTATTTTATTAATTCATTGATCAACATTATTTAAGATATGCAGAATAGTAACTGCTTAGCCTAATAATAGATATCTAAAGCTATTTGATTGCATTGTCTATGCACATATGCCAGATGAGTTGAGAAAGATGGATGACAAAATGGAAAAGTGTATTTTTATTAGTTATAGTCATGAGACAAAAGGGTAAAAAGGTGATTATCAATCAAGATATGACTTTTAATAAGAATGGTATTTAGGATCAGACAATTCAAGAAAAAAAGTCTTTTCCAGTGTCCCTTATTGCTATTGATAGAGAAATACAAATGCAACCTAATAATGGCATACCACCATCAAATGTGATGCCTACTCTTGTAGAGTCTTCCAGTCCTCCACATCACTAACATCGCTTGCCTACTCGCTTGCAAGATTCTATGGTTAGCAAGGATAATGACTCATTTGATAATGATGATGTTGATAGAGTGCATTTTGCTTTATTTGTAAGCTGTAATCTACTAACATATAAGGAAACTACTAGTAATTATTGTTAGTTTCAAGCAATGGATAAGAAGATTCATGCAATTGAAAAGAATAATACTTGAAAGCTTACTATTCTTCCTAGAGACAAAAAGCCTATTGGTATCAAGTGGGTGTACAAAACAAAATGCAATCCAAATGGAGAAATAGATTGCTTCTAAGCAACATCGATTGCCAAGGGCTACAAATAAAAGCTAGGTATTAATTATTTTGAGGTGTTTGTTTTAATTGTTAGATTTGATACTATTCGTATGAGTATTTCTCTTGCTGCTTAAAATTATTGAAAAATCTTTCAAATAAATGTGAAGCCTACTTTCTTGAATGGTATTCTTGGAAAAGAAGTATATGTCGAACAACCTTCAGGATATTTGAAGAGGGAGAAAAAAATAAGTTTACAAGTTGAAGAAGCCTTGTATAGTTTGAAACAAGCATCCAGAGCACGGTATACTTAGATTGATTTATATTTTTTTGAGCATAGATATTATAGATATCCCTATGAGCATATTTTTTATATCAAATATAATCAACAAGGTGATATTATCATTACGTACTTATATGTGGATGATTTGACTTTCACTATTAATAACTCTCAACTATTGATGAGGTTCAAGAAAAATATGATTGCTTAGTTCAAAATGACAAATATGGGATTGATGTCATATTTTATTAGTATTGAGGTAATTCAGACTCATGATAATATATTTATTTCTCAGAAAAAATATGCTAAGTGATATTTTGAAAAAACTTAAGATGGAGTTGCATAAGTCTATTTTAACTCCAATTAAAGAACAACTGAAGCTTGCAAAGGATGGTAGTGGTAAATTTGTTAATTCAGCAAATTTTAACAAAATAGTAGGAAATTTGCAATATTTGATTGCTACAAGGCCTAACATTATGTATGATGTTGGAATTATCAATAGATTTATGGAAACTCATGTCAGTCTCACTTGCAAGTAGCAAAATGCATTTTAAGATGTATCAAGGGTACGCAAAGCGATGGTATTTTTTATTCTTCTACTAATAATGTAAAACTCATAGGATATACAAATAGTGATTGAATAGGTGATATTGAAAAGTGAAAAAATACTTTTGGTTATGCTTTCTATCTTAAATCGAGAGTTTTTACTTGATCATCTAAGAAATAATAAGTAGTTACCCTTGCTACTACTAAGATAGAATATATTACAGTGGGAAGTGATATTACTCAAGACATATGGTTGAGAAGAATGCTTAGTGAGTTACATCATCAATAAGATAAGCCTATAAAGAATTTTTCTAATAGTAAGTCCATAATTGTATTGATAAAAAATCCAGTGTTCACAGTCACAGCAAATATATTGACATTAAGTATCACTATATTCATGAGTTAGTTAAGGACAAAGAGATTGTGGTTGAGTTTTGTTCGTTCAAAGATCAAGTTGCAAATATTTTCATAAAGTTACTTATAAGTGATTTGTTTCTAAAGCTTAAGAGAATGATGGGCATGGTAAAATTTGAAGGCTTGGTTTAAGGAGGGCTATTGGAAATTAAGCCAAGTATGGAGTCCTAATACTTATTTGATTAGAGTTGCTTTTAATTGGTTGTTCAGAGTCCTTATTATTGTTTGTATAGCAATTGGTCTTCTATCATGTTTTAATTTTGTTAGTCTACAAATATGTATATATATCTAGGTTATTGTTTTGGTGCGTAAGAGCTTGTGAGACTGTACCAGTTTCGTGTTAGACTATAAATTAAGAGGCCATCTGAGAAATTTTAGTTTAATAATAAAATTTTATTTGTCTGCTTGTTTTTTCGTTGCTCACATTACAGGCCTGAAGATCAATTTTAATATGAGACCATTAATTGGCTTGAGAATGTCTAAACTAAAGAGATCATGCTATACTTTAATTTTAGGATGCAAAGTCTCTTAGTTCCCCACAGAGAATATTAGGGAATATAGTCAATTCTGTTTAAATTGCACCCTAGTGTATTGGATGTCAGTTTTGAAAGTTCATATGGTATTATTAAGAAGATCAAGAGAACCAGACGTAAATTTTATTGGCGGGGACCTAACCAATGCAGCAGCGTCCAACATCTAGTAAACTGGCACCAGATATGCAAGCCCAAAAAGTATGCAGGATTGGGAGTAATAATCTTGCAGACGATGAACCAAGCTGGACTCCTCAAATGGTGGTGGAGATAATTTTAAGGAGCAACACGGACGACTCTTATTGCACCAAGGTAGCATTTGGTTCGTACTAATGTAAAATTATCAAGAATTTTATATTCCTGATAATTTAATTAGATTATCAGAAATAGAAGATTGCAATATTTGATTCATAATAACAAAATACGATAATCAATCTACTATATCTCTATATTTTATTTAAAATTTATTATAAATCTATTTTATCTTTTAAATGACCCTTTCTTCTTTTTACTAGAATATGAAATATTTTGATAAAAATTAAGATTATTTATGAACTATTTTAGAAATATTATATATTTAAATATTATAAATAATAAATATATATTATATAAAATAAAATATACTATAATATTATTAAATATCAAATTATATAATATATATTAATATGCAAAAAGGTCATAAATATTAATAGTTTAAAATTTAATATCTATATATTATTATATAAATATATAATAGTATTTAAAATATTAACTATTATATTATATTAAATTTAATATTAATATAAAACATTATATCATATATTATATATTAAATATAAATATAATATTAAATATTTAAATATTATTTAGTATAAATTAAATATATAATCAAATTAAGTATTATTAAATATTTATATAAAAGTTAAGAACGTAATTTAAGATTATCAGATGTTGGTAATCTCAAATACTCATCTTTTAAATGCAAACCAGATTACTATGATTTATGGTAATATTAGATCATCAAATATTACCGTTTACATTACCACGTCCGATTATCAAATATGGTAATATGTATGGTAATCTCAGATTATCAAGATAGATTACCATGAACCAAATACCATTAATTGGTTTCCTATTCAAACCTCATATTATCTCATCTCAATCTCATCTTAGATTGCTGGTAATCCAATATTATTATTTAGATTATCATATCTAATTGCTAAACATCATAATCTGCATGATAATTCTAGATTACAAGATAGATTAATATGAATCAAACAGTCTTGATTGGTTTCTTATTCAAACCTCATGTTATCTCATCTCAGTCTCATCACCTTTCTGGAAGAATATTCTGAAAGTCCATTCACTCTTTTTCAGCAGCATCCAATTGACAATTAGCAATGGTTTCAAATGTCACTATGAAATGACCCCGGGACAAAAAGATCTCCCCTTCATGCTAAGTTCCCCTGCTTGTCTCTGACAGCCGACAAGATGAACATTTTGATTGCTGACTTCATGATCAATGTTAACTGGGCAGCGAACCAGTTAACAATATCATACTCAACAACAGGGACGGATGCCATAAGGAAATTGGGTCAAGACAATGCTTTCAGTCAGGAACTGCTGCTCTTTTTTCAGTAACAAGGAATCCTCTCCAGGTTCGCCAAACTCAGCTAGAAGAGAGCATTGATCATTTATTTTTAACATGCCAATAATCCTCTGCGATCTTGAATACCTTAACTGGAAAGCTATCACAGACTCCTGTACCCACAAAGTGTGGAGACCTCTGGAACAAGCTGAAGAGATTCTTCATCTAAGCGAGACATTCTACTTGCAGGGTTGCATGGGACTACATGGTGGTTATGATTAGTTAATGCTCATGGAAGGAACAAAACGTGCGTACTTTCAAATTCAAAGCTTCGTCTCCAAGTTTAGTCTTGAGTAGGATCATGTTTTTATTCAAGGATTGGACTTCTGCGGCTTCAGGTAAGTTCATGAAATCTATTGTTGCCCTGTCAACTCGTTTTGCTGATTTCTAAACTCTGTTCCTTTCTTCCATCACTTCTATCCTATTGATTTTCTAGGAGAAAACCCAAGAGTAAGAATAATAACTTCTTGTGCCAAAACCATTGGAAATACTGACATGTTTTTCATAATCTTTAATCTTCCATTTTATTGTGGCATTGTTAACTAAGGAGCTTCCAATTCTCTCTCCATTATTTTGGAAAATTCATGATTCATCAGTGAAATTCCACCTTTTAGTTAAATTAACTTTTAAGTAGGCCGAGTCCACGTGCCTTTAAACACTCGCGTGTAAGTTAATCCGATGCGAGACCATTCATGCATGAGAGTATCTCTTCATTTTTATCAAACGATATCCTCATCGCATACTACAAGCTAAACTAGCTACCACATCATGGTTCCCTTTTTATCAAGCGATGTACTCATCGTACACTACAAACTAGCCACACATTATGGTGGGACTTTCTATACCACCATCTCATGGGCAATTCTTTCTTTCTACCCATTCTGTAGTAGACTGGATTTACGTGACTTTGAAAACTTGAGTGCAAGTTGCTTAGTAGCAAGTAAACTTAAGTTATAACTCTTTAAACTATTCTTTTTTCATCCAACGTGCGACCATTCATGTATAGGGTTATTACAATCAAAGCTATAAACTGATTTGATATTAAATCTTCCCCCTTTCATTGAGGGCATATAGCAGGATAAAGAAACAGTTTTCAGATTCTTTTCTCCATCATGTTTGCCTGCCACCAATAAGGCCTTTTACTACTTTTGCCAATTGATCCATGAATAGCTAAAAACTATTTGTATTTCCAACTCATGAATCTGATAGAAGCAGTGATGAATGAGATCAAGTTCTTTTAAGCCTACCGTCATTTAACAGTTTATATCAACGATCATCAGTCAGCTATGCCATCCACTTTTTCATTTTCATAACTTTTAGTTCATTTGTATTTGCCAAATCATCATAATCGATTGTAAAAGTGCCACTTCCAGGTAGCTTTTAGCAAATGCAAGCATCAGAAATCAACATTCATAATCATAATTTCAAAATGTTCTCACGATATATTCAGAAGCAGAAAGAACAATTCATTCACTAGAGACCACTAAATAAAGTTCAATTCAAATTTTGTAGACAAAAATCCCTTTGAGGAATTGACTTCACTATGGAAACATGCTAAATCCCACATTAACCCCATCTAGTGTCAGTATAAACCATCCTAAAATCCAAGCCAAACATCACAAATTGACAAAGAAAGGCATTGAGTTCTGATTCTGCCTTGCATCTCCCTCTATATAAACTGACCATACACTATATCACACACTAGGATGGAATGGCTTGTGCCAACTGGAAGATTACCTTCCTACAAAGCTTAAAATTAAGGCATGAATTTTCACCAACCTGTATTAAATCCTTGTGGTGTTCTCAGTTTAAATTTTAGAGACTCACATGACATCACTTATATATAGATAATTGCAATGCTAGTGCTCAATCAGGAAGCTTTCAAGAGTACTAAGAATCAGGGCATGAGCAAATAGCCTGTTTTTGAATTGTTCCAAGTCAAAATCTTCATTTTTTCCCCCTCCTTTTTGTAAGAGGGAGGACAAGCCTCAGCAAAAGATTCGAAATCAATGAAAGATACATCCATAGCTATGAGCTTTAATCAAAGACATTTTAACCGTGGTGGGCAGAGGGTATGATCCTCAAAGACTTGATTACCATGACATAATCTCTACTCCATAACAATTCATTCTAGAAAATAGAAGCCACCAAAAGGTTTTAAGGCACTCGTGGAATGAGAAGAACACAAGAATCTTTTTTGAAAGAAATCCTTTTCCAACTTTGATTCTGCATAAGATTATTGCTAGCTTCTTCTAATGGTGTAATCTTTACCCTGAGAAGTAGGTTGAATCCCACAGAAACTATTGCAACGTACTGTCTTTTTTTTTCTCCCCTCAATTTTCCTGTAAGTATTTCTGAATTAAATAAGTTTCCTAATGGGCGGGTAAATTCTTTCCTCACTCTTTCCCTTAAAAAAAAAAAAAGAAAAAGAAAAAAGCATCCTGATTCCCAATAAAAGAGGTTCCCACTGATATAAGATATGGGGAGGATCATGTGCGCAATGTTAATTTTGCGTAAGGATAGCCTGCTACCACGTCTCATATCTGTCGCATTCAAGCGACAATGAAGCAATTTTAAAATTATCGTATCAAAGGCCCATGCTTAGACAAAGCCAAACATTTGGCCTCAAGCGATCACAAATTCCTTTACCTTATATCTTTATCTTTCACATCAGAAAATGACTTAACACTCAGTTTGATTCCCGCACTATCAACAGAATAAGGTGAATTTGTGAGCATCCATCTGGGTAGAATATGGTTTCCAAGGTGATAGTATAATTAAAAATATCTTTGATTTTGAAATGGGTGGCAATGGGGAGGCATCCAGAACTTTCAAGACAACCCCTACAAATTATGGATGCTAAACTAGTTGGAGGACATTTACACAGCACAACTTGAGAAACACCTCAACAAAGTGTTTCGTGCTGAGTTGTTCATGATTCAAATTCATTTCTGCATCCTATTCTTTCCAGTTAATTCAATATCTATGGCACCAAATGCACCTTTCTTATCATGTGCCACCCTTTGGAATCCCACATTCTTTGGCAGGTATTCTCTTTGCTTTATATGATTCTCTCTTCTCATGACATCATTTTCATGATGGACAGGAAATTGGTTTTATAAGTATTCAGCATTCTCATGCAACACAAAATAATATCAGAGCTTAATATCATGGCCAATAAAAACTGAAATATGCTAAGACATCAGCCTTTTTTACTCTCTTTCTTATTTTATATGTATATAGAGTTTTCTCTCTTGTACTACTTTCTAAAGCTATTAGCTCTATTTCCAAAAATCTTCTATGAGATGCCAAAATAACGTTGCTATTATAAAATTCTTCGGCCTCCAAGCTTGACTGGGATGAACCAATATCACAGTTCACCACAAGATAGATATGGCCAAACTTTGCAGGCCACTTGTTTCAGATTCGATAGCTCACCCATTTCAATGACTTAAATATTCATAAAGCGAGCATTGGCCAGCCTTTTGAAATATTCTTGGAACTCCATTCCGAGCAAGCATTTCAAAGGCATAAGAAGCTTTCTACGCGTTACTTTTAACAATATGGAATAAAGTGATCAGTAATGGTGTTGGTTTATAAAAGAGAGAGAGAGAGAGAGGGAGGCTTCTAAGAGCATTTGCCAGTTTGAGGAATTCACAGCGCGTAGAACAGTGATGGCCATCAAGAACAGCGTGTGCACCACCGCCCGGTCATTGGACGGGGACATGACCGTGGAAGAGTTCAAGGAGTGGCTGAAGAGGTTCGACGCCAACAAGGACGGGAGGATAAGCCGGGATGAGCTGCGGAGGGCCATTCGCAGCATCCGCGGCCGGTTCAGTGGCTGGAAGAGCAGTCGTGGGATCCGGTACGCCGACGCCGATGGCGATGGGCTCATTGATGATGGGGAGATTGACAACTTGGTGGAATTTGCCCAGAGGAGCTTGGGTTTGAAGATTGTGGCCTATTAGCTCTGAGCACGGGGAACAAGACGGTAGAAGACAAAAAATAAGTGCTGCTGCGGCGATGGTTTCCTGCTAGATATGAAGAATATTTTGGTGGGCTTGTAAGGTTTATGTTATGCGTTATTTTGTTTATAGCACTGGTGTCGTGTGTTATCTATCCCTCGGTGCAGGCTGTTGGACGCCAACCTGCACTATTAATCTACTTGAATTTGTTGTTGATGATACGGTTGTTTTGGCTATTACTATGATCATTATCTTTGCAATAATATAAAATAAAATATAGAGTGAAACAGCCGCATGGTTTTAGTAGAGGCCTTTGTGTGTGTATATATATAAAAGATAAAAACACATATTACACGGCTCTTCGTTTCCGTTTTTCATGAAATGAATTGAATTAGACATCTCCCATTATTCTCACACTCAAAGAGAAAAAAAAAAAAAAAAGGGGGGGGGCTGGTAAAGACAAACACCGAAAATTAAAGTGCTTACCTCCACAAAACCCAAAACAAAAATAATAATAAAAAAAAATTTAAAAAAAAAAAATCACAGAATCAAACAGGATACAATGTCAACACATATTATGCCAAACATTACCTTCAAATGAATATTTTACCCTCTAAAATCAATGACATCCATAATGTCCTAAATTTGTTGCATAAAAAATATGTTGGCACTAGTAACTTGATCTCAAACATTTCATTGGTTGATGAAGACAAAGCTATCTATCAAATGTTTCTTCTTGCTAAATAATTGAGGCATAACAACCAAAGCTATCTATTCACCTATATTACAATTACTTTGGTCCAAAATGTAGAAGATCCACCATTCAAGAGTTGAACCAAGAATTTCCAATTAGGCAAATAGGTATGACCATTGTGGTAATCCTTACTTCAAGCCCACTGATATTTAGTGTTACGAAGAAGCATAATGGAGTTTGCTTCCATATCAGTCTAAATAGGGTATGCTACTAGAGCATAACTCGATTTGTTGGCACCACTCTAAACAACACATGGGCAGAAGATTCACTTCAATGCTATTTCTCAATCTAATCAGGATGCATCTTTTGCAAACAACTCCAATAGCTCTCTCTCAGCAAATCCCTAACTGAAACCTTTTTTCCTAGAGGGAAAACAAGGGCATAACTCAACAAATTTTATTTGTTTAAGATAATGAGATGAAGGTTGTGCCTAAAGTTTGAAAATGAAAAAAAAAAAAAAAAAAATTCTAAAACTAACTTAGTTCACAATTCAAGCACCATAAATTCTCACTCAAACCAAACAACTCAAATAATTTCATCGACTTGCTATAGTCAAAAGTCTTCATTGCATTGCTTGGAGAGAAGGTCCATCTTCCTTTGCCTAAACGTGAAATCATGGAGAATATTGCGAGGAAGCATCTCACATTAAATAAGAGTAACACAAGTCATGCATATAAAAAGGACAAGAGCTATATAGAGAAATATCCATATGGTTAATATCTTGGCTAAATTATTGGTGGACCATACATGTCACACCTCAAACCCACTACCCGAGCTAGGCTTGCAACATGGCTGCATAATTCCTAAAGTAGGATCCTAGAGAGTATATAAGGTTTTGGAGATTTGACCGAATCAATTAATAATAGGGAACATAAACATTTATTCTATTAATTACAAATATAAGGTTCAGATAAAACTGGTATTAAGAATAATAGCTAATCAAAACTCACTTCAAAAATCCCAGATCAATCCAAGTAGCTCAACATCATGCAACCTTGGAAAAATAGGAGAAATAATAATTGAATTCACAACTCAGAAAGGAATCCAATATACAAATTCACTAACAACAACCACAATAACAATATTGATAATAATAATGATAATAACAAAAATAGTTCTAACAAATTATATAGCATCTCTTATGATATTAGTATCAAACTGCTACTAGATGCCATCTCTCTGCCCCGTCAACATAAAACAATGGTTCAAATACTTCCTATCAATTAGGAACACTAATATCTTATTTCAAGATAATTATCGATATCAAAAAAATAAGTATGGAAAAATATGACTTAACACCATTCAAACTATAACTTTTCATGACATGATATGACTTCAACTATAATAAATATACTAATTTATGAAGCATCAATTAAAATATCCATGACAACCACATTAGCTAAAAGTAACCAAACCAAATATCAAGAAAATACCATATCATAGGTTCAATATAGCACCCATAAAATCCACATGATTGAAATAAGTCGTTACAAATTGTCAACCAAAACCTAAACATAATCAAGCAAAGACTAATTATATCTAATATCTTCAAAGATTTGTAGCCAATCCATCCTCCCCTCATCAATAATTATATCATAATTGAGACCTTAGGATGACTCCCAAGAAAGATATTTTTTCTCTCACGAGCTTCTTATGAGACAAGCCAAATATAATTGAAAAGGCAACTGTATAAGATAAGCATAACATTTTATTCTCCATGAGCATGTTTCTTAATTTCCCTTATTTACTAAAGATGTTCAATGGATCAAAGTGATCATGATGAGGTGATAGAATGACTTTGATGTGTTGTAATTGGAGTATCTTCACTATCAAAGCAATTTTCTGCATTATTGTCTCCCACCTCTTCAATCTTAATGTTTGAAAGAGTGTTAATTAAGGATGCAACAAATGACCACAAGCCATATTATCCCTAAGTATCACGCATAACTTATTGAAGATAGGGCATCCTTTCTTTCAAAATTTTCTTATAGATTTATTTATCTTAGAGAAATTCATCATACACAATAATTTGAATAAAGTTAATCTTAAAATTTTCTAAAGTATTAAAAAACTCCTCATTTTAGGTTTTTCTTATATAACCATGGTCAAACTTGGGTTACAACTCATCCTATTAATGAGTTGTAACCCATCCCCATCTCTTTTATAAGCTTAGTAAAATCTCTTTAATGAATTCTTAGTTAACTAAATGTATCTCTAAGTTATATATAAGTGTGGTTCTTTTTTCCTATATAAATTTAGAGTTTTTTTGAATGTAGTGCCATGCATAATTTGAGAAAAAATGTTGTCAACCTATTCCCTTTAAGAACTTCTTCCATCAGTAAAACAAACATTTCTTTATTCTCTCTTTTTTTCTGACACTATCATCACCAACCTCAACCACATTATTTTCATTCTTAGATTCACTCATGTTCTTCAAATTCATATGATGTACCATCTAATGAAAAATGTCAAATTATATAATACGATAGAAACTAACTAGATCATATCATTATAACATTTGAAAAGCACCATAAGCCCAATAATGGAAGTTCTAAACATTACACGTATATTATTACCATACCATGTATTTAAGTCCTCCAAATATAAATCTAGTTTCTTATTGAATAAGAGTGAAAACAAGCAAAGGTAGAAATGAAACATGTTGCTTAAATGTGGGTTCGTAATGGAGTATGGGACTGAATATTCAAATTGGATAGTTTCTAGAGCCCAATTATCTAGCATCATCCTTAACAAATGGATGACATATACATCACTACAAGTTACACCATGTTTTACTTTTGTAAATCCCTATTATGGTGCTTAGAAATCCAAAGATAATAAGAATGCACTATGTTACCTTTGTATTTAAAATAACTAAAGCCTTCACATTCTAAATGTTTTGAACCTAATAAAATATAGATACCTAGTGTATCATTCATTTTCAAATTCGATATATATACTAGAATGAGGAACATTTGCTATGGCCAAATAGAAATTGCATCAAATCAACCTAACCTAAAACAACTTAGTTAACATTCTAAAATAGAAATAATATGAAATCTATAATATCACAAATCATAGCCTAATTTTTTGGCCCATTATGTTAGCATAAAGGTTGTGCAAGACCTTCAACAATTACTTAGTTATTTCACTTAAGTAGCCAACATAATATACCTAATGTAGACCTACACTGTATGATAAGTTAGGTAAATGGATCGAATCCGAATTGATCCGACTCGACTAGTTATTTAAATGGGTTAAACAGATTAGGACATGAAAATTAAATTGAATTTACTTAATACATGGGTTAAGAAGGATCAACCTATATGTGATCCAAATTTGTTTAAACCAAATCTAAACAAGTTTCTTGTAGATTAGATACAGGATGTGTAAATTACTTCGGATCTAATATTACCATCTTCGTAGCTGGCCATGGTAGCAAAGAGATGTCATTTTTTTCAATGGCGAGGGCATGGTAGGAAGTTTCCAGACCATGCTCTATTATTTGCCGCCAAAATTTGCATCACCTACATTAGAGCCCGCAGGTGCGAAAAATGTGCGAGAACGAAGATCGCAAAGCCCCCTGAAGGAGGCAGCAAAAGAAATGATCTCGAGGAGAGGAGGAGAGGAGGAAGAAGAAGAAGTCGCCGAGGTTTCCTCCGACTCCAATCAGACGGACGAGGAAGAGGAGGACTACAATCAAGACAACGGGGAAGGAGGAGCCGATCGAGACGGAGACGAAGAAGAGGAAAGCGGGAAAGAAGAGCCTTCTTCCGAATCCCCACCGTCCGATCAAGAGCGGAAGTCTCAGAACGTCGCTGCTCTTGTCAGGTATGCCAGGGATTTTCTACTAATCTCCTCTCGAATTATCACCAATCCGTGGGTTCTGGATTTTGTTCGTCAATCGCTGTTTTTCTTTTCTCAGATGGAATCTGATGCTGAATCTAGGGTTTTATCTGAGAAATTAATTCTTGAAAGCTTCCTAATTAGAGTGCTAAGGTGCCGATCCTCGTGTGCAGTACAGTAATCGTTTGGCTTCCTGATAGTTATTCGACACCGATGCTCTATAATTGGAATGTGTTTATGATTTGGGATTTGAGATTGTACCATGAAGTGACAATTTTTCTTGTTGAGGGAGGAAAAGTGAAATTTTTGATTCAGAAAAAGGGAAAGCTGGGCTTTGGGAAAAAAATATAGCGAGGAAATTGTGGCATTTAGACTATTTTAAGAATGGGAATGTTACGTGCAACGCGTGTTCCAAATGAAGAGGTGAGAAACTTGAGAGAATAATTTAAAAATATTCACAGAAACTTTTGTTAAGAAGATTATACTCTGGTTGTGCTGTAAATTAAAAATTATTGCAATGTTTTCTGATATCTCATAAGATTTCTCACCCTCTATCATGTTCACACAATGAGACCAATTCTTCCCTTTCGGTTATCACAAATAAAAGAATAAAGTTTAAATTTCTAGGCTACCTGGAAGCTAATACTAATGAGAGGAGGATGATCAAGATATATGTCTCTGAATTTTTCATGTGGCCATGTTTGATATATTCAATTAACATTTCAAAATGAATGTGTGCAGCGTGTTTCTATGATCCTTGTTGAAATCACTTATATTATGTAAGGTGGAAGTACAAAGTTCCAACAAATCTGGATAGGAAAATTATTCAGCGCTGAATTCTAATTTTTGACAGATATTGAAACTTTTCTCCACTTAGAGTGTGATCGTGATTGTGGGATATCCTCTTCTGTTCATTGTATAACCGATATTATGACAGGTGTGGGTTTGCTAGGCATACATTAAGTATACCATATATCAAAAACTCTATTTTACACATAAGTAAAGCTGTGGCACTCTTTAGGATTCCAAATTTCTAAGAACTTTGAGGACACTATTAAACATTTACCTTATTGTATAGTTTGAATAGACTTCAAAGAAGGTCATCCAATTCCCAACTTTATCTTCTCCATATCCTACTGATTCGTGCTGCAACTTAGATAGTTTATTGGTGTGATCCAAGCTAGATCACCAACCTGTATGATTTGTGCTAATCAAATACAGAGTACTGAGAGAGAAAGAAAAAACAACTTTCTCCTTCAACTCCAAATGAAAATAATAAATCTAGTTGAGTCTCTACCAAGCCTTATAGAACTCAGTTTTTCCTGCCAAAGTGAGATAAATCAACATTTCACTGAATGCCCATGTATTTGATTTATATGGTAGCTTAGCTAAAAAATTTATTATCACCTAGCATAATGTTGTTATTATAGTGTTGTCATTAGACATGAGTTAAGATTTATATGCTCATGTATTTGTTGTTAAGATGGAGGTGGAATGGGGAAAATGGTGCCTATGTGTCTGTTTTAATTTTTTATTTGTTGATTTGAAAATATGCTGAACCAGATTTCAAGCAAATTTCCAGCAAGCAGGGACTTATGTAATCAAATATTTGTGCTCTCTGCACATGTTTGTCTGGTGTCTGTCTGCCTTTTTGCCACTTCCTTCTATAATCTGAACTCTAGAATTTCTAATAGTCCTCCAAAAACTTCTGCAATTACCATTTCAGAGGATTATAAAAAGCACAAATGCGCAATCTTCTAGGAATGTGAAGCTACAACCAACTGGTGCATGACTGCATGTCGTTATAAATATAAGGAGCATGATGGTAGTCATTGATCTTTAAAAGGACAAGTTATTGTCTATATTGTCTTATTTCTATATAGCCCATTTCTGCTTTTTATTTTTGCAAACCATGTTGGTTAATTACATGATATTTTGATAGAGGAAACCTTCTTGTAAGAAGACAACCGCTTATACCACGGATACTGTCAGTTTCTGATGGAGCAGCAGTGGCTAGAAAGCCATTTAAGCTGCCATGCCCAAAGGGATATAGAGATCAAAATGAACTCATTCGCCGCCTTGGGGCTCGTAAAAGATTTGTTCCATGGGGTTCCTCAAGGCCATCTTTGGTTGCTATAAGCAACCTTCTACACACCCCTAGTATTACTGATGATGATCCTTCAGAAAAGAATCAACATCTGCCACCTGGGATTGAGCCTTTAATCTTATGGCTACCTCGAGGATCAGATGAGGGAAATGGCAATTTTGTGCAGATTGAAGTGGATCCACTGCTCGTTCGCCATCTTCGACCTCATCAAAGGTATTGTTCTTGTTTCTTGTGCAAGTATGTTATGCTTCCCTTCTTATTCAATTGCAAGAATTTTCTCTTCTGTTCTTTCTGCTTGAGAACCATTCTCCTTCTTAAGATATACCTGTTCTCTCCACATTTTTCATCCACAACTCAGCCTCCCACCCCCCCCCCCCCCAACCAAGGCCATGTGTCTCCTGCTTCCTCTCTTGCCCTGACTTTCTGCCTATGACAAGATATTGATGCAGTGGCTTAAAACCATATAGACTCCTCAGTGCTTGGTTATTGTTAATGGTTCTCGTGACTGCCACCTTTATATCAACATGATTAGTAAATTTTGAAGGAACTAAACATATGTCAAACAACAAATGGAAGGTAATGGCTTTCAGACTATCAGTGTGCTATAGCATGTCCTACCACTGATCATGTTACTTAAACCTTGGTAATCTGAGGTGAAATTTCTTTTACCTTACTATCTAATGCAGAGAAGGGGTTCAGTTTATGTTTGACTGTGTTTCTGGGTTATCTGATTCTGATGGCATTTCTGGATGCATTCTAGCAGATGATATGGGGTAATCAGCTTTTTCACTTTATCTATTCACTGTTTTCATGCTCCATTTATCTGTTCAACATCTGTTCCTAAGTGCTTCTTCCATCTTTTTTCCTATGTTCCACAGATTAGGTAAGACTTTACAGTCCATTACTTTGCTGTATACCCTCCTCTTCCAGGGCTTTGATGGCAAGCCAATGGTTAACAGAGCTATGATTGTAACTCCTACAAGCCTTGTTAGTAATTGGGAATCTGAGATTAATAAGTGGATTGATGGAAAAGTTCAGCTACTTGCTCTATGTGAAAGCACACGAGCAGATGTCCTGTCTGGGATTGAAAGTTTCTTAAAACCCTTCAGTCCTTTTCAGGTTTATATTTATCTTTTTTTATTTTTTCTCAGTTAATTGGAATTGAATACTAATCACTTGTATGACACATCAACTGGCATACCTATTTTAACTATTACATTAAGCTCCACTTTTGACACATTTCCTAATGCATGATACTACTCCAGGTCCTCATTATATCTTATGAGACATTTCGAATGCATTCAGCAAAATTTGAAAAGAGTGGAAGCTGTGACCTTCTCATATGTGATGAAGCTCACAGGCTGAAAAATGATCAAACATTAACAAATCGAGTATGTGAAACTCTTTCATATGTTTTTCAAATAGATGGTCGGATACTATTGTGTTTATAAAATGTTTTCGATATTCTTTCATCAACATATTAATGTAGATAGTTCTCCAAATTCCCCATGGGGATTTTTGGAATTAACTGGCAAACTAGGAATTCAAATGATGTATATGCTTTTCATTTGAATCATTTTGCTTTCTTTGATATAAATTATATCTGTGTATGTATCTTTTGTAGTATAATATTTATAACTTAAAAATTATTATACTTCTTTTGATAGGCATTGGCTGCTCTCCCTTGTAAACGGCGTATCTTATTGTCTGGAACACCTATGCAGGTAATGTGTGTGTGTGTGTGTAATGTGGATTCATTTTACAAATTCTGCTCTAGTTAATTTAGCCATTCTATTTTTACAGAATGATCTGGAAGAATTCTTTGCTATGGTGAATTTCACAAATCCTGGAATTTTAGGGGATGCAGCATATTTCCGTAGATACTATGAAGTGAGTTAATTACCTTAAGCTTAGTTAATGTTTAAGAGCCCATGTTACTACAGAGTATCTAAACTCATTGTAATGCAATTTTTTGCTGGCTTTAATTTAAGACACCAATCATTTGCGGAAGAGAGCCTATGGCGACTATAGAAGAAAAGAAGTTGGGTGTTGAGAGGTCTGCAGAGCTAAGTTCAAAAGTAAACCAGGTAAGCTCTCTTCTAGATTATGCGGAGGCTTAGATGGCATGCATAATTCTGTAGAACAACACACTAGATCTTTTTTTGTGCATGGCTTTTATGATCATATGGACACCATGAACTTAATGATGCTTCAGCATAAATTGACATAGATCATTTATCCTTAGACCTGTTGGAGTTCCCAGCATTATTTCAGCATCTAAATTTCTGATAGTTTGATGCTAACCTATGATTTTCTTTTTCAAGTTTATATTGAGGAGGACAAATACCTTGTTGTCAAATCACTTACCACCAAAGGTATGGTGCTTACTCTTGTTTTGACTTCTTCCAGTTTGATGTGCTGAAACCCATTTCTTCTTATATTTTGGACTTGTTGAATTTTGGTAGTTTGGAACTTGGAACCTGTAGCATTTAAGAACTGTTTTCCCTTTTTAATCTTTTCCACCAAAGGATATCATGTCTCCTTCTGACCAATAATTTTTCCATTTATTGTGTTAAGATTCTTCCATATCTGGGCATGAAGTCAGTCAACCATTGCTTGCACTTTATCGTCCAATAGTTGTTTTAAACAATTATTAACATTGAAAACCATGTACAAGTGAAGTCCAACCCCTAAATTTTGTCCGGTTAACAGTAAAAGGCCAATGAAGTTGTGGTGGAATCCTGAGCATGCAGAACCAAATGAAACAATACTGGAAAGGATGCTTGGCGGCAAGGCTGCTTCCACCGTAGGAGAAAGATAGTGATATCAAAGAGAACAGGAACTTGGTTGCCTTATATGATATTGCTATCCAGGGAAATAGAATGGAATGTTGTAGCGGGCCGACATCCCACTAAATGTCAGAGACCTAGCTTGAAATGTTAGAGCAGAACCAAGCAGACCTTTGACATCATGAAACTTCTTGCTGGAATTGAAGACTGGGATTTTTGTGGGTAAATGCCCAATAGGACAATAGGATAAATTTCATGTGACAACCACAGATATGTCCACAAATATAGAGATATACACAAGTATAGAAGAACAAGATTAGCATGCCTTTTTCTTGAGGAGGCCCTCGTCTTGAAGAGGCCTTTTCTTACATATCAGTTGGCTTTGAACTAAATATCTACTTAAGGATCGCCACATGACTTCTGTCAAGTTTTTAAATAATGGGGGATGGCGGGCCATGTTAATTCACAAAGAAGAATACTGCTTGATGCACGAATTTCTGTAGCAGAAATGAAAGTGTATCTCACCAAAAGCAAATAGTTTTGTCAGTTGTCGTTTGCCTGAAATATGGAGATTGTAGAATTAAAGAGAAAAAAAAGAGTGTGACTTCCCAAAAGCATCAAACCATGGATGCATCAAGAGTTAAGAGTAATATACAACTAAATTATGTATCATGCTTTTCTTTATAGTTATTGAAAAAGTAGGACCTGATATATAAAATCTAATTATTTCTATATTTATAGTAGGAAACTAAGATGGTTTATAAATATACTCCCTTTATTGATCAGATACTTGCCCATTGCAACTCTCTTGAGAGCCAGAAATAAGTGCACATTATCAAATAGTAGTCTCTTTACAAAATTTCATTTTTTTAATTTCACAGCTGAGGACATACCTTGAAAGAAAAGTAGTGGGCAAGCTTCCCAATGTGTTTTATTTTGGGAAGTCTATTAGTTCTTATCAAGTAGTATGATACATGAGTGTCGTTAATGTGAAAATATAGTTCAGAATAGAACAGCTAGGTTTGACATCAGCAATGTCATATTATAAGAGAAACATATCAAGTATAAACACATGATTCAATAGGTTTAAGTGAAGTAAATCTCTAAACAGAGGTTTCATTATGATGCTGCTTAATCCAGATCTTCTCATGAATCTATACAGTCTATTAGCATGCTGCATTTTCGCTTTATTCTCTCTCTCTCTCTTTTTTTTTTTTGCAATTCTGATTATCTTAGTCTGATTCCATCTTTAGTCCAGATGCATAAATAATGGTATGTAAAGAAAATAAGTAGTTCTGTGTTTGGTCCACAGTAAACAATTCTCAAATTGCTTTTATCTACTTAACTTTTCATTTGCTTAAGTTCTGCTTCCACAAACTGTCTTATTGGCTACTGACTGGGCTATGTTAATCTAGATAGTGGAAGTGGTTTGTTGCAAGTTGAGCACTCTGCAACTTGAATTGTATAATCATTTTGTGCAATCCAAAAATGTGAGAATACATCCTTTCCTTTCATCTATCTTTATGACATTTCAAGTGGATGATACTTTTAGTAAAATAATATAATGGTGTGATTGTTATCTTGTATCTATGGTTGCATTTATAGGTTAAGCGTGCCATTGCTGAAGAGACAAAGCAATCCAAAATTTTAGCATATATTACTGCTCTTAAAAAGCTATGCAACCATCCAAAGGTAAGCCATTTGCAGTATGCATCTGTCAAGATTTTTCTTGTGCTTTCTGCATTGTTATTCTGCATATTTGTAGCCACAAAAGTACCTTAGTTTTGCATTTATTGCAGTGCATGAACTGTTAGGAGTCTTCTAGTTCACTTTTGAGCTAAAAGTGTCTCTTTTGAAATTTTAAATATAAGCATTTAGGCATAAGGATTTTTCTGAAAAAAGCATTATATACAAGGATAATTAGTTAGTTGCTCATTACATGAGCATCTTAGATCTGTTGAACAAGAGAATGTCAAAATAGATGAAGACATGCCTAATAAAACGAAGGATAGATGGATAGAATAAAGAGATCATTCTGGGATATGATGTGGTCAACATGCATTGCTTGGCATTTTAAGAGAAATTTTTGTGAAATTGCATCAAGATCCCAACATTTACATGGTTCAGAATACTGAAAGATGAAGAGGGTCCAAGAAACAAGATGGACATGGCAGAAGTAAAATTTTGAGACATGTTACAAAATAGCGAATATAAATTCCAGAAAGAGTATGTTGGAGAAAGCTTAGGAGTTGAACTAAAGGACAAGGTGATACAGAATCAAATGACATGCTATATGAATGTGTAAAAAAAGATCTGTAGGAACTTTCAGTAAAGTGGAGTGCTCAAATTTGTTTTCAAGGGTCTAGACAGAGCAGGAGAAGAGCTAAGCTAGCTTGGATAGAAGTTGTGAAAAAGGATGTGTAAAAATTTGTGATAATAGTGGAGGCGGTCTTCAGTAGGAGCGAATGGCAGGTAAGGATTTGTAATGGCTCCCTGATAGCTGGGACAAGTTCTAGTGGTTATAGTCATAGTTATGGTTCTTTAGAAGTTTCTCCATTTGTTATGCATGTTGTGTGTGGATGTGGGGGTGTGTGGGAAGAGTATCGAGGTAGAACTTTACGTAAAAAGAAAGATATTGAGTGCTATTCATAAGAATTTCAGCATGCCTCACTTCAATTGAGTAAACAACATCTAAAGATGCTGACGACTGAGAACTAAATGTTCCTTGAGTCTAAAGCAGAACAAAATGCAATGAGAGCACAAGAATTGGCAGAGGAAACAGGGAGATAGAGGTGTTCTAATTTCCAATTTACTTCTCTTTTCTCATCTACGAAGGAAATATGGTGAAAGGGGTCCCTTTTTTCCTTTTTATTCCTCTCCCACAAAATGAAGGAAACCATGAGAATGAGATGAAGTGAAAAAAGAATCCATGAAGTAGGATTCAATTTCTAATATGCTTAACTAAGGTTTTACATACTGTTGGATGGGATGATCCTACTTTTCAATGGAATGGGACACCTTATGTCTGGACAGCTGGGACAAGGAATATCCTGTCCCTTTTAGGTCCTTTTTCTAACTTTTCCGGTCTTGACAATCGAGATGGTTCCCCGTCCTGACACTCTAGATGGTGGGATTCCTTGCTGTCCCATCGATATTTAAAATTGTGGCTTTAATGGATTGATTAGATTTTCAATCCGTGATCATTGGTGATTGTCACAGCTAACAAAATACCATATTAGTTGGGTTTTGTTGGAAATCTTTACTGGAGCTGATATGTTAATCTACAAAATATCCAATCTTTTGAATTTCTATATCATCCAAAACTATTAAAACTTAAAAGTAGAAGTTGTCATCAATATAAAAATTTTAGAAGATAAAATCCTGGTCAAAAAATTTACAGAAGGGCCATGCAGAAATTTTAGAGGAGCAGAAAAACCCACATTGGCTCCACCCTGTTTAAAGTAACTGCAACTTGACAAGTCATATTAGCTAATATCTATTATTCTAATTGTTATACTATTAACTACTTGATCTTGTGTTTCTAAGATGACCATACTTTTCCTTCCAACGTGTTTGTCTGTATCACTGGATGACAACAATGAGATTCTAGTTCTGAATGTATTTAGTAGCCACTATATACACTATTTGTGCAATTACTATGAAAGGAAGCCTTGCATTTTTTTTCTAGAGGTGGCAATTTTAGACACAACCTGTGAATATGACTTGAACCTAACACGAAGTTAACGGGTTAGGTTTGAGCATAAACAGATTTGGGTCATAAATGGGTTGACCCATTAGACACGATTATTAAACAAGTTGGGTTATGGGTTGACCTACTAATGCAAAATTGATCCACCATTGATCCGATTATTAAACTAGTCAATTTGTATAACTCAACCTACCAATCTAGATATGACCAGTCAAACCTATTTATTTAAGTTGATGTCATGCTTTAATTAATTATTATTTATAAAGATGATCATATGCTTATGTAAGGATTTTATATTTATCTCTCTTTTTTCCCTCTTCGATGAAAAATTTTTGTTTGTGCTTTACTTATAATTTTTAATATGTAATTACTTTATAAGTGAATTGATATTAAACATGTTATACAGGTTATATGGGTAATGGATTTTATGCCGGTTATACAGATTATTATACAGGTTATATGGGTTATACGAATGACACAGATTATACAGATTATCTAGGATAAATGGGTTATATAGGTCGTGTAACCCATGTAATTTACGAGTTGGATTCGTGTTGAGATTTCTGATCAGATTAATAAATAGATCAGTTTTAGATTGATCCATTTCTCATTATACTTTGAAGTTGACCCAACCAATTGACACAATTTGCCACCCCTAATTTTTTCCCTTTTTTGTGAGTTACAAAATAACACTTTGCTGCATCATTCTTCCCGTCTTTGTAGATCATTTGCAAATCTGGTGGACCTATCATATTTTTTCTAATTTATGTGAAAAATTGCAAAATTATCATGAGACATATGGACACTTTTTGAATGTGATTTAATATGCTTTTTTTCCTAACTGTTTTTATTTTAAATTTGCATTGCTTTATCATATTCTTGGCAAAGTAACTGAAATTGGAGCCAAAGTAACAGAAACTACTGAAACCACAACCAAAACAAAGTTTTCTGAATCTTGGTGATGATGATCTTTTTCGTGACTGTCTGTTCATAATATGGTTGGTAACATTTATGGAACTCATGAATAGTATGTAAAATTGTGCATATTCCAGGAAGAAGGGAAAAAGATAAAATGAGGGTATGAAACCTATTTATTTATAGCTGTAATATCATTAGCATCTTTATTTTTGATATGCATAAAGAAGCCTTCTATATTTTTTTTAAAAAAAATATTTGTTTTTTTTACTTGTTGGCTTTCCTTAGCAAATTCTCCTTATTAGGCCATAATATGCAATAAATTATGCCACTGCAAACAGTGGGTACTAAAGGAAATCTATTTAACTTAATTGGATAGAAGGTGTTTCATCTTCTCCTTATTAAGTAATACTATGATAATAATAACCATTGATTGGTATGATGTAATGTGTCACGTCACACCCATAAGCGTCTGCATTATATAACAAATATGTTTTTGAGCTATATCATTTTTTTCTTTTTCAGCAGGACTGTTCATGTTAAGGTTTTAAATATACTTGACAAATTATTCATGTCAAAGATAAAACTTTCATTTTCTATTAATTGAAGAACAGAATTTGCTGTATTAGTTTTTACCTTGAATACTCTTTGTACTGCAGCTCATTTATGACACTGTTAAAACTGGAAGTTCAGGAACATCAGGTTTTGATGACTGCATGCGCTTTTTCCCACCAGAGCTATTTTCTGGGAGGTAATATTGAGTATCAATATCTCATTGCTCCATTGGATCAAAATCTTATATATCACTAGGTTTTCATTTGTTTTTCTGGTAGATCTGGATCTTGGACTGGTGGTGGTGGAATATGGGTAGAACTGTCAGGTAAAATGCATGTCTTGGCTCGACTACTGGGCCATCTACATCAGAAAACTGATGACCGAATTGTTCTGGTTTCAAATTATACTCAGGTACACTAAATTCTGGTCTTGGTTCATATGATGTATTTGAATACCGTTAAGTGTGTCCTGAATTCCTTAATTCGCCTCACTCCATGATTTGGTTTGACAAATTTGGAGAAAAAAATTGATTGAGGATTAGGATTTTGTGGAGCCATCTTGGTATCCTTGTATCTCTTCCTTTTGCATTCATAGTAGAATTTTCTCATCTTTGCTTGCGGACGAAGGTCAAAAGAGTTGAATCATGTAAAACTTGTTATCTTGTGTTTGATTTGCTAATTTCTTATTGTCTTTGTTTGATATCACACTGTTCACACATGGAGTTTGTTGTAATAAGCTGTCACAACAGATACGTGACACTACTAGTGTCTCATATGCTTTTATTGAATTTGATTAAGCTTAAAATGTTGATAGGGTTCTTGTCAGGAAATGCAGTGGGATTGAGATCGCATGCCATTCTTAGGATCTGATGTTGAAATTATGTGAAGTATTCCTCTTCTTAGAATGGAGTCCTTCTGCTTTCTCACAATCAGAGACTTGGTTATAGATCGGACCAAGATTACTCTTTCATAGCTCAAATACCTCTCTTGAATCCTTGGATCCATGCTCTTCTCTTCAGTGTGAGTACGGGAGTTCAACAACATTCCACCGGTGTTCCCAAAGAGAAAACAAAAGTGTTAATAAAACTTCATGACATGGTTTACCTTCATAGACTCCATGTCCTCCTACATAGCCTCTATCCATTCCTTAGCCTTAGAACCTATGAGAGCTTCCTGCAGTCTTTAGCTCATCATCTACTAGAGTTATCATAAATGTCTCTCTCAATTTCAAAATGATGATAAGAAATTTTACCACGAATAGTTTTATATAGTTGAGGTTGCACTTGATCATGCTTTCTTCGAGCTGATCCACTAGGCATATCGCTTCCACTCTCCCGAGGAGGCTGGAGAGTTATCTGCTGCTCCTCTATTAATTCATTAAGAGGATTGAAATTTGGATCTTCCATTTTGTAAAACTTATAGTCTTTAACCTCATTTTTGCTAGAAAAATCTTTCTCTAAAAGGGCAGCATCTTGTGACTCAATCTTTGTTATGCTTTCATCATCTTCTTTAGCAATAAACACATAGCCCTTGGAATGCTCTGGATATCTAATAAAGATAAACTTTTTTCTCTAGGGCCTAACTCTCCAGTTTTATGAGAAGTAATGTAAATATAAATTTGTAGACCCTATGGGCCCAAATTATCCAAATTGGGCTTTTCGTCAAACTAAAGCTCATATAAGGTGGAAGATATAGACTTAGAGGGCATATGATTGAGAATGTAGATAGCAGTTAACAATGTATCTCCTCAATACAAAATAAAGGAGATTAGTTTGCGCTATTATTGATCTATGTCCAAAAGAGTCTTATTCCTCTTCTATGCAGCACCATTTTGTTGTAGAATCTCAGGAATAGTTAGCTATCTAGCTATTCCTTTTCCATCACATAGTTCTCTAAGGTATTCGGATAATTATTCATGGCCATGATTAGTTCGAAGAGATTTAATGCTCTTGTTTAATTGATTCTTAACCAATCTTAAATAACGTCTAAAGCAATCTAATGCTTCTAATTTACGAGAGATCAAATAGATGTCTATAGTGTGTAAAAACATCTAGAAAGGTGATGAAATATGGGGCACCATTGTCTCACACTTACATTCATTGGGCCATAGATGTTTGAATGGATAAGTTGTAGTGGTGTTGTAGCTCTAGTTTCTTTTCCAAATGATCTTTTAGTTGCCTTCCTTGCTAAACAATGTTCACAAATGGATAAGTCAGCTTTATCGAGTGGGCCTAAAAGGCCCTCTTTAGCTAATCTATTAATTCTTTCTTGTCTGATGTGTCCTAGCCTAGCTTGCCATAACATACAATCATTATGAGAGTCAATAGTAAAGGAAGCAACATAAGATTCATATTATACGAGTCTTCAGTGGTGTCCAACACCATAAAACCATCCATTATATAGCCACAACCATGGTAAGCAGTTCCCAAATACAACCTTAAACAAACTTTACACAACCCTTGGCAAAGACAAATACAATTTTCATTGGATAAGAACAAAGGATAAGAACATGGAGACCATCGTAAGCTAACAACCATGGTAAGCTAACAAGGATAAGAACAAAGACCAAATTTCATTGGGCATCGAGTGCAGAGAATACAACATGGAGATATGATATGCGTCCACCTTGCAGTAGAAACCTACAAGTGCTTATGCCCAAGACTTCTTGATGTAGACAAGCAGAAGCGGATAAATATTGGTTTCGCAATAGTTCCTTGAGAGTCTTTGATTAAGCACCTTCGACTTCTCTAGGAAAGTTATGGCTTTGTATCCCTCAAGCTAGAAACAACTCAAAGCTAGAAAAAGAGAACAATCTTTTAAAATTTTATAACTTAATTCATTGATTCAATGGGGTACAACTTGGTTATGGATCAAATCGAGACTACTCGTTCAGAGCTCAAATACCTCTCTTGAATCTTTGGATCCATGCTTTTCTCTTCAGCATGAGTACGGGAGTTCAACAGCACTCCACTCGAGTTTCCAAAGAGAAAAGAAAAGTGTTCGTAAAACTCCATGTGGGCAGTTTTTATCAACTCCCAGAAACTGCATCATCAGAGTTTAAAAACTGCTTTCAGGCTTCCTCATGCTTGGTTGGTTGGCTTACGTTGGATCAGCCATGATGCCCAACTAGGACCTAAAGTCTAACAGCTCTATAAGATGAGATCACAACATATTTAAATTCATATACAAGAAGAAATAAGACAAAGATCATTGAATAAAGACAGATTTCAGGGTTAGCAGATTACTTCTAGCTTGTGTGCATATAATTTATATTCTGTTTATAGTCCTTGTTTACTTCTACAAATATCATATATCTATCGTTTCTAGTGATTTGTGACTGGGTACAATAGCCAAAATTTTCTTTCTTAACTTGATATGACATTATTTACATGCAAGCAGGATATGAAAATCGATGCTTCACAGTTTGAAAGAATGTTCATGACCTATGTGAAAAAATCAAGTTGGAAAATGATTTATTAGTATGAAGATTCTTTCTTGGCACAAGGTCAAAATTTGGCAAAAATAAAAGTAGATCATTGAGCAAAGTTTTTTTTATGAAAGATTAAATGAATTTTGACAAATAAGATAGATTTGTATAGATGTTCAGTCCTATTAGAAGCTTTTGTGGAAAGGCAACTATGAATTGAGCTGAGAATCTTGGCATGCAAATGAAATTGCATTGTAACAGTCATTGAAAGAACACATAAAAATGTTTGGAAGAAATACACTTGGAAGTCAGGACAACAAATGCAGGAATCCAGTATTGGAAGTGCATAGTTCTTATAAAGTTGCAATCTATTTTACCTCTCTTAAAAGTAGATGACTATGAATGGGTGTAAATTGTAGAATATGCATTGTTTGACTCATACCATTAACTATCCATAATCTATACTGTACACATTATATATAGATCCCAAATCTTCCATAAGTATGGAAGAAAGATGAAATAATATGGCTTTGTAAAGAATTTGTCAACTATTAATGTCAGCTTTATGGATCTTTATCTATCGAACTTGTTTTCACAACCTCTATCCATGTTAGCTTAAATCTTCCATTTTCTAGACCCTTCCACATATGATTGAGCTCAAATATTTGTTTCACATGTCTATAATATATTAGCTGGTTTTCTGTCACCTTGGCCTAAATTATTAATACTGAATTCCATAAAATCAGTATCGAAAACTGTATTAGTGCATTATCAGTTCGACACAGTGTACTTAGTATCAAGGTTTTAAATCTCTTAGGTTGAGAGTATCTTGATTTTTTCATAGAAAAGGATGCTTTGCTATCTCATCCTGTTATGGCCATCCTAGTAGAGCGACTTAGTATCTCATCTCTTTTCTCTTCAATTATCTTTTATTTATTTTATTTACTTTATTTTTTTATTATCTCCAATCTTCCTTCCCTTTTTCTTCTTTATTTGGCATCTTCCTTCTTCCATTCTTTTATTTTTCTTCTCCCTTCTTTCTTTTTTTCTTTCCTTCCTTTCTTTCTTTCCTCTTTGTTCTTTCCTTGCAGGCTGGATTTCAGTGTCTTATCGTTATCCTAGTCCTATTTTCCCACATAAAGGGGATGGGATGGCTAGGACGTCATTTATCCTGCAGAAACTTCTTGCTTTTAACCATAGTACCATTCGAAATTAGGTGTATAGGATGGTTCCATTTGGTTTGAATTGGTTCAGTTCATATCAAATTAACTTTTAGTACCATACTAACCTTATTGATATGGTATGATACGGTCGGTATTAAGCAATACAATAAATTTTGATTGACACTTATTTGTTTCTTCTAATGTTCTCATTTATTTTTCTTACACATCCATCTCAACATTATTATTTATAGTTTTATACTATTCTTGCCTTATGTACTTTTGCTCTTTTTATTGTCGAACATTTTGAGCAAAGCAGTATTGCAAGTTTACAATTGCCTTATTAAATTTTCCTAAAGTTGCCAAGGAATACTTTGGTGAGGTAATGCTCCATTTGTGCTAAATCTCAATGCTAAGCCTTATTGCATGGACTAATCAATCTATTTTCAACCAACTCTATAAAAGTGGCTTTTTTAATACATATTATCTCTTTCCAAAATTTTTAGGACATATTTTTGGATCCTCATTTGCACTGCTTTTCCATTTTGCAGTTTGCATTCATTTGAATCTCCATTTTTTTCTGTCTTTTTTTTTTATACGATATTTGAATCTCCCAAGAACCAATTTTAAAATGTTATGATTTTGTCTCACATTGGATTGGAGCGAAGGGCTATTAAGCATTGTTAGTCGGAGAACCCACCTAACATTTTGCATTAGATTAAGAAAGCTCCTTTTAGAAATTTCTGAGGATGCAATTGTTTCATGTGGTCTTTCAAGTTGTTTATGTTAAGGAAAAACCCCAAAATATGACAATTTAATAGGAAGAAGCGAATGACAGCCATTCATAAAATGAAAATTTAATTTGAGGAAATATAATTAAGCATAATCTCTGTCCATGAGATACAAATTAAGAGCATAAGTATCAAGACAAAACAAATCCACTAATCCAAAAGACTAGTAAAATCTACCAATCCACCAAAATCTCAAGCGCTCTGGACCTAATGGATGATTTTTGTTCAATAAAGATTTTTGAATAAGTTTTTGGTTGATCAATCCAACTCAGTGGAATTTTCACTCGAATCAGCTAGTTTTAAAATTTTAAGTTTTAGTTCAAAATGATGCTGAATGGATCCACTTTGTTATTTTACTATCCATTAGAGACAGTTTCCCTTGAGACAAGTCTAGTGGTTCTTAGATTTTTTTCAAAATTGTCACTTCAAGTGTTTACATAATTTGAGTGACCATATAGGACACAAAAATCTCAAATATAAGCATCTGTGCATATTATTTTAATTGTCACACAAAATCGGCCACCAACCAACCCCATGTACTTTGTACAAGCATAAATGATATTGGTGATCCATAAAGCATGCTCCATTTGTTTCCTACTACATATGTATTGTGCCATATAAACCCAGATTGTCTTGTTTTATTTTTTCTGAAAAAATTTTGCGTTCACATGCATGTGCTTCTCTGTGTTTGCATGATAGAAGTGCTCTACTGTTTGGATTTTTATATCACTCATTGATCTTTATTATTGTTGAATTCTAACAGACATTGGATCTTTTTGCTCAATTGTGCCGGGAAAGAAGGTATCCATATGTGAGACTTGATGGGACAACATCGATTGGTAAAAGGCAAAAGTTGGTCAACCGTTTCAATGATCCAACTAAAGTGTGTATATTCTTCTTTTTCATCCAAGAACGATGCATTTCAGCTATTTTGCTCACCGAATGGATATGAAATACTTATTGCAGGATGAGTTTGTATTTCTCCTAAGCAGCAAGGCTGGTGGTTGTGGACTTAATCTGATTGGTGGAAATCGCTTGGTCCTCTTTGATCCTGACTGGAACCCTGCAAATGACAAGCAGGTAATGATCTGTCTTCAGGGACACCAGTGCTTTAGTCTTGGAAAAAGTTCTTTATATCCTTTGTTTTCTTGTCCCACTAGGCTGCAGCAAGAGTCTGGAGGGATGGTCAGAAGAAGAGAGTCTACATATATAGGTTTTTAAGCGCTGGAACCATTGAAGAAAAGGTCCTGAACCATAGATTTTCTAAATTTATAATAACTTTTGTGTATAACTAGTTCATTCTGTATTGCTTTAATTATATAAAGAATTGCTCAATATCAGCAGTTGCACCATTTTTGTCAGACTATGACATAAGAATATTTTGCAGGTGTACCAGCGTCAAATGTCAAAAGAGGGGCTTCAAAAAGTTATTCAGCGAGAACAAATAGACAATCAGATGCAAAAAGTACAAGAACTTGATGTATGTATCTTGCCTTTTCTTTTCCCTTTGCTGCTAGATTTATTAGGTATATCTTTTTTCAGGGCAATTTTCTTTCAACAGAAGACTTGCGTGATCTATTCACATTTCATGAAAATGTCAGGTAATTCTTATTTTGTACTGTAAATCCTTTCAGCTATTCTGATGGCATGATATCCATTTTTCTTTTTATTTTTGGAATATTATTGGTAGCTGGGAAACCATTTCAACTTTGAATTTTACATATTAATGCATGGAACGTTTAAGGAGAACCACCATATCAAAAAATAGGAAGAGATGAAAATTTTTGAGCTGTAAAAAGCTATGTGTTATTTAAACTACTAATTGGCTGCAATTATGAAATTGTTATCTAACGTGTCATCGTACAATTGATGCACATGCTATCATGTCTTTCTTTTTTTCTAATTTTAATTAAGGTTGCAAATGGGTTAGGTTGACCCAAGACCCGACCCGACCTGCCCGTAGTTAGAAATCTGTGGGTTGGGTTGGGTTTGAAAATTAGACCCAATCTAAATTTCAAGTCAGATTCGGGTCTTATGTTTTATGATATGACCCAACTAGAACCGAACAACCTAATCCGTAAACATTAATTATATAAATCATAGTTTTTTTCACTTCAATTGTTTTTATTAATTCATTAAATGAAATCTCGTTTAAACTAATGTCTTTAAGTATATCAATGAATATTTTAAATATTATAATTTATAAACTTAAGGATAATCATTTACTTGGATAGAATAAAAATTTTGAATAAAAATTTAAGATTAGGTTGGCTATTTTTAATCTTATTTATATTTTTTAATGGATCTATATTTGATTATGAATTACTAAAATAAAATAATAGTTAGATGCTTAACTCAAATGCAAATACGATCCAGTCCAATCTCATACCGAACCTCAATATTTTGGGGTTGAACTCAGATTATACTTAGACCTTGAATAGATCCGAATAATCCCCTAGGTCTAAAATTTTTTCCGTAAACCTAATCCAATCCAATTAGTAAATCGGTTGAGTCCGCATCTAAAAATCATAATCCGAATATAAAATTAGATCGGATCAGGACCAAGTATGACTCGATTTAATCTGACTTGTTTGCAGCTCTAATTTTTAAATGTTTTATTAGGTTATCATTTCTACTTTATGTGTTAATTGATTTAGGCTCTCTCTCTCTCTCTCTCTCTCTCTCTCTCTCTCTCTCTCTCTCTCTCTCTCTCTGCGTGCATGTGCAACCATGCATCTAAGAGGGGAAGGGGGTGTAGGGTGGGGCAAAAGGATTTTGGTATTGAGGAGATGTGGTACCCTTGTTGAACCACCCCTACATATATCTTATACCAAATACAAGTAAGATCTACAAAACTAGTACCAAGAACCATTCTGATACATTACCTAATAGATATAGTACAAGCCGATATAGTATGGTATGTATTCCATATCGAAAGACAATACTAATACTTGTCTCACTTTTAACCATGTTTCCACTCAAAACCGGACAGCACTGGTCGGTATCAAACATTGTAGGATGGTTCTGTTCAGTTTAAATAGGTTTGGTTCATACTTGATTGATCCTTGGTATTGGTACGGTATGGATCGGTATGGCATATCTTGTATTCAAATGAATTCAATGATCCATGGTCTTTTATGTTAGCGACAAATCAATAACTAAATTCATAAATTTCTAGTACTTTTATCAATCTCATGAGAAAGGTTTTTTTTATAGGTCTGAGATTCATGAAAACATGAATTGCAGCCGTTGCAAAAAATATAATCTAATGTCAGTGGATAGCACTAGTAACGGGATGGAAGTTAATGATGATAAATATTCAACTGAGGAAGGCTATCAGGCCAATCAAGTGGCTGACGATATTGGTGGATTTGCTGAAATTGCTGGATGCCTGCACAAATTAAAAAGCTCAGAGAAACAGGTAGGAATATGCTGCCAATCCTCTTCATGGTGAGGTCTATTCTATGTTTCTGAGCTACAATTCTTGTTCATTTGTTTTTTTCTCATGGTACAGCTTGGAGCCCCATCTGAAGAGGATCTTGGTAGTTGGGGTCATCATTCTGACCCAATGACAGTGCCTGATGCAATTCTTCAATCTTCAGCTGGTGATGAGGTATGATACCAAGTAATATATTCAATGTCTGGTAATGACCTTTTAGTAGAACTTGCATCATCTTTTGATATATAAATCCATTGGTCTAGCAATTATCATCAATATAAGATCACTTTTATGCCTGCTTTCTAGCTCCTGGGGTTCTCTTGCAGTTAAGTACTGACTCAGATAAAGGGCACTGCATAATAGCATAAATCTAACATGCACTTTCTAAGAAGCTTAATTTACAAAATGAAGTGTATAACTCCGAGATGATTTCTTCTTTGCAAGTCCTTGATTGCATTACATGATCACATTCACCAGGGATGTTTAATTAGCTGTTGACCATGATGTTTCTGCTTCACTACAGATCACTTTTGTTTTTACCAATCAAGTTGACGGGAAACTTGTGCCAGTTGAATCAGTTGTAAAATCAACCACTCAGCAGTTGAATGAAACAAAAGACTCTAAGCAAAAAGATGAGAACTCTTCGTTTTCATCTCAACAACTCGGATTGCAGACTTCAACATCTGATGAAAATTTTAACTGGAAAAGTCCTATGTTAAGCGCACCCTTTTCGAAGAGACCTACAAAGTTGATGAGAACATCATCAAATAGCATGCCTGAACTGAAGAAACCTAACACCTCTAGGGGTAATCAATCATTCCTAAAAAGGACGCATGTTGCTTCTGATACTTCTGATGATGACTTTATGTGAATATTCCCTGCTCTAAAATAATTATTCATTTTACCTGAGGCAATTCCATTTCAGTCATAGAGCTTTATATGGAGAATTGTTTTCAGATCGCCACTCCATGAAGTAGATTGCTCATGGGCCTAACTTCCCATCAGCTGTATCATCTGTCTGGAACTCATCTTTTATCCTGAAGATGGTTTGAAGATCAGAATTGCCAAAGGGGAATTAGCAAGTCTGATATTATATAATACTAGAATCGGCATAAGCCCAAGAATTGGACATTTTAACCCAACTGAAATGTGCCAACACTTGGCTTGGACATGGAATTTTTTCCTGGCATTTTAACCCAAGAATCGGCATAAGCATGTGTCTCTAAGCCACATGTTGAGGTAATCAAGAAGCTGGTTTTTGGTTTTTCTATTCTTTTTTCCTTATATGTGATATCTTTCTTCTTTTTCGTATGTAATATCATGAATACTCAATTAACTTGCCATATTCTTTTGGAATGACTATGATCATTTTGTTTCCTCTGCAACTTAATGAAGTTCCGTTTCGCGGGGGATTGTTTTAATCCACGTGGGGATAAAGTGTACCGCGCTGTCATATATAACCCATCCACTCTTGTCCAACTTATGAGGGATTGGTTTTATTAATCCTCATTTGCTAATTAGCGTTCCTGTTTGGGTCTACCTCTAATGATATTTTAAGCTAATCATGAACTAACAAATCACCCTAATTCTTGTCTTAAACCAAAAACTAATAATAAGCAAGACGAATAGCCTCATTGTAGAATTTTATCATGCTATTGTTGTATCCACCCAGCTGGCCTGTGCTAACAAACAAGCCTGGGCCATCCAATTAGTAGTCCTTCATTCATCATCCCTGAAACAGGTCAGCTAGAGCTCAAGGAAAAGGATGCTTCGTTTTGTGAGGTTTGGCTGCTAGTCTGCAGCTGTGTTTCCTCCAAAACGCGTAAGATGTTGTATAAATGTTCGACAAAAATGAAAACAAGTAGACCATGTGCTGGAATATGGACTGCAAATCAAGCACTGATGCAAGCAAATGTTAGAACTTGAGGTCATGCTCTGAAGAGACTCTGATGAATCTCTAAGGAATATATAATTGTGAATCAAGAGAATGAACATCCCATGCGTCATAATGCTAGAACACAGAGGGAGTCAAACACACACACACATTGCAATGCTCCGAGCCCAACTATGACCCAATAACTTTTTTAGCGGGTTGAAACCGTGTAATTCGAAAACTTGACCCACCTGATTCGAAAACTCGAATGAAAGTTAATGGATAGCAAGTGGACTTGAGTTATAAGCACATAACACATTTCTTTTCCATCCAATGTGAGATTAAATTTGAGATATCATAATTTCTCTACCTTATAATGCGACATCCTCGTCGCATACCACAAGCTAGCCAGAATCTATCCGAGTCGGGTCATTGATGCTGCAAGGGTGATTCTATGCCATGACGGGACTCCACCACCATCCCATGAGTAGTTCTTTCCTCATGCCCACCAACTTTCGCACATTTCAGATTAACTCTGATACTATTTGTTTTTTCTCTTCTTATTCTCTTTCCATTCGGGGTAACGGGTGGAGGAGGTGGCGAAATAGCCTCCTCCTTCATCTCATATGCCCGCAATGCTATGGGTAACATCGCATTAAATGAGTCTACCCGGGCGTTGCACATACACACACACACACAAAACAAAAGAAAAAAAGAAAAAAAAAAAAAAAGATGTGGAAATAAATAAGCCTAGACATAATATGGACCTATTGTCAAGCTCTACAAGCCCTAGAGGAAATGCATAGGGATGTATCATAGGCCCAAATAGTTTCCTAATGCAGATCCAAGCTCTTGCATAGAATAAACTATTTCCACCTATTGATCTTTGTGATCTTCCACTTCATCGATGAGCAAACTTTTGAATTTATGTCCACTCATCCCTTGTGCTTAAAGATTCTGTGGTTTCTTTTTTTTTTTTTTTTAATGTTCATTAACTCTAAAGAAGCTATGCTTATTGGCTATTGATCATAGTTGGCGTCCTATCACTATAAACGGAAAGCCATCTAACTCATCACAGTCCTCGTCCACATCTTTTTAAAGAAATATAATAACATTCGTGATCTTTAGATCTGACATTGGACTGGGGAACATATGACTGGCATTACTAAAGAGCTTAAAGCATTAACAATGGAGCGTCTTCCGATATATAAATCCACAAGAGAGGAAGCCTTGCCACCAACATAGGGGACCAAAACAGGGACAGCACCGTAAGTCACGACCTCCTCCCTTATCCTTGAAAGAGATTCACCTCGGTTTGACCACTCCTTAAGCCTCCACCTGGTTCATATCCTTTGCCACCACGTGTCCATTTGGCCCGGGCATGTGAGTGACAGCCGTACCTTGGGAGTAAAAATAATACTGTTGAAATCTCCGCTTTGATTCCCATTAGTCAAATCCTAGTGCCAGCCTAGCTAACAATTATTTATCATTTTGAAGCCACAAAAGGAGGCATAGAGTCTCTTACCAGAAATTTATCCCACTGGGCTCCTCAAACGATCACACCCTTGTCAGTCATGGAAGAGATATTTGTTTGCTGATTTATGAAATAATTTGGGCGAAAGTATATTGCTGATCCTTAAAACTTTCAGTCAAATATCATTTCGGTTTTCAAACTTTTAATTATTATGGCATAATCCCTGGTAAAAACGTGTTAGCATTCCTAATAGCGGAAATCAGTTAAAATTATCAGATTAATTTTTAAATGAAAGTTTGAGAATCAAAAGTTTATTTTAGCCAATCATTTATTTAGCACATCATGATTCACAAAGTAATTGCCTCATAGTGCCTATTTACATCTTAATATATGTATTTAGAAGCCAGATTGATCACTTCTAATTGGAATAACTAATTAGTTGCAATACACACACTCAACAAGAGAAAAGACGTAAGATTACAAAGATATTGTTCAAGTTTTCTTCTCAGAAAATAATAATATTCAAAATTGTACTTAAACTCTGAAATGTCTCTTCTGTGATAACTTCCTCTTCCTTGATCCACTGAGTTTTGCTTTTTTGCATTGCCTTCTTGGCTTTGCCCAATTATGTTTTGCATTCATTTACTTGATGAAGTTTCATGAAGCTTGTGTCCTCCATTTTCTCCACCAAAAAAAAAAAAAAAAAAAAAAAAGTATACAGAATTTTAAATTAAAAATTACGGGAAAATGTCTTTTTTAAGAGAAATGCATCTTGTCTTTTTTCTTTTCATTTTTTTGCTCTTAAGTAGTCACATCTTTTGATCAAAGAAATTAGCAAGCAGTGGTAGAAAAAGCTAGAGCTTGGCATGCTTAATTGGCACAAGATTAGGATCACGTTTGATGCATGTGGATAAGTTAGAGTTTGTCTCAATCATGCAGACAAATCATGTCAAACCTTGTTTCTCCATCATTTTCTAATACAATGTAAATAAAGTCTTCAAGACAGTATTTTCAGTCCAGCTTTCTAACTTTTGAAACCAATCCACTTCAGAGAAAATTGCTAGATCTCTTTATTTTTAACAAGCAAACAAGTAGTTGGCTTGTGTCTTTCAGTAGCATAGCAATGGGAAGCCTTCTCACGCTATCAGTGAGTGACAAAACTCTTGTACGTCCCACCTATTTTGTCATTGCTACACTGCCTTGCCTCCTATTTCATGTAGTTATATTCTTCTCGTATCTCATTGGCTGAGATAGAGATTTAAAATATATGGAGTAGAACGATATGCTTTGACTTCTCCGAGTGGTTCCCAAACACAAACAGATTGGATGGATCTTGACTGATATAACTCATATGGTATAGCGCTCTCTCACTGTTTAATGCGTGCTCCTATAAAAGAGAGAAAGAAAAAGTTAGAAAGGCTCAAAGATTATCTTCGATGGATTTTCTAATACTTGGCTCACTTCAGGATACGATAGAAAGAAAAAAAAAAAAAGGCCTAAGTCCTGTAAGGCGATGCTTTAATGCTTTGGAATTAGGCTTTTTGAATCTCTTTTTACTTTAAGTCTGGGTTGCTTTTATTAGCGTTTCAATAAAATCTATTTAGCTATTTGTTGATGAACGATTCTGATAAACTGATTTTTTATATATAAGAGCATCCTTAGTAGAATTTCTTTTAGATAAGATTTAAGATTCCTTTCAAGATTGGATGGTTAACTTCTACTCAAAATAATTTATACCTTTTGCAAGATTTATCCCTAAATTAAATAGTAAATTTGGTGGAAGATCTAATCATTCATATCATGTCACCTTTTAGTCTTATTACATATCTCTATTATTTAGGCTAATCAGCTCATATATACCACATTATTATGTATTTAATGGAGATAGTTAGTTAGAAGATCATTTATGGAGTAGAGCATAATGTATTTGGACGGCAAATTTTGATGCGATAGTAAAATTTTTGCATTGTGAATTTGTGATACTCCAAATAAAAAAAAAAGTGTTATGTGCTTATAACTCATATTTGCTTGCTACCTATTAATTTTTACTCGAGTTTTTGGGCTACATAGTTTCGATCTGCTAATGAAGTTAATTGAGCCAGCAGATAGGTTTGAGATGTTACAAATGGTATTAGAACCGATCCGAGTGTGAGGAAGTTGGTAGGCATATAAAAAAGAGCTACCCATGGGACGATGGTAGAGTTCTGTTATGGCATGAAGCCACTCTTGCAGCACCAACGATCTGAATCAGAGATAAATTCTGATTAGAACGTCGTATTATAAAGGAAGAGATTGTGATACCGTAAATTTAGTCTCATATCGGATAGAAAAAAAAGTGTTACGTGCTTATAACTCAAATTCACTTGAGTTTTTGAGCAACGTAGTTTCGGTTCACCAATATGATTTAATTGGATTAGCAGATGGATTTAGAGCATTATAAAGTTGGATGTCATAAATGTGAAACATGAATATAATCTCTTTACATGTGAAGATGAGGCTATGTATACCTAACCCTATCTAGATCGGCGGTGGTAAAAGTCCTGGATTATTCTTTAGACAGATAACAGAGAGCATCTTTTGTTCTCGGTCTTTTCAAGTCAAAAATCAAATGGAGCTCCCTTCTTCAAAAGGTTCTAAAGTTATATATATATATATATATATACATGACTTTTGTTTGGCATAAGTCACTCACCATGGTTCCCAACCTATCTAGCTGTGTGACTCACACAGCAAAATATATACCTAGCTCTGACCAAAGGGAACAACATGTGCATTGGCGTAATTATCCATCTTAAAACCCCCTCACCTCACCTCACCTCAGCTCAGCTCAGCTCACATGGGCGGTGAAGAAAAAAAGCAGGACAAGATGAGGAGAGGCTCACGTGACCACATGTCGCCACAAAACCTTTTCATCCAAAGCAGACGATGCGAAGGGAAGAAGGCTGTTCAATTTTTTACCATGAAACGAAAGCTAAATAAAAATCCACTCTCTTCGTCTCCCATCGGAATTTTTTTTTTTATTTTTTTATTGTATTGCATCGGTGTCCTGTTTCGCTATGGAAAACAGGGGGAGATATCTCTCGGATTCACGTGGTCTTATGGAGCTGTCGACATCGCCAGCTCACGCCTTGCTAATAACAAACCGGTCAAAGACCGGTCAACTGAACCCCTCTTTCCTTAAAGTAAGGCTGTGGCCCTCTTGTGATCCAGATATTTATTTCTGCCACCCATCAAACTCCAATCCTTTGCCAATTTGTTACTCCCATTGCTTTCCAGGCTAGCCTTTGGGATCTTAGATGCTTGCCACATCAAGTACTCATAATGTCATGGCATTTGCATGCATGCACATCACCTTCCATCCATCCATCCATCCATCCATGACCTACATAACTCTATGGGTTTAAACTTCAGAGCATATGTGGCTCTTTCTTTTGGTGCCCTCATCCTGGACATCTATGTCTAGGTGTTGAAAAGTCTTTTTTTTGGTGCTTCTGGTTATAACTGTAGAAGAAGCATCTACTTTGATTGATGTTAATATAAATCCCTTTGCATAGGATGCTCCAAGAAAAAAGAAAAGGGTTGGGGGGTGTGCAATTACCACCCCAAAAATTTTAGGGTTTCACTAGTTTAAATATATTTTAGTGACCATTTACATTCCATCTCTTAAATATTTGCATTAAAAGACTGATTTGGCTTTTATTTTTTTTTATTTTTTTTTTATTTGGTTATGAAATCTTGATAACATTTTTTAGATGTTATTTTGACGTTTCTATAAAAGATGATCATGGGTTTTAATAAAAGAAGATATTCTTAATAACTATAATATATCTTTACTCCATCGCTACCATTCAAATAAAAATGGATGATGGCATTAATTGCAAATTTTCCTCACCTTCTGCATAATTCCAATGTTTCCCAACTAATTCTTGCTTAGTGTTGAAGTTTCAGCTTAAGAAAAACTAATGAAAGAACAAAAAGAAAGAGAATTAATGATTTTTATAAGTGTGTAATTTTTCATTCCTTCTATCATTCTATTTCCCTTCTTTGCTTCAAAAGGCATTTATCCAAAAGCGCAAAATAATAAATTCATAATTTAAAGCTCCACATTCTTTTACAATACCGTAAATGCTAAAAATATGAGATCGTGAATACATCTAACACTTTTTGTACCATTGTTTATGAAGTAGACTTAATGGCTTATAACATATTAAAAATTTTATTTATAAATTTTGCAGATATTGCTTATATCAAAAAAAATTATGGACATAGAATTGTAATTGCCAACCTTGAAGAAGAACTCTTGATCCACCAATAGCAAAGCATAATTTGCAATACTATTGTGTAGGAAATGTAAATAAATGCTTGCTTGATCTTTGCTTATGCTTTATTTTTACTAGAGTCTATTTATAAGGAATCGCATATTTGAGTGTTTTAAAAATATATACCTATAATAGTGCAATAAAATCTTTTTTGTTTATCTACTTCAAATTCCATTAAACTATGGTTAGCATAAATTGCTTCGCACCTAAATAAGTGGTTGAAAAATAAATTTGAATCATACATAAAGCATAGTTTTGATATCCAAAAAACAATCATACATAAAGCTAGAAATATGATTGGGTGCATCTCATTTTTATAATCTTATAATATATTTTGAAGACCAATATGCTATCACATCTAGAAGTGCAAATTTTATATATACATATACAGGATGTAAAATTCATGAACTGAGCTTATTAAGAGATAAATCACATCTAATAATATATCCTAGGAATCAATAATTCTTAATAGTATCAAAAAAATAATAAAAGTTAATCTATTTACACGATGATTTACTTACTTTAGAGTTGTATATAAGGTAGAAAGCTTGCAAAATGCATGATGAAACTAAACAAGTAAATACAATCTCAAACTTCTAAACCGAGACTTCTTTGTGATTGAATAAGGGGATATGTCTTTTAAGATTAAAACATGTAAGGTTCTTAAAATAGTAAATCATATAATACTTATTTGTTATTCAATAATTTAAAATGTTTCATATAAGAGTATTGCATAAGTATATCATAATATTGTAGAGAAAACTAGGAAGCCTAAATAATATGATTTTTGCAATTAGGTTTTTAGATATAAAGCATTGTTTGAGCAAGATGTCAAAACCTCTTCCTAACTATACACATCCTACTTTTGAATCATTACATCACGATGTAACTCTATAACAATAAATGACAAACTAAGAGTCAAAGTTAAAGTCAAGATATATAGCGCAAGAACAGTGCATAAAAATAATATTTTTACGCATCCCAATCATGCATCATAGTTAGAATTAATTATAAATAAATCAAATAATATATATCCACATTCATTCTTTTAATTGAATCTATCTAAATATAAATACAAATTTTAGTATTTGGCTAATATCCTTATCATCAAAGAAAAGCATATATGGATATGATAGACAAGTATCCAACATATTTCAATATCTGATTCTACTCATAATTCTACATAGTTATATATAGCTTTAGTGAAGTTACATCGATAAGATTTACATATTTTTAACTTAATTTACCTTACAAATTCTTTGCATAGAATTGAATAATCTAATAAGGTTAAGAAATTTAGTATCCAAAAAAAGGTTTTAATAAAAATATTTTATATTTATAAATTAAAAATAATATTTATGATCACACATGTATATATTATTTATTGTATATAATATATATAATCTTAATTTAAATAATAGAGGATTTTTTGAAAAACAAAAAGTAAGAAAAAATTATATATTGTGGAGAGAAAGGTGAAGAGTAGGATGAGAAGAAAAATTAAAATTATGAGAAAGACAAAGAACATAATGAGTTTTTACTAAAACAAGGGAAGGAGTTAATAGCATTTATTTTAAAAAAATATATTTTTTGATTCTAATTTAAAATATATTTTCTTTATTCTTAGAACTATTTTATTTCTTTTGATTCATGCCTTAACGCAAAAGGAATGGCATAAATCTTTCCAAAAGAGATATTAGCTCAAATAAATAATTTAAAAAGTATGATCTTTTCTTGAATATTGCAAATTTAATGATATATCCATGTTGCTTTGGGAATTGATAAAGTATTCATTGAGAAGTTTGGCTAGACCATGAACTATGAATAATTTGTAAATTTTTCAAAAATGCAATAATTTTTGTAGCTATGCATATATTGCTTAATTTATATTTATGTCATATTACCAATATCAAATTTTGTATCCGTATCTATTTTAAAATAAATATAAATATGAATCTTAGACATCCAAACTAATATTAATATCCGTACACATATTTATGAGCTAAAAATGGAGGTAGATATAGATATATTAACATCCAGTCCATTTTTAGCCCTAGATATGATGGCCATATCAATTTCTATGAAACCTATAAGCAATTCCTTGAATAAGATGCAACCAAAATTAAAAGTCAATGAATTGAGAATAAATGAAAATATGCTCTTATGAAGAAAATTTACTGCATTAAATTTTATGAATGTTTGAGGTATGCACAAAACTTTCAAGTTTAAGATCAAATGCATATGTGAATTAGAGTATTTAACATTGTTTCATTCGAATTTCACCATAGATGCAGCGTTTCATGCGTGTTCCAGTGAATAAGGAGTCCAGAAGGTGTTGTACAAGCCAACAAAGTTATCAATAAGCTTGTAAATGTTAGTTACCATGACAATTATTGCAGGCCAACAGGTTTAGACCAAGGACAAAATAGAAAATCAAAGAATGCATTTGAAAAAGACAGCCATGTCACCCTCATACGCCCACCCTTCAATTATTTTGTTTGGTTCATGATTAGTCATCTATTTGAGCCATCAATCCTGCTACTGTAAGTGCCTACTGTAACCCATGCTAAGCATTCTGGATGCATGAGTTGGGATTCAGGTTACATACTTTTAATTCAAACTTTTAGTCAAGGAAGCAAAGTAGGAGGAGGAGGAGAAGGAAAAGAGGCTAAAGAATGACCCAAAACAAAAAAAAAAAAAAAAAAAAAGGAAGACTTTTGATTCAACATTCCAGTCTAGAAAGCAATGAAACAAAAAAAAAAAAAAAAAATCGAGTTATAAGGAAGAAAAACGGCAGTGGCATCTAACTTCTGATTCAGTTCGATCAACTGGATTGGCAAAGATCTGGCTAACTTAACCTAAAAAAGCCACAATAGTCTGATAGTCTTCCAGAATGTTAGGTTCAGGCAAACTCTACTCGAACTGAGCCCAAAGGCAATCCACCACCCCTTACCAAAACCAGCCGTTCAATATTTTCATAATGCCATGATGACTCCATAACAGCCATGGCCTCAAAACATTATGGACTACTTAAATATTATGATTATGCATAATGTATATAAAACTTTTAATTTCTCTTTGTTTTTTCATGCTATGTTACAACCATTACTGATGTTAGCTGTTATTGCAGCAAGTAATATTTTGAGTAAAATAGCAGCATTTGAGATTTTTAAATAAAATGATCCATAAATCTTTGTGAAAATAATATAATACATAGTTAAAATACGTTTATTGGATGATATAAAATATATAAGAACATCACTTCTTGCTAGTTGGGTAAGGAGGTAGAGGTTCCATTCTAGTTATAGTTAGTCTTCCTTTACACACACACACTCATATTGAAGATTCAACATGGACAATACAAATTATCAGATATAGTTTACTATACCTGAAATACTTATATATAAAAAGTCATGTAATTTATAGACTTCTAATCCACATATCAAGTGGTCAAAAAAATTGGATGGCATAAATAATACCAAATAATATATATTTTTTTGGCCTTCTCATGAATGAATTAAGAGTATTTAAATCATATGATTTTTTATTGTATAATATTTTAGAGATAGTATATTCTACCTTTTGCTTCTCTCTCTCCATATAACTAATGTTTATTATATACTGTTAAGGACTCCAATGACTAAATATATATATGAAATCATTCTTTCAAAGAAGGTTCAAAATTGATGTGCTAGAATAATTCGGTCATCTTATTATGCATTACAAATTTATATTGAACCAATTAAGAAGAAGAAAAAAATCTCTTTAATTTTTTTTATTAATAAAAAATAAAATTAAGTTACAAATTATCGATTTATACTAGTGATATTCTTACTTGCATAATTGAGCTTAAATTCCTCTTCAAGGTAAAAAAAATTATGGCTTTTTCAAGATAAATATGACTAGTCCAAATAATTATTAAAAAATAAAAACCATATAATTATTAAATATTAATTTTATAACAACTTTATTTTTAACCATTTTACTTAATTCTTTCTATATTATGAGATATGTTATGCCAAAATCTTTCCTAGAAGAGTTTTTTTTTTTTTTCTTTATTGGTCCCTTTCAAGGCTCAAATAATAAAATTTGATCCTGAACGTACAGTATACCATATTCTTATGGGTAGTGTCATGTCTTAGAGGTTAAAAAGTTAATTGATCTTTTAAAAAAAAAAAAAACACTCAATTAGGTGCCAGTAGGATCTCTACATGCGATTTGATTTTTTTGATGCGATGGGTCTTTATTATTGGACTTATCCATTTCGTTTTTTTTAATGATTAAAGAAGTCAATATCGAGTTTAGCGATCTTCTTGGACAAGACTACTACATTCAAGCGTCTTGAATCAAGTTTAAAAACGAAGTGCCCTCTTTTTGTGTTTTGAGTAATCCAAGACTCTCCTCCCCTTGTCAAACGAGAAATTTCACGGCAAGCACGCCCCGGATTATTATTTTTTTTTTTGTTTTTGTTTTTGTTTTTTTGTTTTTGCGCACACGTGCCTTCACACGTGGATGTGCCCATAACGTAACGGAGTTGGCTCCTGGCGCCTTAACAGCAGTTATTTAAAACCATGCAGAGGACCAGCTCTTCCACAAGAAACGCAAAAATAACTCTCCACTGCCACCGACAGCTAGCTTTTCTTGATACATGGGGACCACCTACATACAACCAAAGAAGATGATGCCTCGGTGTGAGTGACAGCCCTGCCGATCCAATCCTTTCAAGCTTCACGGTGCCACACTCTCGCTGGGTGGTAAACAATATACGACAGATCTAGATGCTAACCCCAAGGCATTGCACGCTACATGCCATGCATGCATCCATAACCCAACCCACCCCCCATCCTCTCCTTTTATATATATATATATATATATATATATATAGACACACACACACACACACACACACACACAAACACCTCGCCCATTGAGTCAGGTCAAGTAGTGGTAGAAGACTACCAAAGTACACCCCTCCTTTCCTCACCCCTCCAACCGCACATAAAACTTTTGTTTCTTGCTTGTTCCATCGCCCTCGGCGAAGAGGAGAAGAGAAGGGGACTGAAGAAAGGTTGATGGCATGTGTTAACATGTTCAACTCAGAGCACCAGGGCTTGCGTGGGGTGCCGGCGGCTCCGCCGATGAGTCCCCGCATCTCCTTCTCCAACGACTTCGTCGTGGACCAGCAGCCACTGGCCCCCCGCGGGCCTGTGCCGCCGTCCGACCCCAACTTCGAGTTCTCGGTGGGCAGCCACCACATGATCGCAGCCGACCAGATCTTCTTCAAGGGCCGGCTCCTCCCGCTCAAGGAGAACCACCACTGCGCCGGCCCCCAGCGGCTGACCACTCTCCGCGACGAGCTTCGTGCCCATGACGATGACTACAATGGCCGGCCAACCAAGGGTTCCATTAGGTGGAAGGAGCTACTCGGGCTCAGGAAGGCGCCCTGCCCGACCGGCAAAAAGAATGATAAGAACGATGGAGCAATGGAGGCTGCTGCAGAGGTGCACGCCGGCAAGGCCGCACAGGTTGGTAAATTCTCATGCACAGCTTTCTGCACTGATATGTGAACTTGATAAGGATCCGGCTCATATATAAATATATAATTTTTTAACATCGGCCATTTCGACCATGGACTATCTTTGGTGCTACTGCAAGCCTTTTCAAATCCTCTCTAACAACTTTAACATTGTTAGCTTTGGCTTCTCTTTTTCGATCCGGACTTTGAACATATATTCTTGTATTTTTTCCTCAAACTTTATTGAACGTATACTACATTGTTTTTTCGTACAATACATGCAGGTTGTAGCATTTGGTTTGATTTGTTGTCATTTCTTTTCTTTCCTCATACAGGATCTATGAGGCAATAAGGAGGAATGCGAGCGAGTTTAAAAGGAATCGATGGTAACAGTACATGATACTGAAGTTGCAAAGGAAGCAGTAGTGGTGGTAGCGGCTCGTCTTCTTATTTTTGTTTTTTGTTTTTTGTTTTTGTTTTTGTTTTGTTTCTTTTTTTTTTTTTTTTTTGGTTTCTCTTCTCTTCTCCTTGTTGATGATGTTGTCGCTGTAGTTGAAGGAAGAGGTTGCTGTCTGTGGTAGGGACTGGCGCTTGAAGGGGGGACTCCTTTTGTTTTTCTTAGTCTGGGAGTGAGGGAATTGGATGAAGGGGATGTGCTTTGTATGAAAGGGGTTGGTTGGGTGATATTAACTCTCATCGATCTGTCTATTGAGAGGACTTAATTGTATTTTTCCTACAGGGTGTTGTTTAGCTGTCCACTCCTTTTTCCTTTTTGTACAAATGTTTGTAGCTGGAAAATTAATGGCGTGATGATTCTGATTTCAGAATTGTGAAGATGGGGCATTTATGGCTTGGATGTGGCAACGTTATGCTTGGGCCCTTGGGGGTGGAAACAGTGCTACTTTTGTCTTTTAGGCTGAGGTGGGGGGAGAGAGAGAGAGAGAGAGAGAGAGAGAAAAACATATGCAGTGGAGAAGAGGCAGTCGATACATTTTGAATTGATTCCATGGTTTCTGATCTCCGATACAATGTTCATTTATGTGATTCAGCTGTCACTTCTTCAATTCAATTGGGACTTATTGTTATCATTAAACTGCTGGGTAGAAGAAGAAGAAGAAGAAGACAAAACAAGGATGGTGCGCGCTGGATAACAAGGAAAGGAGGAAAACGACAAAAAGAGGTGTCGGAGGGAGGAGGGGAAAGCCAGTTCAAAGGGTAAAAAGTAAATTTTGCTGCTCGAGAACACTGTTTCCTTGGCGGAATTTGCGGAAACTTTGCCTTAGTTGCTTCATTATGAAGCCAAAGTTTTGACTAGCTTAAGCCTTCATTCATAGGAGGATAGCTAATAGTTTAGTGGGATCTCACCGACCATGTACTATAAGTTTGTCTTGGACCTCGTAGAAAACTGTGGCACTCCCCCTTTGCTTCTATGTTCCCAGTAAATTAAACTCTCTCTCTCCTCCAGTTTCTTCAAAAAGAAGTGTAGTTCATACCTTGGCCTTCAAACTTCGCTGCATGAGGAGCCTCTTAAATCGTGTGAAACTTTCTTGAAGCATGAAAAAGTCTTCACTTGGCAAGAACAAATTTTGCAAGATATCGGCATACCAAATCCTTGTCTCTTCTTTAATTAAGCCTAAATTCAGCCACGGTACTAGAGCCAATGTTTATTATGCCATCTTGGCCAGAATGAGTTATGGTAGCTGCAACAACATGACTTCCCACTATTCCTGGTCAATAAACGACAATCCTCCAACAGGAATTCTATGGAACCGGCAGTGCCACCCACCGTCCCTTCATTCCTGATACAGGACAAAACCTAAAGAATCTGTCCTTTATTTTGTTTGAGAAAACTCCATGGACATCTAGAAGGAGTGCCTAGTTTGTTGGCATGGAAGCAAGTGCTTTTTAATCAAATTATCCACTACAATTCTACTGTTCTTGAGCACCCATTATTAGTTTAACAATTGCAGCAGAGAACATGGCAACCGACTGAGCACTCCCTAAAAGTGCTCCAAATAAAGATCCCTATAGAATTTGTATAAACGCAAATTACTTAACCACGGGTTAACCATCTTAACCAGAACTTCCCTTAAAACAAAACTATCTTAACCAGAACACCATTAATCTAGTAGTAAAATATGGTGTCCTATTAAGCTAAATTGGTCAAAAGGTTTGCACAAGGGCTTAGTTTGTGGGGATTTTAAAGAAAAACAATGAAACAAAAGTGTGGTTAAGATTGGCTATACTTGTATCCCACCACAATGTGGACACAAATGCAAGGGTCAAACAAGGTTTTGGCTGTATTTGTCAATGAAATGGTAAATAATAGATGAGTAAGACCAAACATACTAATATTTTCCCATATACTCAAGAAAAAGTGGATCTAATATTTGCTTATAAAATACAATCCTCCTTCTATCATTAATCTATGGAAACGGACAACATAGCATAAGTCATGTAGTGAAGAGTAGAAGCACTTGGTAGCATGCCCCATGCGATTTCTTTGAGCTGGTGAAATTTACTCATGTTACGTGAATTAAATTCTGATCATTCTATAAGGTCCGCTGAAGCTTGTCTGGTACTTCAGTGTTCAACTCGGGAATGGATAAGATAGTTCTAGTTATGGTGAGAGAATTAAATTTCATTTGGCTCCTTTCAAGAGATTATGAATCGAACTAAATTGGAACACCATGTGGTTACTCCAATCCAGCCTTGTCACCAAAAGTGCCTTTGGAGCGCCAATTTTTATTGTGAAGAGATAGAGCCGCGCCATATACCTGCCGTAAAATTTTCTGATACAGTGAGAAGATTCTTTCCAGCTTTGCTTAAATTTTTTTTTTTTTTTTTTTAAAAAAAAGATAGATCTTTGCAGCTTTGCTCAACAGATGAAGCTCAATAAGCGATGGAAAAGAAAGGGGATAGGTTCTGACAACTTTTCAACCTAATAATTGTAAGCTTTATATGAGTAGGAGTGCCATTCAGAAAAAAAAAAGAAAGATTATATATATATATATATATATATATATATTAGTAATTTGTTTTTGAGGGAAAAATGTTACTATAACATTTTAGTAACATTTGTTTTCTAGGTCTAAATGATCCACTCCTCATAAATTGCAAGTAGCTTTGTCGCACACATCTACAGCTAAAGAATTGAGACAAGAGGAAAGCTTTGCAGGTGTTTTGTTTTGAAAGCGTAATTCCAAATAAATATTATGTTTGAAATCCAATTCTCGGCATTAGCTGCAATCCTAGCACAATCTGAATTTTGGCCCCGGATTAATTGTGATAGAAATTCGGGGCTCTAGACGTGTGGCTCTGATTTATTTGTTTCTGGACCTAACTTGGACCACTTATGTCGGCCTATTCTGGATACAGGATTTGGACCAAACCTCTCATGGACCCACCTATGGTTGCACCTAGTGTTGGACTGAGTTTTGTTGTGTCTCGTGACTTGATCCCCCTGGACTCACTTTATTACCCAGCCCTTGTCTCTCATTAATATTCCTTAGGGCTTGCTGGATCCAAGCAACTTGGTGCATTCCCATACCTTTTGCTGTTAAGTAGGCCAACAATATAAGGCATGTGGTTTGATGTACTTGACTAGATATTGTGTAATTGAACCCACCAAAACCCTTCTCGCTGTAATAAATGGCTCTATGGCCAAAAAGTTACAGGCATTAGTCTGAAACAATTACGACAAACTAAACAATATAAATTGAGTTACATTAACTAATAATTACATCTGCCTGCTGAAGTCAAGCAGATCATCAGGATTCTATTCGAAACAGAATTATCATGCACCAACCGGACCAAGATCCAAGTCTTACTCTCTTGTGCTTCTGTTCTCTTGAATTCTCTGGTAATCGAGCATCAGTTGACCATCAAGATCCAAGAATGCATCACATTATTTCCTCAGTTGGCTGAGGATTTCTTCCAATCAAAGAAGACACTCAAGCATCTGGATGACCTTGCAGCTGCTTGTGATTGAGATCTGGAGGAGCTCATTAAATGTAAGGTCGGTAGCATTCTAACGGAAGAGCTATCGTGAGCTTGAGAAAGCGACACTGCTTTGCTTCAAGAACCTCAAGACTCTGAAATTAGATCGCAGAGCTGGAAGTGCATGAGAAGTCCCAGTTTGAGGAGATCAAATGGCTGAAAGATAAACATTCTTTCATCATTTCTAATCAAACTTCAATTGAGGAAGCAAGTGTTGGAAAATAAATCTTTGAGGGAGACTCTAAATCTAATTAATTATAACAATGTAATGTGGATGAAGTATTCAATTGACTTACTAAGAATCAGATTGAATTGGCCCGTAATGAAAATAGTAGAGCAAGATAGTCCCGAAAGTATACCAGACACTATCTTAAGCAAATTTTTGACCCTTATGCTGGCATCACTGAAAATTCTATCCCAAGATATAATTAAGATTCTATCTTTTGTAAGTACGATCGTAAAGAAGATTGACAGAACTCCTTTCAATACCCAGCAGCAAAGACTCAAAATAAAATAATAGAAAAAGAAGAACTTAAAGGAAAGAAGAATTATTAAATTCTCAGAGAGAAATAAATTTTAATGCAGAAAGAGGAAGAGACTTTCAAAATGAGAGATAGTAACTTTTAATTGCTCCAAAAATAAAACCATCCCATCCTAATGATCTTAAATAGATCGAGAGGAAAAGTCTTTGGCTCTTAAGAAGCGATGGATGGCAGAAAAGCTATCAATCTTTTAGGTAAGAAGCGATGGATGGTGGAAAGCCATCTGTCTTTGAAAGAGACGTAATGGAAGGATTCCAATGGCTGCAGAATAAGAAAATTTTAAGATTGTTTTTTAAAAAAAAAAACTCTAACAATCCCTTTATAACTTAAATTTGATTTTAGATAATAAGACTAATCACTTTGTGATAAGGATAATCAATTATCTAAAATCATTATGATGGTTCCATTCCCATTACCAAACGCCTCCTTGGATCCATAGAGCAAATATATGCCACATTGATCGAAATTTCTTTAAGAACCAAATCTATATCAACTCCTATGACTTCCCTATTTTTTTCTATTTTAGGGAATTCAAGCAAGTCCTCTTTGATTGCCATCATGTATGACATTTTGAAACACAACACAATTATTTGTCAACTATCTAAAAAAATTGTGCCATTTATATTGTTCTCTAACTCTTTAGCTCTTTTATATATAAGAAGTTAATAATATTTGAGCAATTAAATAAAATGATTATTCAAAAGATGCTCAAAATTTGGACCAACTTTAGATATGTCAAATGTATACTTTTTGCCACTTACATAATTCCTTTTCACCATCTAAACTAGCATCGGACATTATTATATAGTCTTGTCAATTTAACACAGAGTATTAAGCTCAACACAAGCTTCAAAGTTACCTAGAGAAAGACCAAGGCAACCTATGTAATAAAAGTAAATCTAAATTTTTTATTTTAAATAATTATTATTTTAAAATTTAGGATTTCGATGCTAAGAAAGGAACTAAAAGAAGTATCTTCTTGCCTCACTACCAAGAGAGGTTTGTCTTGCCAAGAACTTCACCAAGTAATGCCTTCGAGACAATTCACAACTAGAACTTCACCAACTAGCCTTACCGTCATTCTTTAGAATCCATCAAAAATCACACAGAATTCACCATACATGAAGCGAATACTGGAGTGCGCCCAGTAAAGAAGCATCATTAATTTTTCAATGATCAAAACCGAGTATAAGAGAGGCTATTTATAAGCTCTAGGATCCCTTATAAAGCAAGCAATGTTTGAGTACCCTCTGGAATTTGGAAAGTACAAGAAATCTACTCCTAAGACATCAAAACTAAGAAATCCCACTGCTCTCTATTTTTTAGAATATTTTTGTTCCAATGGTGATCTCAATGCGTTGGAATCCTTCCAACACCCATTGTGGTGCTGTCGGACTCGCTGTTGGTGGCTAGATCCACTGCTGGTTCTCTTAGACACGAAGTCCATCTTAGAGCAAGGGTTAGAGCGTTTAGACTGTAAGAGGTTACTGTGGATGCCTTCTGATGGTGACTACAATATACCGTTGATTCGATTATGAAAACAAATAGTTCACTGTCAGTGGGGTCTTAGGCCTGGCCGCTTTGTTTTTGGGCCAGGCTTGATTCTCGTTTATATCAGCACCACCAACATGAAGAAGTTCGGCTTTGACGAATTGCATGAGGTACTACTTCTCACAAAGTTTCAAGATTTAGTCCAAGGTTCTCAGTGATGATCTATAATTTATATGATTAGGCCTTGCGTTCCACCTTAATAGAAACTTCTAATAAGCCTTCTTTCAAGTGATAATAATCTAATCATCCAGGATTGCTTCAACTTCCAGCTTCTTTGGTTGGGTGGAGGTATTATCCCTTGGCCTTCACAGTATAAAGAACTGCTATATTAAAGACTCGGCTGAAATAGTTGTCTTCTACTAGGTCAAGCATATATACATTTTCTCCAACATAGTCAATAATATTGTAGTGACCAGATAGTTTAGCCATAGCTTGTTTGCATTCCGGCTTCCATTTTCACTCCCAGATTCTTCGCCATAATTGTTTACTAGAGTCCCATTGGGAAACACAAACTAGTGATCATGGGGTCACTGGTGTAGCAGATTGACTAGGTCGACCCACGGTATGTGGTTAATCAGACTAAAATAGGTTCAGTGCCTTAGGGATAAGGACTTAAAATCCACTAGTAAAAGGGCAGCTAAATGAGAAAGTGAGGAATAACAAGAAACCAAGAATAAGGTAACTTCAAAGGAATTTGATTGACAGCACAATTCTTATGTCTCGAGGAGAGATCAATCTTCTATTTTGGAAAAGAAGATCTAAGCCACAAGAATGATGTCCTAAGACAATTGGCATTGACGTAGATAGTTGCTAGTTTGTTGAAGTGTGAATGAGAGTGTAATACTTCAAAAAAAAAAAAAAAAAAATTCATATCGGATGGAAAAGAAAAGTTTGAAGTGCTTATAACTCAAGTTTACTTGCTACTAATTAATTTCTACTCAAATTTTTAGGGTCACATGGTTTCAGCCCATTAACAGGTTAATTCGATTGGCAGATGGGCTTGGGGCATTACAAATGGCATCAAAGCCGACGAGAGTATGCGGAAATTGATGGATAGGAGAAAAGGGTAAAGTCTCGCTATGGCGTGGAGCCATCCTTGCAATACCAACGATCCGCTCGGGGTAAATTCTGATTCTGACTAGTTTGTGGTAGCTTATGGCATGCGACGAGAATGTCTCATTATAGGAGAAAAAATTGGAATATCCCTTCCCAGGAGAGATTGAAATACCTCTCCCCCTCCCCCTCCCTTCAAAAAAAAAAGTACTTATAACTCAAGTTCAACTGCTACCAACCGACTTCCACTTGAATTTTAAGGTCATGTAGTTTCGGCTCACTAATAAGTTAATTAGACCAGCAGGTGAGCTTGAGGCGTTACAGAAAGAAAGTTGTTCTTTTGGGCCTTTTATTTTTATCGTTCATACACTTCCATAAAGTCTTATAGACTAGCTCAAATTATAGGTCATTGTTATGACCCAAGCCCAACACACAAGCTGGTTCGTGATATGGCTGAACATTTTTTAGAGTAAACTTTCAATACTATGCAAGGCTTGCTGAAACATTCATTTCATGACAATGATGAAATAATAATAATACTTTTATATTAATTTAAAATAAAGACCAAGCAAAATATTTTTAAAGTAAAAGTTGAAGTATTCTATATGTGTTTTTGTTCCAGCAACATCCGAGTTAATTTATTTAGATACTTCTATGCCACCTAATCTTAATGTAGGCTAGTTGATTAGCTCTATAAAATAATACAAAAAAATTTAAAAGATGTAGTGAGCTAGAGAAGCTTAATAAGAATCACAAAATGAAAATTAATATGGCATAAATAATATATGCATCATAAAACTAGTGGAATATGCATTTTTCTATATTATGCATTTACCATAGGTAAAGTGGAATAAAATAAAAACATGCTAGCATAAATATCTAAATTAAGTCAATACAATTGGACTTTAGACCAACTACGATAATACTTCGACCTATAGTGAGGCTATCAAATAGTACTACACTTCAGCCTATAATAAATAATCCACAATAATTGACTAGTATAATGGTTCAATATTAAAATTAATCATTCAATCAAATCTCAACTTTAATCCATGCCATATGAAGTTAAGTACGCATAAAATCCATAGCTTTCTTTCATAATACAAATCATGCTGTGCTACAACATGCCAAACATATATAATTCCTTTAATTATTTATGCAGATGCTATCAATAGAAAACTATACAAGGGATTCCTATCTTATTTTGTAGCACGCCCAGGCTTGCTTCTCTTAAGCTTTGATGGTTGCCAAACCAACACCGATAACATTGATTTTAATTGAGAATAATATATTTTTATTAATTTAAATCTAAACTTAGAATCCAAGTTTGGGATAAGGGTCAATCAGGTGAATGCAATTGAAGCCTTTGATGATGGGGTTAAGTCACATGACAACACCCATGGTGGTCTAGCCCAAGGTGTGAAAAAAAAAAAAAAGAAGGTTTAGTGGCCTCCCACATCACCCAAAGCTCATAGAACTAGGCTGTAGGGTCAAGTTTATAACAAGGCCTGATACAAGAATTTATGATTATTATTATTATTATTATTATTATTATTATTATTATTATTATTATTATTATTATTATTATTATTATTATTATTATTATTATTATTATTATTATTATTATTAATTTCTAAATGCTAGTGTGAGGTTGATTGAATCCTGAGTTTAATCAGGTTCAAAGCCTATCAATGATGAGATAACGGAACAAGTAGGGAAGATCCCTACGATAGAAAAGCAAAGACTCCCTTCTGCTAATACAGATGGCCGTTGGCCATCATCACACCAATAGAGGGATAAGGGAAGCAAGAATGGAAGGAGAATATGACCACTGCTAATCAAATCAACCTACCATTTACTCAGTGACATAGGAGAAATAGGGGAAAGACATTCTCTATTATCATAAAAACCAAACAGCCAACAACACGCAAGCACCCAAAACAAATGTTGACATTTTGAAAAAGAGGAAGGAGTAAGCCTTCCCAAATGGTTGGTTAGCCCTCACCTTCATCCTTCAAACAGGGCAAATAATAGTAACAAGAGACAAAATCTTACTTGAGATGCCAGCAACCCCTACTAATTGACCTCAACCCCTCACGATCTATAGTTCGGAGAAGCTAAAGGGCAGTCGAAAGCCTTGAATGAATAAAAATGGTAGCTGAGCTGGAAGGAAAAATGACAACGTTTCTAAGATTAAAGCTGATTAGAGTTTTAATATCTTTCAATTAGATATTTTGGGCAAAGTCTTAAGTTCATTGCAAATGATATTAGAACAGACTCAACCGATGGTCCACATAGATTAAGGAACATTGCAGCATAGGTCCTTTTGGCTACAGGTGGAACATGATGTTTGAAAATATAAGATTTAAACAAGGGGTGCACGAGTACTTCTATAGTCTCATATGGATTATAAATTATATACTTATACCCTTATATAAATATATTTATATTCTTATATAAGACTAAAGAATCCAAATGGTACTTTTCAGCCAGTAAGAAACAAATTAACTGTCAAGTGGTTGGCCAGAAGATGTACTTCATTTGAGCTATATAATGTAGTTCTGGTACATTATTGAACTTGCAAAGTTTAGTCTTGCATTCGCTCGAGATTATTTGTTTTTGGACTCATTGTTTCCCGTTGTCATCGAACAAGGCATGATTTACTTGCGTAAGTTTTGGGTTGTGCGTGTTTGGAACCATGCGCTGGATCCAACTCTAGATAGGGTTGGGGCCACAATGGGTGGGTTGGATCTGCGTCGATGTTCAGTAAAACTCAATACCCTACTGATAATGCCAAATATCTGCTAAAAGTTTGAGTTCCATGCGTTCTGAAACAGAAAATGAAATAAAATAAAACCGATTCCTTCATGTGGATGATCATTGGAACAACCAAAGAAGATCCAAAATAAGATATGGATTGTCTAGTAAATTTACAAACTCGATCCAAAAGTCTTTCTCTAGAACTTTTAACAGACTTCTCTTGAGTTTTTTACACATGAAAACAAAGGAAGAAGGCTTATCTCATTATTTAGAATTCTCCTCCTTCGTTGCAGTAGAATTCTTACAGTGCGCTATGGCTGCCTGAATTGCACTCTGGAGCTCTTCCATCGTGCTCTCATCCGAGGAATTGAAAGTCTGCGAGGTAGCCGAGAGGAGGCCGCTGTTCGTGGGAGATGTTCTCATGGAGGCTGGTGCAGAGAATTCACCTCTTCTTCTCCTCCATCCATCCCTTTCCTTTGGGTTCGAATGGCCGGAGAAGGAGTAAGGTCGGTGATGAAGGTCGCGCTTGCTACTCTCCCCCTTAAAGAAGAAGAAAGGCTCCACCATACTCGCATACTTCTTCAGGAGTCGGCTCACGTTGAATCCCTTCTTCTTGTTCTTGTTCTTCTTCTTCTTCTTGGTTTCCTCCTTTTCTTCTACATCACTCGCCTTCCTCGACTTTCCAAGCCCAAAAAAGGAAGTTAAGGACTTGAATTTGGTTCTCTCTCGTGTCTCACTGGTCTCGGTATTGTTGTGGCTATAGTTGTTGTGGTATTTTAAGCTTCCATCGCTGCGCATGTGCTCAAGAGGAAGGCTAAGGTTTTCTATGGAGATGTCCGAATGGCGGGGTGAGACTGGGGGGTAAGAGAGGAAATGGAGTGGGAGGAGGTGGCCATGGAAGAAGATGTCATCTGCCGGGGCCATGTCGACTGCGATGGATGGTGTGGTCTTGTTGCATTTGATGAGGTTGGGCGATGGCATGGAAGAAGGGTAGACATCAGAGATCGTGAAGGAGAAGTCATGGGAAGGCGAAGAGGTGCAAGATGGAGGTAGAGGTGGTGGGATGGTTCCCCCTTCTTCCTTTGATTCCTGGTTGGCTTCGTTCTCTCCAATTTGGGGCTTCAGCGCTTCCATGGCCCAAATATGCTATGCGAGGGAGGACAGAAGGAATTTATATGGAGCCTTGGCACTCAGATTTCATTCATTTGTGAAGCATTTATCATCCTAAAAAGTTCTTTGGGCTACGATAAGGTGACTATGGTAGTGAAGGAGATGTGGAGAGAGAGACAGAGAGAGAGAGAGAGAGAGAGAGAGAGAGGTGGGGTCTCAAAACATAAGAGGATTAGTGAAGCCACAAAGTATTCTTAAAACTAGGTCTCGAGAAGTTTTAATAACGGTCCCTTCAGTCGACGTCGTAGCGATGGTCCAAATGATAGACCACAGTTTTCGCCCCTGGAATGGTGACAAGCCATGCTGCCTTCTTTCTTTGCCTGTGTTTTCTGGCCAGGATGGAATAATGTTCTCAGGTGCCAAAATGTCAAAGATAGGCATAGTTAGGAGTCGGCAGCTGGGCTTTTACTGTTCAACTTTTTTTTTCTTTTTTTCTTTTCTTTTTTCTTTTTCTTTGAGGGGTTACGATTCTTTAATTCTCGTTTTCTTTAATTCTCGTTTGCATTGAGGCTTTCTTCAAATAGTAAATGAAATATTCTATTTGTTTATTAATTTTTTTGTAATAGGAAGCTATTGTTGCATCTCAAGTTGATATTTTGAAAATAAACCTCTAACATAGGTGCCTTATAAAGAGTAATTATACATAAAACTAAAACTAAATGAATATAATTATCGATAGCAAAGTCAATATCCATTCAATAAAACTAGTCAAATTCCATAATAAGGTCAATAACAAAATCTAACATAGAATCTTAGTATCAAACTAACTAATCGTAAGAAAGTAACTAAATCTTCGACCAGCTTGTACCCAAAATTTTGCTTATTTTTTGGTCTCTAAAATAAAACAAAAAAAAAAAAACTTTATAAGCAAAGCTTAATAAGTAACCCCTAAATATGCTTAGAGGGACCAGGTAAGCAACTTAATTCAATTTAAAGCACATACATCGTATGATGTTTAATTATTATTTTCATAAATAATTTTAATAGAAAATAATGCATAACATTGGTAGTAACAACATTAAATTTAAAAACTTAAAATTTTTATTTTAAAATTGTGATAATAATTCTACAGTTGTAACCATGGCCACATATAAATCCTGTGGTAGCACCAAAACGGATCGCCACATTTAACCTTACGGAGTTGGGTTAGAAATAAATATATTTCCTATGGAAGTCGATCCCGATATTAATCATAAGCCTTCATATAAACTCTGAAAGAAAGGGAGAACATGCCATGAATCGTAGTTGATTGAAGGTTTATAGCTTATGATATACATATTATAATTTGTCATAACTTGTTTCCTATCTTATAACTTACGCAAGTGTCACACAAATTATCACAACTTATTATTCAAGTTTCACATATAATTAGAATTTAAAAATAAACTACAATACGAATTGATAATTCATCAAAAATTAACATGCACATGAGTAACATATCATAACACACATGCTTACCCGATCCAATTTTTTTTGATAATTACATGTAAGCCAAATTTACAAAACTAATACTTCAATTTTTCATATTATAAAATTCTATCACATGTCATGTATAGATAAATATTTAAAACCAAATTCTGATCATAATAACATTTCAAATAATTTTGGTAAAAATTAGCTATTTTTACTAAATTCTAAACACATAAATTAGTTAATCCATTATTTTTCTGTAATTAATTAAACTTCTATAAAATATAAAATTTAAATCTTAATAACTTTAAAAAGCACTCTAACCATGATCGGTTTACTTATCTCTTCCAATAAAATTGTTAGGAACTAATCTTCAATTTTTGACACTTAAGGACTCCATTATCCTTCTTGATCCTTCAACTTTTATATTATGTAATATTTATTTGATAACAAAGATCTTCATTGAACCCTATGTATAGAGAGATTTTCAAAAAGTAATAGGTTTCCTACTCTTCATAACATGCTAATCTCTTAAAACCAATAAACTTTTCAGTTTTTGTATAATAGTAATTTTTTTAAGAAAACTAAAGAGATAAATATCTATTAAATACTTAAAATAGATTTTTGACTTAAAGCTAACTTTTAAATCATCCAAATTAAATTTTAAAACATAAAAATTCAGATAAAAACATCAAAAAATCATTCTTATCACTGTCGATGATATTTTCATAATTTTCATCGATATATGTTCATGAAATTGACCTTAACTTTCTCAATTGAACTCTGATTCGAGCAGTTCAAGATGTGCGTTAGAAAGTTAACTGAATATTAGACATCATGAATATAGATTCATTTAAAAATTATGATTACATATTTTTTAATAATTATTGGATTAAGTCTTAATATTGAGTGAGCTATGTTGAGTGAGCTAGCTCAAAAGAGCTGCATCTTAGAATAATAGACACTCTACAACACATGCTATATAAAAATTTTATAATCTACATACACGGAAAATCTTGATAGAGTGCAAAAGGGCAGCAACAAGATTCTTTTGCTAATTATAACCAACCTTGTTTAGTAATGACTATCGTTCAGAGTCACAAGGGCAAACAAAAATTTGCCACAAATGCCAATTGCAAGAATTTGTAATAACTAAAATCATAGCAGATTTGTACTCGAAAAGCATCCTTTGAGTTTTAGCTCATGTAAAAACATTATTTAAAATGAACACGAAGATATTTTTCATTGGACATCAATTTAGTTCTCGAGTTCAATCAACAGTCTTAGTTGAAGTCTGATTCATAACGTTGATTAAAACAGTTCATACTTGAACAAATAATGGGTCCGAATTCAGTGGCATTATGTCATGTTTAATCAACCATTCAAGTAAAAATGTCATCTAATATGAGTGTAAACATCTTTTCGTTCAGTAATATTCATTCAGTCCACCAGTTCAATCAAAAATCTTGGTCAATTCAGATGCATGACGTTGATTAAAACGGTTTGTAATCGAACGAATGATGGGTCCCAATTGAGTGACGTTATGTCGTGTTCAATTGACTATTGTTCATTGGTAGGACCCATCAGAATGAACAAAAGTGTGAACATATGTGGAGGAAATCCAAGCTTATCTAATGTTTGCATCCAATCTAATTGCATGAAAGAAGCTCTCTCTCTCTCTCTCTCTCTCTCTCTCTATATATATATATATATATATATTATTGAAAAGGCTGATGACAAATTCCCAATATCACCAAAGCATGACATTTTTCTCATTCTGAACAGCTTTTGACAGTCACTTAACCATATGGATGGATGGATGGATGGCTTGGCACCCACTAACTAGAGTGGAGATCTTTTGTTTGATTTGCTTGACATGGAGAGAGCTTTGAACGCCCATGGCCTTCCAGTTGGCATTGGTGGGTGCATTTGGGATTGAGTAGATGGAGGACCATGTTCAGGCGTGAACAGTGCGCGACTTGGCGCATGTCACGTAGCATGATTGATTACAATTTGGTGGCTAGTTGGGGTTCAGGAGGATGAAGAAGGAAGCAAAAAGATGGCAGGGAGAACCATTGGTGGGCAGAGAAGCCAAAGGTAGGATGGTCAAGGACTGCACGACTCCGCGTGGCTTTGCTAACATGGTAGCATGGTGCTGTCCCCACACCACGACACTTTTGGCCTAGTAGAGACATTTGAATTGCGATCACAAGGTTGGAAGTGGTCCTTCCCTCCATTGGAACCACTTGCTGCTGACCTACTGTTCCATACTATGGATGTTGAGAGAGAGAGAGAGAGAGAGAGAGCGCACGTTCACCGAACCAAATTGCGCCCACACTCTCATGGGGACAAGATATGCCCGTCTTCTTGCAGGCGCGACGCGTTGTCATGGTGGCTAGCTAACCCGGTGGGTGCCATGGAACATCCATCCGCGGATCCCACCTTCACCTCCTTGTTCACTTCCACGTTGCATGAGTTGAAACGATTCCTGATATCCTGCTACCGACTCTTTGACTGCCGTTTGCTGGCATTTCTAACCTTTCTTCTGGGGCCGTTTGGTTACCAGACCGGAATCCTACAATGGTTTTTCATCCATGATGATCCTTATATTAGGGTTGATTAGGTTGTCGTGTTTCGTATCCTCTCCTTCATTGGTTAAAAAGATTTTTGAATATTCATGGTTATATACCCATCGGATACACCAGGAGAATCAAAGAATATTTATGATACTTTATCATTATTTTATATTTATTTATTATAATAGATTAAAATAATTTATATTATATTAATAAGAAAATAATACTATAATATAATGCACTATTTTTATAATAAAAAAATTCATTAACCAAACTTCTAAATCACTCTTTAGAAAAGAAGTAGTCCACCCTTCTATCTTTAATCTTGAGTATCCTTTTCCTTATATGTGAGGAGTATTTTAGTCCCAAAACATAGAATCACAGTCATATGGTAATGTTGGATATCTATCCTTAAGAATAGGTTTAGGATTATGAGATTGGCAATAATTCTACATTGAGATCGCTACTAAGAATGATCACTAGTTCTAATAAAATATACTGAACTAATCACCTTTGCTCAAATCATCGGTAATTCTTAGGGGATTGTCCTCGACCAAACATACTTTTAGTGTATGCAGTTAATTTTATATAGCATGGGGTCCTGACACAAAAAACCCAATCCAGTCCAATCTTGTTTGGGCTAGATTTTGTAGTTTTATCACTTTGACCAAGTTTTGGGTGAAAAAAAATAAGGATGGGTCAAAGCTTTGATCCACCTCAAGTTATAAGGATTGTTATTAGTGTGATTTATGATCCTACAAATAGCAATAGGCAACGTTAATGAAATATCATATCTAATAAGTAAATATAACAATAATTATCAATTAGTTTTTCAATAATTCTTGATCGGTTTTATGAATTTTTGTTCAAGAAGTATTTCTGTTTAGGAGCACTTTTGATGGTATTTTAATTTTTTTTATATTATTTTTTATAATCTTTATCTATGTTATCTTGCATCTTTCTCTTTTGTTTTCATCATCTTCAAAACAAATTAAAATATTATTTTTTAAGAAACTCCTTGCATATTTATGGTACGTAATCACACTATCTCAGTTGATATTTCATCTTAATACTGCTATGTCCAATCTCAAGTCCAAATGAAAAAGGTAAAAGCTTAACATCAGGATGATAGTAATCAAAAAAAAAAAAATGCTAATATCTATGAAATTGATTCAAATTATATATATATATATCTTAAGAATGATGATAAAGAAGGTGATCTTGGATGACCACCGCATAGGATGAATCATCTGAATGCAATTAGATTCCATCATAATCTGATAATTTTAGACGGATCATCCCATAGCAAACGCTCGTTTAGAGTCTATCTCAACTCTCAACTACCTAATCTCCATCAATAAACTTGTCATTCACAAGAGGGCTCTCACAATGGCTCCTTAGCAATGCTACCTTTGTTATCTTCTTTGCTTAAAAGAAGAATTTATTCCAACCTAGAAATCCAGGTTTCCCAACATGCATGCAGCTACATAGTTAAATGCAAATGATCTTCCAATCACAGAATTTCAGTCATTTTACTCCCCTCAACACCAACAAGCCCTGGTGAGCTACGGTCAAATGGATTTTAAGACAATCATGCGAGAAAACACAGCTTCAACCAACCAGCAAATGTATCGACCACCACTTAAACTGCCCATCTGCACTGAACTTGTACGCAATCTTGCTTTTGAATTGTGGATTGATCATACAATAAATCACGTCCGTCATAATATCTGCAGCATGATACCAGGTTTTTTTGTTGGTTGCTACACCATTAAATGAGTTCCCTGCTAACCATAAGTCCTTTTTCGGTGGCAACATGCACCTCATGGAACAAGTCAGGTTGGTCTGATTGGCATAGTGTTACATGTTTCTGACAACATCTCCATTCCATCCTTACTGGGAAAAATACCACCAACTTGATTCCGGTCACTTTCTAATCCCTCGGGATGATAATGAGTATACAAATGTTGTCCTAATCAATCTACAGCTTCACCACAAGCTCAAAACAAAAGTACTCTCCAGGACAAGGGTCCCCCTCCAGCAATACAAAGTTACACATGGTTTTATAAGTGCATATACCCCATTCAACAATCCTCTTAGCGTGACATCAATAAAAAAGTATGCTCAGTTCAATCCAAAAGTTACAATCTGCCAATATGATCAAAGCAAAAATTAGAATGATTCTGACCCTGGGAATCCATATACTCCTCCAAGTAAACTTCTATTAGTAGCAGAGAAGATGAGATTCTGACTTGACTACCTCATCATCTGCAAACAAAGGACTTCAGTTTGCACACCCATGATAATTAGAATTTGAGATAAAGAAAGTTTGAAAGCATCATTTTTTAACATGCCAAGGCACATCAGCTGACCAGAACACCAATGAGAATCTCATTTGAAACGGTGGAAGCACTACAGCCCACGGCATATGATGGAAGAATACATAGAAGAATCGGTAAAACTATTGCTGGTCGCATTTCTGAATAACGAAGATATGTTTGTCATTGGTGTCATAGCGAGTAAAAATGAAACCAACCAAAGTATTGGATCGTTTCATTTATCTTGCCAAATATTAGGCTAAAATTCGTAAATAAAGCCTGTAGAATATATTTAAGTAGATACCAGTCATCCCTACTTTAACAGAAGAAACTATGTATGCACATCAAAATGTTACGAAACATGCCAGAGAACTTCGGCATGAACAACTAACATTTAATAGGTTGTTGAGTATGAAGTTATATTTACAAAGAAATAAGGGGAAAAAAATAAAAATCCACTGGAATCTGGTGATAACCTGCAGCTTACTATATAGAATGATTTTGCTCATGGCATAACTTGAAACCCCACTACAACTTGCAAGAGAAACAGAAGAAAATGTGTATATGAAGAAGGGTAATTAACTCTTTTTTTTTCCAATAAATTGCGATCGGGAAGCTGCTATCATGCCCCAGCTAAACAAAGGACCGCTCTGTAAATCATGAATATTGATGCTTCCAATAAAATAATAACAAAAAAAAGCCAACCACCACGAACAAATAAAGACATGCAACGTCATTACAATGTCCCAGTTGAACCAATGATATGATAATTATATGAGAGGTTCCTGCAGATTAGATGTTATCATCGCTAAAACTGGCAAATATTGAAGGCACAACAAGGAATGCCATGTAAGTCATTTAACAAGCTAAAAATTTTAATGCTTGAAACCGAAACTTTGGACAAGAAGCATTATTAGAAGGTCATTGGATGATATTTTAGTCAAGGATCAAAGAAAAATGCCCTCAAATGGCAAGCTAAAAAATTTCTATCAAATCTTGGAATTTCGTGTAACATGAATCAATTATAGCTTCACCATCCCTCTCAGCAGTGAAATGGAGACTGTCATCAATTTTACCTCTATAAAATGGTTCATTTACATGGAAATGAACCTAGAAAAGAATTGCGTTATCACAGGGCCTTTTGAAACAGGCACAGCAATGGCGAACCTTTCAATGACATGATTTCTGCAAAGGAATGAGCAACACAGTGCTCGCCCAATAAAGCAACTTTACATCTAATGAGCTCTGATTTTGACCTCTCCGACATCAAAACTGGATATTAACAAAAATATCCATATGAAACGCCTCCTGCAACTCCAGAATTTCCATGTTAGTCCAGAACTTGATGCCCATACCATTTAATAGGAGGAAAAGAAATATCCGGAGACCTTCAAATGTCTTTGTTTCATCAGTTCAGCCACCTATGCTTAAGCCATGATAGAGTGCACTATCACTAAAACTACCAGTGGCAACCACTACTCACTTCCAGTACTCCTAGATGAGGGACCTATATATATTGAAAAATAAAGAAGACATCAATATTTTGCAGCACAAATATGTTGCAAATGATTTTGTATGTGTTGTACCTCTTGAAGACCTTTTTCCTTCCATTGCTTCCTTTTTTTCTTGGCAACTTTGGCAGAGGAATGGACCATCCCAAGGACGCAATTTACCAGGTTGTGATGAACCAGCATGTACAGAAATGCCCTCACCAGGTGTCATCTCTACCTGGCAAACGGCACATATGAAAAGCTTGAACATGCTGCGTATTGAATATTCCACAACTAACCTGCAGCCCACAAGAGTTTCATTGATCATTAATTATCACAGAAATGCTTATATCCCACATTAAATGTTCGTCCCAAAATCAAATGAAATTTGTTGCAAATTGTTTTTTCTACAAGTTCATCAAGATAATATTATCTTGCGATTACATACAAGAGATTGTTGTACATTGTTGCTTTTACATGTCTATAGATGCCTTAGTTTAAAAAGCTAAGCACTTGAAGCACCACTAGCATCTTTAAAGGTCTCCTGCTTGGAAAAGTGCTCATGAGATAAACTTTTGAAAGATAATGTTATGCCATTCATACACCTTTACCATTGATGGCATATTAACGCATCAGCACATATTACATATGGGAATGAAAATGGGCCAGATTCCAAGCCAAGCATGGACCCAGCCCAAACTTTTTAATGCAAGTCCTAGGCTCAATACAAGCACAAAAATGTTTGTACAGGCTAGCCCCAAGCACAAACAAAAATTTGGGCCATGCTGGAACATCTCCAAGGCATGCTAGAGAGAGGAGATAGAAAGGTGGGTGCTGACATGCGAAGGCTGTCGCATCAATGACTGAGGGTATGGGAAGTTTTAGGTTGGTAGTAGGAGTGTCACATAAGCCATTAGAGTTGTGGGGGACCATCAATGGGTGCAGTTGAGGGCCAGGACCATTATGTACTCCCATGGAAGAGAAAAGGAGGCCAATAAGAGGGACAAAAGGAAAAAGGAACAGGAGGAAAAAAGGAAGACAAAGGGGAAGGAAATAAGAGGACAAGAGGAGCAAGAGAAATGGAGAGGATAGGAATATTAAAGGAGAAGAGGAATTAGGTATTGGTTTGGGCCATCCATCAAACAAATAAATGGAAGAGTTTTGTTTTTAATAAAATGTGCTTATAAGGAAGTTCCCTTTGCATGAGAAGTTTAAAGTGTATGATATTTCAGCTGAAAATTTGAGAGAGAATATTTGGCCTACAGCATTTGCCTGTGCTTTGTGCAATGTAGAAGAAGAATTGCTTCCTCATCAATTTGCCAATTGTGGCTAGTCTTGTCAGGTTTGGATTTCTCTCTTATCTAAAATGGGGTTTATTGACTCCCCTGATTCTCTGCATCAAATTTGAGTTCTCTAAAATCAGGAAAGTTTGGATGTTGGCCACGGTTTCCCTAGCAGCCACTGTCTCCTTGGAAACAAAGAAAAAAAAAAAAAAAAGATTGTTTGAAAACCAGTCTGACAATGTAGCTGAGGCTGTGGAAAAAGTTACCTTTATTCTCAAAGATTGGCAAAGCAACGCACAAAGTTCAGTGTTGCTGAAATTAAATAATTTTGTCTATCACTTAAAGATCTAGAGGATTGTTGGACCTTTCTGGGTTGCCACAGTTCTCAGTCCATCTGATTGCTTGATAGTTGAGGTCAAATTGACCTCCAGTATTTAGTTTGTTCTCTTTTTATGGTATTTCTCAATGCTGCTTTACTCTTTTGAGTTTGCTATACTTTTGTCTACTTAATGAAATTAGGCACAGCCTAACCTTTTCAAGAAAAAATAAAATAAAAGCATACATGTACATGTTATAAATACTAGATAAGTCTCCAGAACAAGCTCAATGTGAACCAAGGGATGCACAAAACTGACACAAAACCTCTTCAGAATTAATTTTAGGCTCAGCCCAACCTTAAATTATAAAGGATCAAGCCTGAAGGCTCGAAGGTAGTCAAATCCAGGCATATCTCGAATCCCTAAATAATTCTACAGAATTGTTTTGTCCTTTAAATGTGATAGACTAGATTAAATATATAGGACTGAGTTGCAATTTGACTCTTTACTCTTACAACTTGTTCACTGGAGATGAATAAATTTCATTATATACCGTCTCTCTTTCTCTAGGCACACTTTTAAGCTAAGAAGAAATTCAAGGAGTTACTTCTTTGTTGCATGAGCTTATACTACAATAAGGTAAATTCCTTGCTTGCCAAATGGAATTTCAGGATTCAAAGCAAGCTCCTCTTTTACGTAAAGCTGTCTGGGTTAGGAATTCAGCATCATCATAAGAAATTGCCACATTGACATATAGTCATGAAAGTCTGCTGAACCTTCGTAAAAGATTCATGATTTACCATGCCCATTTCAACAGAGAAAGGCTTAGTTGTGGTGATGTTACATGATGATGGTGATGATGAAGTAAAAGAATGCAGAAGTGTCAATAGTAACCACTGAGTCAATGATAAAACAAATTCACATAACATGTTCTAAGTCAAAATTCAAAATACTGACCTTTTGGCAAGCAATGCTGATCCCTCCTCAAATATTTCTTCAACTACATCTGGCTCAGAATAGTCTCTATGTGAATGAGATGTTGACTCACAAGACTTTCTGCGAAACATATATTTGAACATTCCTATCCCTTGCCTCTTTGGTGGTGGAACAGTAGGAATTAACTTTTCTGCAGGTAATATATCAACTACAATGCAAGTAGTATCATCTCTAAGTCCTTTGACTTGCACAGCTTCCTGCAAATGAAGATACATAACTGACAGCAACCATAAGATGCAGCTCAACCAAAATGTAGGCAAACCATTACGATGCAGTACCTTAACAATTTGATTCGCCGCAACATCTGCTGGCAGGCCACGTGAGCAATCAATAGCCATTTCAAAAGTCAAAGCATCCCATACACCATCACTTGAGATGATAAGTCGACCACCAGCATTGGATAGCTGCAGTTATCATGTCCATTCTCATGATCAAGTTTCAGAAATGCAGTTATGCAACATACTAAAGAACACAATGGTTGATATTACAACAATAGGTATCAACATGCACAACTACAGCTGACAATAAGTTTATTACTCAAAAATTCAAAGGTACAAGAAAGAAATGGGCAGAGTAATATATATCATCAGATGACAATAATTATCACCAGTCTCTACATAGAATATTGGAATGATCACAGAGAGGGAAACCACCTGTACATTAAAATCGGAGTTATGTTTCCAACCACATCCACGTATGTTTACCATAATCCGTATGAAATGGTCATACCACAGAGATCTGAGAATTGCAACAACAGCAGTCTCTTCCTCCCAAACATTATGTTTCCCAGCCATTTACAGGTTAACATTACAAGCATGGCAGCTCAGCATTCATTGAGCACCTTAAATTGAAGGATTAACTGTTATAGGTCTACCATCACAGAAGGTGCAAATTTTTTTTTTTTTTTTTTGTGGGGGGGGGGGGGGGGGGGGGATCAGAGATATGCATTGCTGTTTAAACAAGAATCACTGGAAACACATTTCATAGTGATGAATCAAACCATATATGAATATCCAATTCACATTAAATAAAACAAATTTTGCATAAACATAGTTCTCAAAAAATGTATGGCCTAACAAGTGAAAACCAAAACTGTAAATATGTCTGCACCATAGATTATCAGTTAATGAGAAGCTATATGAAATGATAACATGGCATATAAAAAAAAACCTGGAAGCCACTATGATCAATGCCATGTTAGCAAGTCTAGGCACAGTACATATTGCACAACACATTACAGTAAAATTGGCATAATGAAACATGGGGTGAAATCAGGATGGAGTAAGGCCCTTGTTTGGCATTGTTGTATGCAGTAGAGCTTTTGTCTAAAGAGCTTTGGACAGAGAAAATGCTTTTAGTAACAGAAAATGACAGTAAAGAACACCTAATATAATGTTTAGAAAAAATAAAATGTCAACAATAATAAAGTAAATTCAAATTATACTATGTTGTTTAGCACTAGAGATGTGTCATGTTGGTAAAATGCTAAAAGACTCATGTTTATAGTGTATGATAAAATTCGCAATCTAGTGTATAATATTAGGTGAACATCATACGCATTTATGTCCATCATGGTGAACATGCAAAACAAGAGTCACAATAGTTGTAGAATTCTATTTCATGTAAAGTCAAAATTGCACTTTTATGAAGAGAATAGATTTACAGACCTTTACTTGCTTCACATGAGGAACAGCAACGATAAATTCCCCAACGTCCATATCTCCAATTGATCTTGATAGACATAAGCCACCTGGCCAACACCTGAGGGGACCAATCTGAAAAACCCAATGTACCCTATTAATTCAGATAGCCAAACATTAACTAAAACTATATAGATAAAAATATTTAAAAAAATCAGGACAGGTAAACAGAACTGCCCAGGGGTACAAAAATGTCTCTTTATGCATTTACAACCATGCATAGAACTTTAATTTACGTTAAAAAAATTAATACAATCAGGCATACATAGGAACTTAAGATATGACTACAGCTAAGTTGTATAGCTGATTATTTTGCCAACAAAACTTGTCAAAAACCTTAACATTTTAAAATAATCACATTGTTCAATGTTGTCTTAGTCTTTTAACTGTATTGATGATGAGGGAGTGTATTATGCAAAATTAATCCTTTTGACCAATAGTTTCATGTAACTTTTCGCTAGAGAGCAACACAAGCTTTGCATTTGAAATCAATCTTTAAACACTTGAAAGCTATATTTTCTTAAGCAACCAACCAATTAAATGTCTTGATCAAATCAAATGAGGTTAGTAGATTAGAATTTTTCTAGCAAGATGTTCTGAACCCATCCATACACATAGTGAACCATAATAAATAAGTTAATGTACTGAAAAGAAAACGGGGAAAAAAGAAAGAATAAACTATTGGATCTTTTGCAGAAGGGGAAAAATTATAGTGATCTAAGCACAAACTTTTTTTTAATACATGAATTTGACCCTTCACTGGCTAACATGAAATCCTAGCAAACCTAACCATGGTTAGAAGGGACTTTAAAAAAAAAAAAAAGAACATAGACCAAAAACAAGATAATCAGGTAAGGTTCCCATATAAAAGCTACGTCCAACAAAATGTCATGACTTGAAAGCCAGTGGAATGTCTACCAGAATACAAAAATTTAACTTGTTCATAAAGCAATTGAACTTCATCTTAAACCTTAAGCAGTAACAACATGCGCTAAACCTCCATTAATTGCTAGTAAGTGAAGAAAAATGTTCCCAGCAAGGAGTTCAGCAAACTAGACTGAGGCCTCATTTGGCATTGCTGTAGGTGGTTGAACTTTTATCTATAGAATTTTGGATAATAAAGTTTTCACTAATAAAGCTTTTAACAAATAGTTGCCTGTTGTTTAGTCACTACATTTGTGAAGTACAACACAATTTTTGCATCTATTTGGTAATTAAGCTAAGCAAGTGTGTGCTTTTAGTAACAAGAAATAACAAAAAAAAGCTTTTAATTATCTGACTATTTGTATCAAAAATAGTTATCATTAAATATTCTTAATTTATAAATTATTTATTTTGACATTTTAAACTAAATAACATCATGAATAATAATTTTATGTCATATAAAATATAATAATTTATGTAATAATACTATATTATATTATTATTATTATTATATCACAATATATATTCTTAATATTATAATAAAGTAATTAATAAATTATAAATTATTATAATATAATAATATTGCATTACATTATTATAAACAATATAATATAGATATAATAATATGTTATGTTATCTTACATTGCATGATTATATTATAGTTATTATGATGCTATTAATATGTTCTTATCACATTTATCATAGTACAATATGACATAACATGCATCAAAATACATAATATAATAATTATATATTATAATATTATTATTATTATATTATAATATTATATTAAATGTGACTATTTTGTGTTTCGATCCCATGATCTTCAAGTCCACTCAAATAGAGTTTTTGCCCAAAAGCTCCAAATTTTGATAGACATTTTCGACTTTAGGAAGAGCTCGAAAGTATGTTTCAAAATTTTTATGAAATACCTCAAATCATCAAGAAGGGCTTTTGGGCATTCCAAAAGTGCTTTTCAACTCTCCAAAAGCAATGGCAAATCGGGCCTAAATTAGCCTCAAAAGTAGTAGAAGATTATTTAAAGTACTGATGAAAGGAGGACAATTATGTCTACATGTGCCTTCAATGAAAGGAAGTCCACAGCTTAAGCACAATATAATCTGCCACATGCATACAAGGAAGGTATATATCAATATATGCAAGAAAAACAGAGGACAGAGATGTGTACAGCTATAGACTTCAACAAATGTACAACAATGATTGCTTTGGGCAAAGGCAAAATGACCTACACTTCAACAAAACCGAGCACTTGCAAATAAAAAGATTTTTCAAAATACAAGATAAATATAAAGCTTGTACTCAAATATATTATTCATGGAAACATGAGCACATAACAGCAGCAACCACATATTCCTGCAATTCAGTCATTTTTCTGTTATTGCTTCCCAATACACACCAATACCAATTAACCTTGCATAAATCTCTTGAGCTTTCTCCTATGACTCTATTAAATAGAACCTTTTGATAAGATTAAAAAATTGTAAACATGAATTTTCTAAACATTATTGACAGTTATATTCAATCTCATTATTGGCAAAAACTGTATGCATGCCAACCAGGTGTCCACAACCAGAACAGATTGCCAGATACCTTTGCATAGAAAGAATATTATCAAGAAAGTTATCAGCCCGGTTAAACTGGAAGTTGGAATATATAATAATGGAAAACACAGGAACAGTAGCTGCTTGAGAAGCATCAAGATACTGTCCTCAATACCAGACAAAAAAAAAAAAAGCATAAAATGTCTAAAACTCATGTTTATTGCTTCAACGAAATCAGATCAATAATGAATACAGTGTGCAAGAAAACAACCTGTGCACCACCAACAACATTCAATCTCCCAACCTCACCTCCACTTGCTGTTATACGTTCCACCCTGCAGAAGTGTACGCCATAAAAAATTGATTGCCATAGAGCAACAGAATCTTCTGAATTTAATATTGGAAAAGAAGAAGAAGAAGAAGAAATTACTCCTCTTCATTGGCTTCTAGCCTATGATCTGCAGACAAATGATAAATTGAACCTTCAGCAGATTCTAGTATGCAGCGGGAATCACCAACTGATGCTACAGTTACAACCCATCCATCTATTATCACAAATGTCACAGTTGTTCCTGAGACGTACACTGAAATGGAAATCAAGTAAACAGATCAGGCATAGCAGATAAGTTGTACAATAGTAATGGAGGGAAGAAATTAAGAAAGTTTACCAAGGATCAGAAAACACAAAAGGTAGATCTAGTGATTATAAAACAGAAGTCAGCATAAAACAGACAGAAAGATGAACTAAGTTTCAAACTTCATTAGGTAGTATATTTGTTCTTTTGCTACTTTAAAATGTATGGAAGTTACAGTACATAGATAGAGACATTATGCTGAGGACAAGTTGGAGCCTCGGAACAGCACCTTGTAATAGGCATTTACCACTTTTCACCTCAAAAAAGTACAGCATTCATCCAGATCAATTATTTAATATTAAAGAAACTGACTATTTCAGAATTCGATGAATTCTTGGACAATTTTACCAGCCAAGAGAAGGTGGCACATAAGCAGCAAGATGAAAATTATGTTACAAAAGTATCAAGATCAATTATGTTGAATGTATATGTAATATAAAAATAGCAGCCAATGCATTAGGCTCCCTCCATTATGGGTCTGAGAGGGTCAGATGTACACAACTTTAACCTCGCATATGAAAAGGGTGTTTCCATGTTTTAAACCAATTAACTTCAAGTCACAATGAAGCAACCTTCCTGTTGTGCCAAGGCTCACCCTTTTGAATCTATATGTAATATGAGATGTTCAGATTTAAGATGCCATCTTCATTATATTGAATATATATATATAATGCAAAACATTATATAATAATTTGCATAGCTGCTCATTAAATTGAACTCTGTGAACACTATATCCTTGCATCGCTGATATACAAATGCCACATTAATCAAGCACAACAAAAGCTTCATCGAAGTAACTACGCCTTGATTTGTCATATAATTTATGAAAATTGAATTACTTTGAATCAACATAACAATGACCAACGTAAGAACTTGATCCAAGATGATAAAATAGTGTTTACAAATTTTGGAGGTCAATGACATACAACATGCAACCTCAAAAACATATAACGCATCCCAACAATGCTTAAGATCCGGAAAGACCAAGACAAAAAGTAAGGTCCACTTAATACTCCAAACATACCTTTAGTTTGAAAGTCTTTATCTGTTTTAACAAAACCTGCAACCAAAGCTCTTGGTAGTGCAGCCAGCCATTCATCCCTGCTAAGATCTGATGGAATGGCACATAAAATATTATTTAAGAGATTTTCCTTAGCATATATAGCAGCTGCAGACCCATTGTGCCCATCAAATAGCTGAAAAAAAAAAATGCAATGACTCAGTATGGCAAATTAGAAATAAGAAAAATTTATGTCGCATACAAAGTTCAAAATCAGAACCATGTTCAAAGCAGGCATTATTAGAGAGAGAGCTTGCAGTAATTCTGATGTTGTTGGCATATCATAATACAAATGCTTGATAAGGTATGTTGTATTAATTATTTAATTGCACATAAAAGATACTAACCATTCTACATTCGAGAGATTTCTATAAACATTATAAATAACAACTTTTGTTAAGTAGCATAGATAGATGGCTAGAAAATACCAGCACAGAGAATCATCTCTGATTGTTCAATATTGAATAATATAGAGAAAAGAAGAAATTAATTTTATGTAAATTTACTATCTAAAATTGCAAAGCTACTAATTTTGAATTTCAAAGCTAGGTATTACAACAGCATACAGCGCAGTAAACCACAAAAAGAAACAACGAAGAGAGTGTCAGCATCTAAAATGGTAAGAGATTTTAGGAAATACAGGATCCTTTCATCACTTGAGAAACCTTGCACATGACACTGATCATGCAGCTTCTTAAGACCTAACTAAATGTTCACAAGAGGGCAAGGCCTGAGGAAAGCAAACAAAAATAGTGCAATGAAATTCAATATGGTTTGATCTAAGCAAGTGTTCACAGATAAAACACTATAAAATGGAAATACTACCAAGCATTTTCTCAATTAACTTGTTCTTATTCAATTGTATCATTATTACTCACGAATGCTTCCTGGTGCAGAGAGAGAGAGAGAGAGAGAGAGAGAGAGAGAGAGAACGCTTGACAGCAAGAGGAAATTAATTTTTTCATCGTTCTTACTCAAGCAGGAAATGATCAAGGAATCATATGATGCTTGTATGCTTACTCTTTGTAGACAAACTGTACCAAATGATGAATGAAAGAATTTGCTGATCATTTTCAAAAAGTGGTTGCAACACAGCTGTGAGTGAAAGTCAAAGAGTGCCTATGAACGATTACTATGGTCCAACGCATGCTTTATTTGTAGAATCAATTATGTATAGACCATATGTTAAACTATGACCAGAACTAAACCAAACACTCAGAAGTCTTGTGAGCATAAAGAGAGTTTAATGCAATAGGCAACAGTGAATCAGCAAATCACATAAGAGGCTCACCACATCAACAGAGGAATCAACCAAAAAAAATATCTTGTTTATGTTTAGCAAATGTCGAATGATATCACAAAAATAAACACAAAGAGATCATCTTTATCTACTAGTTTCAGCACAGATTTTTTAATAGAATTAAACTCGAAGCTTTAGGATGCTCCAGTACTTCTGATTTCTCATTCAAGTTTTAAAGCCGGATTACACATATGAGTGGTTACCATGTGTCCTCCTCATCAGTTAACATGTGACCTTATTATGAGCCATGTGAACTCAAGGAAACTTGTGAGGTTAGGACTAGTAATGTGAAGCAGTACACTTTCGGCTTATTTTAGTTTTTAGATGATAAAACACCTATTGTTAATGACCTTTTTTTCCACAGAGTTTAATATGAGCAAATCTAGGTGGGAAAGAGCAAAAATAGTATCATGAATGTTCACATCATGTAGCCCAAACTAGAAAAACCATAGCCAATCAAAATATCAAATCCATCAACAGCTGTTTTTCTGGAAACAAGAAGACCCAAAAGCATTTCCAAGCATGCAGCCCCAAGTAGATGATTCAGCCAACGATTCATATCACCTAAGAAAATTCTACAACACTTTCACTTCCCAGTCCACAGCACATTTACAAAATAACACCCGCTATCCACACCACAACAAACCAACAATTCAAAGAAAAAAAATCAATAATTAACAAAAAAAACGACTACAATCCGAAATATCGCGAGAACAGGAGAACCTAAAAACATTCAGGAAAATCATGAAGGATTTGACTTAATAGAGGTATGCAAAATGGCGAGAGAGGGATCGATACAGCGAAGACCGAGAAGGTGGTGACGCCGTCGCCAGGAATGCGCTGGCAGTCGCACTTGAGCAGGGTGAAGTCCTCTCCTTTCTTGCTTTGGCTCGCTTGCCCATGCAAGATGTCCGGCTTCTCGATCTTCTCGCTCGTCAGTTCCCTCTTCAGCAGCACCGCCAGCGGCACCATCTGATTCGCCGCTGCCTTCGCCGCCATGATTCTCCCCCCTCCCCTCCTCCGACGTCTCCACCGGCCAAGTATTCCTCTCCTTGGACTAATTGCACCGAATCAAGCCCAAACAACACGCATTCATCGAAGTAATTGAAGAATCGGGAGAAATTTGCGGTGTTTAACCGAAAAATTCGATCGGAAAGGGGAAGCAATAGGGGAAAGATTCACATGACTTTCCCTACCAGTAACATTTCGAACGCGGAAATCCAGCATGAAGCCAGTCCACCACTCGGAATCAATGAAACAGAAAGGTAAGTTGCGAGAATTAACAGAAAAGATTTTAAAAATGGAAAGGAGATTTCTTTCCTTTTAAAAAAAAATCTTCCTCCTCTCTTCGTTGGAGGGAGAGGGAGAGGGAGAGGGAGAGGGAGGTCGCTCTTTGGGCGTCGAGGGTGATGCGAGGGTTTTTTTTTTTTTTTTTTTTGTTATCGATTCCTGGGCGTTGGCGGTAGGATGTCCCGCGGAAGGGCTTGGGATTAGGCTGCCCCGCTTGGCGCGCACCGTTGTAGCGGGAAGCGGGAGACAACGGTTGGCCGGAACGGGACCGGTAGGTGGTCCGGTGAACCGGACCGGTCCGATTGCTGAACCGGGCTATTTACATAGGCCCCAGCGCTAGCTCTTGCCCTCATATTGCGTTGTTTTTTCACCCATGGTAAAAAAAGTAGGAACGGCTCCATCATTATCATTTAACTATCTCTTCTCAAATCTCAGCCGTATATAAAATATTTGTTTGACCATAAAAGAAGCTACACAAGCTCAAATTTAGTTGGAGATTTTTTGCCCTTTCAAAATATAGTGTTTCCCAAGGCACCTTCAAACGATCATAAACCCCATTTTTTATGGGTTTAATGGATATTTTGGTCCTCAATTAACATCAGTGGTAAAAATTAAACAAATAATAATATTAGTTAAGATTTATTTTCATATTCAAATATATTAAGATATAGACACAAATTTAAACATTTGAGTAAAAACTATATCTATATTCATAACTATAAAAGTAAAGCAAACATCAATATGAATAAATAATTATTTCATTTATAATTTAATATTTAAATCTATTTTTTATCCTATTTAATTTTATATAATACTCATTAACATTTAAGGAATATAAGCGATATTATTACTATTAAAGTGAGTTAATTTTGACTATTTTTGATTTCATAGTTATATAAAGTTTAACCATCAAGCTACATGTATGTGCATATATGTGTTTAAAATAAACATAAAAATAAAATTTCGTATCTCTTTAATATCAATATTTACATCTGTATTCATAAAAAAAAAAAAAATGGGTATGATATAAATGCATTGATATTTTGTCTGTTTCTAACTCTAATTAGCATTCGTTATTTTTACATATTGCATCAAAAATATATTTTATTTTTTTCCATAAAATATAGAAGCATGATTATGCTTTTTTTTTTTTTTTTCAATACAATAGTTTAGTATTTTTTTTTAAAATCGAATAAAAATTAATTAATAGTAGATGAACTTTGAATTATAAGTTTTTTAAACTTTTTACAAATAGATGTCAACGCTTTCAAGTTTTGTAAAGTACCGAACTGGACGTCATAGAGCAAGAGAAGTGGATTATCCAAGGATAAAATGAGACTTGCATCTTGAATTGAAATCAACTATTCCCAATAACATCCTAATGTTACAAATCGGTAAGGTATGTACAAAATTAGTCTTAGACCTTGTGATGGCAGAATCCAAACTATATGTGCTTTTCTTTTAGATTGAGTGGACCTAAATCTAATTGTATGGCCAAATAAATGAACATTCATTGGCTGTTATTGCATGTGGCACTAATTATTAAAAAAATAGTTTGGTCAAACCATACTCCTGCCATGAATGCAAGATGTTTTGGCACTCGCTATTTAGTTCTTGGTTAAAATTATTAAACATGACTTTCACTTTTCATGTAATCATTTATATTCTCTCGCACCAAGCAATTGTATGCACTGACCCTTGTGCATCTATAATGTGCCAATTGTTTGGAGATAAAGAAAGGTATCTCAGTTCAAGCTCTGTTTGAAGTGATAGAGATTTTGTTATTCACAAATTTAAGCTCATTTAGCTTCAAGCTTCAAATATTTATATAAAAGAATGCATTGGGCTCTAAATCTATAATTCATTATTATCATACAACCAATATATTATTTTAATAATATATTAAAAAAATTTAGATATATCAATGACTTTTTAATATATTATCAACTGTTATTTGGTTGTCGGTATCAAGTGGGAGGAAAGCAGTTGCCATAACCAGTCAGCAAATGATGCTTGTTGGAAATTTAAATTATTTTGATTATAGAGACATGTGAGAATATTGAGAATTGGTTTTTTTTAATGAATGAAAATATTTACTTTATATTCTTATATTTTTACACTAAATATATTAAATATATACTCCAATAGCTTACTTTGAATGAAAATCTAACCCAAAAAATTTATTTAGATAGACCGTAATTAGTGTTTATGACTCAATTTAGCCAAACAATCTAAATCAAGTTTTGAATAGCATAACAAGTCAATTAGATTAAGACTAATCCAAAACTTGAGTTTTACGCGATCCTCGGAATGAGTTTATCTTAAAATTTTGTTGAGTCATATTGGTCGATCAAGTTTCAAGTCAATTCAACAAGTTTTTAAATTATAGATAAAGTTTTCATGTAAATGTACTAGCACATCTATATTTTGATTCCTTCCAGACCCTCCAAAAACTGTTATCAAATCCATATGCCAAATTTTAAAAAGTATTTATGCTATACTAGAAAAAATGATAAAAGTATCTTTAGATTTTTATCAAGATTATTGGTCCCTTTTATTGAATTTTAATCAACTAAAATGAAAATTCAACTAATAAATATAATTTTTTTCAAAAGAAATAAATTCGGCATCATATCAGCTTTCCTTTCTATATTTATCTTTCCATTATTAATCGATTGTTAATATTTTTCCAAACACATTCCAATCAAATCATTCATAATCAACTAATGTTTAATTTTTTTTATTATTTTAATTATTCAATTAGCAATATTTTACCTTAATTTAACCATATTTTTGATTTAAATCTCTCCTATAACAATACATTACATATGAGATTACAATCCATATAATTATAAATTAAAATTTTATACACATTGTTTTCTTAAATGCATATTGCATACCTTTAGTTATTTCAAAAATTCGAAACACCAAACTAATTGTAATTCTTTGAAATGAAACTAAAATTTTCACTTGTGCTTATGCTGCATTCTAATTCGCCAACCATGTTGAATGCATGGCATAGTATGGATATCATTTGTGAATTCCCCTCCAAATCTCTTTTATCTTTACTTCATAAAAGTTTCAGCAGGATAAATGCTATTGAAAGGAGTTTCAGATAGAGTTAAACAACATTCACATGCCAAGGAAGCATCACACGTTTTCTCTTGTCGAATGATTGCTGTACAAAAGTCCTTATCGGACAGGTCATGGAAATCTTGGATTGGGACAACATGTAAGCATTCATGCTGCCTCGTTGGCATGTCTCCAGTTGAAGCCATTATAGAGGGGAAAAAACATCGATCAACGAACACCCAATTTTATACAATCCATCACCGAGTTCGTGCCATTTGACTGGCACCACTTTACACGTCAAAGGGATCCGAGGAAGAAAAAATGGGCGCAAACTAGCAACCATTATTGCTGCCGAGCATGTAATGATATTATAATCATGATGGCTGATGGGTCTAAAAAGACCAAGTTCGGACCTTCTTTTCATTCCCTATCTTTTTGAATAATTAACATCTTAAACCATGGACCAAAGCTTCTTCTGAATTGATTATCCGACGCCTTTAAATAATTATTAATCAACAACTATACGAGTTAGCTGTATCCAGTTCCCTTTAAGACTAACAGCTAATTCAAATAAAACCTAAGTAATTTTAGATTGGTATATTTAGTTGGATTCGCTGTTAATGGTTACAGGTTTGATGAGGTAGGCTCGATCGTATTGAGACAATATCTACTAATTTGAATTCAATTTATTTGTCAAAACATGAACTCAATCCATTTAAGAAATAGGTTATATGATTGGTCACAACCCACAAATAACCTATTTAATTAAATAGCTGAGGCTGGGCAATGCCGATAAAGCCAAATTGGCATAAGTAAATGGATTGTAAATAGGTTAATCTCACTTAATTTGATGACAAACAAGTATAATGATTAAATGAACTAACCTAATTGAGTTAATTGACTTACGAATCAAGCCTATTTATACCAAACTTGGACTTGGCTTTTAGGAGTGGGATTGTGTTGGGCCAGTGCGCCGGACAATAAATTTGCCACCCTACAGTTACAATTATTTAAAAGATTAAACGCCTGAATTCACTATTCCCATAATCAAATAAATTTTTTATCATTTTTATGTAGTTCATTTTCACTAGTTTTATCATTAATCATTATTTTCTATTATTATAATAAAAATTATAACATTCTAATGTACTTTGTTTTCATTATGACAATTGATTATAAGGCTATACAAGGTTCAGATTCTTTGTTGTCTGTTTTTGTATTAGAAAAAGTCTTATTCAATTTAATTATTATCCACATTTGTGCGTCTTAAAATAATAAACAACCGGACAAGATGGTGATCTGGATAGCATATCTTGCCCAACCAGCCATCACTGTAAAGATGTGAACTCCACAAAGATATTTAGGATATATTTGATTGTAAAAGAAAAGAATTATGTAAAAAAATTATTTTCTTGTTTATATATATATATATATATATATATATATATATAATTTGAAAACCAATAAGCTAAGAAATTTATTATTATATTTGATAATTTTTTCGTTGTTCATTTTCAATCATTTTTCTTGTTACCTGGGGAATGTCAAAGATGAGTAGACAGTCAAACGTATGGTGGGGTGAAACTATCATCCACTTTGTCGAGGCTCGGAAGGTGGGGCCCGCGCACGTACATATCCAGCTGTCACGGACATCGACTTCCAAGTGGAGGGCCACGGACGCAAAGCGCGTAAATCTCGCTTCCTATTCTCCGTTTCTTCGCAAAATCCGGCGCGCGTCGAGCTCCGTCCACCGCCGGCCACAAGACGCCAAAACTTGTTGAGTGCCGACCTCTTGATGGGTCACCCAAATAAACAAGCGCCTTCCCTATCGTAAAAAACCATTAAGGCTCGTTTGGTTCGCCATAAAAAAAAAAAAAAAAAAAAATCATAAAATTATATTTTTTATAAATTAAAATATTTAATTTATACTTTTAAAATTTATTTATAAAAATATTTTATTCCTACGTAATTTAAATTTTTATATTTTATAAAAAATAAAATTTTATTGATATCGTGGGATTTAATTTTTTTACAGCAGCTTATTTTCATTTTCTTCTCAACATACCTTTCTTTTTCATCATATATATATATATATATATATATATATATATATATATATATATATATATATATATATATATATATATATATATATTTATTCTAAATCAGCGAGAGGAGAGAAGAAACCCTTCAGTTTTCGCTCGTTTGCTTCTCTTCGCTTCATTCATCGGTGTCAATTGAAAAGAGAAGTAAGATTTTTTGACCATTTTTTATAACCTCATGTAGAAGTAAAAAAAATTAAAAATTAAAGGGTATAATTGATATTATGCATTACTTTTTTGGAAAGAAACTGTTCAATCAAATATAATAGCTTCATTCTTTTCAAAAAAAGAAACATGTTTTCATAGTCAACTAAACGTGATAGTTCAGACATTTTAAACCTGAAAATCTAATTTATAGACATTCTATTCTTATCTGAAAAAAAAATAAACGAATGATAAACTGTAAAACGACTTAATTTAAGTCTGATCGTACTAGCAGAGATCAATTAGCAATTAGATCCAGATTGATTGAGTACAATTTGATTCATATTTTAAGTTAGCTCGGATTTAGAACGAATCTAAGTTAGAATCTTGACTGAACTACTATTTTGGAAAAACCCTATTGTCTCCTCAAAATTATTGATTGATAAATTAAAATATAATTAATAAGTTCTACCACAAATGTGATAGCTATATTAAATTTAGACATTATAAGATAGATTAGCTATTATGTCTAGCTTTTTGGATTTATTAAAAAATCAAACCAACGCCCTAATATAACATGCGATCAAGTTATCTTCTATACTTGACCCAGGTTTATGAATGCTAGGGATAGCTCTAGCTGTCATCTTCATTGTGTAACGGCAACAATGATGGTTATTTGGGTGGCTGATCACAGAACTAAACATCAATCTGTTTCAATTATGATGAATTACTAGAGGTGTTTAGTGATCGATTACATCCTAATTTTTTCCGTTGATTTCTTGAACCGTAGCTCTGCCGCTACCGTAGCTATTCATCTCGCCCGCCAGGCCCGCCCCGCCCCGCCCCGCCCCGCCCCGCCCTGTCCACAGCGTTCCAAATTTCTTCGCCTTCCCTCCTCCCTGCTTGCGTTTCGTCTACGATTACAGCTTCCGCTTCACTGCTCCACCGCTCCCCCCTGCTCCCAACCCCACTCTCCGCGCCCCCCACAAACCCCCCCCCCTTCCTCTTTCATTCATCTACCCTACCTCCATTATTCCAGGACCACACAGCCATTATTCTGCCTCTTTTTCAAACTTCATCTTTTTGCTTGACTTTAGTTAATCCAAGATTGGCTACTATTTCTCACCCACTCTGTTGCCTTTACTATCGTAACAAGGTAAAATATTTCAATTACTATTTTTATATCAAAATTAATGTGGGCTGCTTTGAGATTCGATCTAATGGTGACTTGTGGCAGGGATAAATATTAACACGATGAAAGAAAATCCTAATCTGGGATCTAAACTTTTTTTCGTGATGACTGCCTTGTCCTAGTTTGATTAAGACTCTTCCCTAATAGACCTAGTCTTGCAAGTTGACTAACTCATTCTTATTAAGATAGAAACTTTTTTGATTATAGTCACCTTGACTTAGTTTAATTAAGAACAAATCTAGCCCAGTAAAAAAAATAGTCAACTAATTCCTATCAGAGCTCAATCAGAACTATTCCTTATAAAAAGTTCAGCTTATGATAAACTTCCTCTAAACCTTTGTAAAAGTAGTTTAGGACCCCTTGATGAGGTAATTCATTATTCTCTCTCTTCCTTCTCTTTGCTTAAGCTTTAAGAATCATCTCAAAGATACCCTAGGGCTCATGCTAGTTCATATCGTTGACTTGAGCATCAAAGAGTTTTCTTCGAAGGAAACTCTAAGGTCCTTAACATTTTTTTTTTTTAGCGTAGGAATTTAAGCGAAGCAGGCAATCATTCAGGCTGGAAAGATGCTCTACTGGGTTTGTTCCAAATAAATTTCATCTGTTAATATGAAAACTAGAAAAAAGCTTCAACAAAAATAAAATTTGTATATTAAAAATTATTGATTTATATCAACATTGATAATAAAAGGCAATCAATGCCCAATATTGATATAAACCAGCATATTGGTTGGGATTATATTCAAAACCCAATTAATTGATGAAGATTTTAAAATTTGAGCCCTAAGGATTAAAGTATGAATTGAATTGACTGATTAGTAAATGTTAAAGCAATCTTCATGTGGAGATTTACTCAATCATACTAGAGGAGATGGGGTTGTATCCTTCATGCAAAAGAAGGATACATTTTATTGTTTGCCCATAAATCATCAAATGGTTTCCCATTTTGCTTCTACATTTGTGTGGTCAAAGTGCTTTGTGATCTGTGCAGTAGATGACCTAACAGTATATGGGTGCAAATCAACTAGCTTCCCATGCAACCCCATGCTGGGAGACAACCAAACTTAACAGTTTTGGATATGCTGTAACTTTGAAATCATGAAATATGGTTTTGTATGGATGCACATCAATTATATGAGAAGTCACTGCAAGTTCATGATTTAATAGAGGATACTCCTAATTAAATTAAAGATGGATCATGCCCAAATCATTTCATTTTTGATCTTTACGAAGAAAAATAAATTAACCTCAAAGCCAAATGGTTACAACAAAGAAAGAACATATGATGAGTGAAACTTGATATTGCTTAAGAAATTTAAGATTAATCCAATGTGGTTAATTCTAGATCAGGCTACTTGTATCAGAAGATAATTTGAAAAGAAGCTAATTTATTCAAGTTGTCATATATCTAACTTTCAATCAAATGATCTCATCATCTCTAGATTGTCATGATGTGTGGGTCAACTCACTACATAGATTATCTTAATATTATTTGACATAGTATGAGCTAAGCTAGCCTTTTGATGGAAACATATGGCTCAACCATAAGGTAATATGATGTAATTGACCATACCGCTACAAGTATTTATTCAAAGAGGAAAGTCTCAATCAAGAGAGACTTCTGCCAAAACTATTGAACAATCTGAGATAAGTTTCACCAAAAGTACCAACCAATTTGAATAGGAATCCACTATCTTATCTAAGAAGGATTTTGTAGCTAGGAGTGAGCATAATTTCAGATTAACCAAAAAATCAAACCAAATCGATATAATTCGGTCAATTCGATTTAGTTTTTTATGTAATTTAGTTTGGTTTGTGTTTTTTTTTTAAAAAAATTCAATTATTTGGTTCAGTTTGGTTTTTCTAGGATTAAAATAAAAAAAATCAAACCAAACCGATTTCTTTATATATACTTATTTACTCTTTCTAATCTTAGGGTCTGCTTATGTAAGTGAACAATATTATGATTTAAGAGTTGTACTTATTTATGTAGCATTTTAAATTGTACAAATTTGTTTTTCCTATTGATGTTGAAAAAGTTTATGATGGATTTAAAATTATATAAATTTATTTTAAATTATTTAAATTTTAAATATTAAATTATGCTTGATTTTGGGCTTAAAACCTAAACAATAGGCCTTTAAATGTTTTAATCTTTATTTTTTAAATTTTTTGGGCTTAAATCTTAAACAAAAGGCCTTATTTCTTCTATTTTTAGGTTTTTGAGCTTAAAGCCCAAAATAATAAGTCTAAAATTGAAAAAACTGATCGAATCGAACTAGCATAATTCGGTTTGGTCAAAAATTTTACAAAAATTGGTTCAGTTTGGTTATTAATTTCAAAAAAATTCGATTTATTCGGTTTTATAAAATTTGGAGCTGAACCGACTGAATGCTTACCCCTATCTATAACTCTATTCGAGAAGAATAGCACCAAAGGTGCCACCATGTTTAGAGATCCAAACTTATTTTAGCAATCCACTAATAAGTAGACCAATCCAAGAGAGACTCTTTTAAAATGCCTATAAAAGTAGCTCTAAACCTTTCAAATAAAACAGATTCAAGTCTAAGCTCTAAAGCCTTAAAAAGTCAATCAAAAGATCTCTAAATCTTCCTTTTTCACTTCCTTGGATGACTTGAGCGTCGTAAAGTCCCTCAGAGAAAATATTCAAACCTCTTCCACTCTCCCTCTCTCTTGCAAGAGGGCAAGCACAGATTGGTTGAAGAGTGCTCTACCATCCAAGTTACATCCTTTCTTATGGGCTAGCATTTGGGAGCCAATTTCGGTCATCAAAAGATTGGCTCTATTTGTGGGAAACAAGTAGGAGTACCTAGCTATGCCATCTAAAAGAAGAGATTAAGAAGCAAACAACACTCTAATAGACACAAGCCATGCTCGAATTGACTTCCAAAACTTGATAGAAGATCTAACCAATCTAGTTCCTCTACTAACAATAGTAGTCACCTAAGATCAATTCAACACCTATCTGTAGCGTGTCAAGATACTAACCAACTTGATCCAAAACTTGATTCTCTAAGTGGCTAGTTTTAGATACTAATCAGAAGCTGATTGAAGAGCCAAGTTGTTGATAGTAACTGATCTCAACCTAAAATTGATGAGGACCCTTAACACCTTCAAAATCAATAAACTGAGGATGGATGCTAATAAGATGATTGACCTGAGAAGGAACCTTAAGAATGACTGTCATGATAGGATGAGCACTCTAATCTAAAGACCCTCACAGTAAGCTAACGTCAAAAAGATTGGCAACTGGAGAAGATAAAGTAAAGAATTAGGTTGGCCATAAAGCACATCCAAGATAGGGGTAGACCTATTCAATGAGCTTAACTTACCTAAGGAGCTATCATTCACCAAAAAGATGATACTATTATATGCCAAGCTTTCCTAACAATTTCAAAGAAGACTGCTCGTACATGGTATTCAAATTCGAGGCCTACTTTTATTAGCTCTTTCAAACAACCAAGCCAGCAGTTCATCAATTATTTCATCAGCAACCAAAAGCATCATAAAACCTTTACTTTTTCCCCTTTTAAATCAAAATGATATGCGTTTCATTAGCGTTTTGACATGGTTTTTAATTTAAGTTTACCATATCTACCAAAACACCTTTTTTAAGGGTTTGCCTTTATCTAAGGTTTAGGTTGAAAATTTAAATTTTGATGCTTACATATTTTTATCATACCTTTAAAATAATTTAAATTTACTATATAGGTTGAGATTTCAAATTTTATTTATCTACAAGATGTTAGAAAATATTATTTCTTTCTAAAATTTTTTACTTTTTATGTTTGCCAAGATAATCCTAGATCTCCATCCATCTTGGTCTTGCCATTAGTTGACACGATTGAGATCTGATTTGAGCCCTTAACCTTGCTGGCATTTTTCTTTTAAGATGTCCACAATGTTAGTACTACAACAAAAATAGCTTTAAAAAATGCCACAAATACTTTTGCTAGCACTTTTGTAGCATTTTTATTTGTACCACTTTAAGATAATATCGACAATGGATTTTCAACATTTTTAACAGATGCTAATAAATTCTACAATTAATTATCAGAACTTGTTTTAAGCACCACATAAAAAATAAAAAATAAAAAAATAATTTTTTATGTGCCCTATGAGAATCAAAACATATTCTCTTATTTAGAGGGAACTACTCTACCAAAATAGCATCATCAAATTTTATTTATATTAATTTAAATTTTATGTATGGGAATCAAACTCTTATCAAGTTTATCAAAATGATAAATTCTATTATATTTATTCTTGTTCATTTTACTAAATATACTCATTACTATGATTATTCATAGTTTAATAATTACTTTAGAAAAAATTATAATCCTTTCCATTTTATTAAAAAACAAAAACAAATAAATTCATTTTAATTTTCATGATATTTTTGATACTATTTTATTTTGAAATATTTTAAAATAGCAATAATTTTAGTATATTCCTATATTTGTATGTAATTTTTTCTTACAAGTTATTTAAAAAATTTTATTTATATTGCAACTAAAGAGCAATAGTGATATTTAATATATAAAGTAAAATAAGTTAATATATTTCTAATGCCAACTCTAGCTGGATCAATAATTGAGAAGTGTAGCTAAATTGGTAGGAAAATAAGATGTGTTATAAATTAATAACTAACAATTTATCATGAATATTAGGAAAAATATTATTTTGAATTTTTATTTTTAAAATGTTACTAAACTAATATCATGGTATCAATGATTTTCTATAGTTTATCATAAATAGGAGAAAGTGTTATTTTAATTTTGCTAAAAAATGCCACTAAAATAAAGATGTGATTCTATGATTTTTGGCAATTTATCATAAATATAGTCTTCTTCATATTTTACAAAAATATCCACTTTCACCCCTAGCCACAAATGCTCATTCATTAAAAAAAAAAAAAAACTTATCAAGGATTTTTTTAAAGTAATTCATTTTAAAACTATTTTTGAAAATAATATGGTTTTTGACATGTGGGATGATGAAGCCAAGATAATTTGAATAATATTATTGAAAAAAGTGATGATTTCTTTTTAAAATCATCATTTCAAATGACGATTCTAAAGACCTAAAATGTCATGCAAAGTGATGATTTGTTTTCCCTATGATTGAAGTAGACAAATGTTTTGTAGACTTAATTCAAGCGAAGCTAGTAAACAAAATTTTGACTTTAGCTGAATGAAGCTAACAGTTGAGTTGCCAACTTTTAACACACAATTGCAAAAATTACAAATCTACGAGAGTGCTCTTTGTGTAGCCTTAAATCATCACTCTAAGTGATGATTTCAAGAAACCATCACTTTAATTGATGATTTATTTTGGCAACACAATTGCCGAAGTTGATAAATCCATTGCAAACTTCTATTGAATTGAAGCGACCAAGCTAATTGCTGGCTTTAATTAAAATGAAGCCGGCAACTAAGTTGCTGATTTGAATTATGGACCTGCAAAAATGACAGGTTCATAGCAATACTTTATTTTTGCAACTCCATGGCTAAACTCAACAAATCAATTGTCAACTTTAGTTGAGATCAAGTTGACAACTGAGTTGCCCACTTTAATAGAAAGTTCATTGGACAGACGATTTCCATTCCATTGAAAGCCACTATTGTGGCCTTTTCACTTTCCCCTACTTCGACTTGAGAACGTAACCTAGTCCCACCTGATGGAAAATACCACTGTTTGACCATTTTGACTGGCATTCATAGTCCTTCAACCACCAAGGTCTGCTGAAATGTAGTTCGAATCGGTTCAACCCTTTTTTTTTTTTTTTTTCTTCTTCTTCTTCTTCTTTTTTTAAGGTTTATCAATGTTATTTTCTTTTTTATATATTATACTTAATTTTAATTATTTTTTAAAATTTATAATATTTTTATTTTTATTTTTAAATATTTTATTATGCTAATACCAAATGAAAATTATGAAATAATAAAACTAAAGCATATTATTACATTAATGACAAATATAATATAAGAAGTCATGAATAATATATTTTTAAATTATATAAAATTAAAAATTTTAAATATACATGTGATATACAATGAATACATAATAAATAATAAGTACTGGCATCTAAATATTAGAGTCCCTCTGAGTCTCGATTTGAAAGAAAAACTTATTTTTTATAAGAATCTCGATTCTATTCTATTAGATTATTATATCTAGTTCTTCTTCATGCCTAATTATATTACCCTTAGCGTACCATAGGATGTTAACTCGATCATCTAAAGATTATATCGATAAAATTTGATCGATAAGTATCATGAGATTATAATAGTAAAACATAGTGAACATTTAAAACTTTTAATGTAAGATATTTATAAAATAATATATTTAATAAAAAATATTCATGCTAATAAACATGTTGGTGATAACGAGCTAGCGTGGAATTCAAAGAACCACTCGATGTTCTAAATTAAAGAAAACCGCATGAGGAACACGCAAAGCAATTCGGTCAAATCAAAATGAAGGACCGTTGTTTTTTGTTTTTCCTCGTCAGCTTTGATCCCACCGTAGCCTTCTAAACGCCAAGACTAACGTGACCCTCTTCTTGAGTTCGACCAACCCACACCAGACGGATTAAGGCGGCCTTATACGTCGTCGACTCGGTTCTCTCGCAGTCTTCCATTGTCATCATCAGTTCGCAACCCTTGTCTCCCCTCCCAAGAAATCTTTCGAACCCTACTTTGGATTGGATCCAAGATGGAGCTTAAGCCCGGCATGTCTGCTCTTGTCACTGGCGGCGCCTCCGGAATCGGTAATTTGTTTGCCCTCTTTATTTCTTAACTTCTTATGTTTTCGAGCTGAAGATTGTTGTCGAAAATTCAAAACGTTAGCGAGAGGATTGTTCAGGAGCTGTCGGTCAAAGGGAAGCTGGGTGACATCTTGAAGGGATGGAATCTCCGTTGGACAGAGGAGTTTTATGTTGAAATGTCAAAACAAGTTCGAGCGATGTTATTTTTGATTGATCGGACATCGGTTGTGAAGATGCGATGGATGATGTAAAGGGTTTAAATTTGAAAAAGTTTCTGATTGGTATTGACATAAAACAGCATCGATGAAAAGCACAGGTTCTGGCCTTTTTTTTCCTTATAAATTTCGTCATATAATGGATACGGTGATGTGCCCCTCCGACAGGAATATTTGGTGTGTCGAAAGTTTATGGATTCTGTTTTACCGACATATGGGTTCGTAGCGATGCTTATGGACGGAGAGCTGTTGTAGAGACCATGTGTGTTTTTTTTTTTGGTTCTTGAGCGTACTGTGTTGGGCAAATGAACGAGTCTGTTCTGCATGAGTTTGGCCTATGTTGAGTTGCCATCATGGCCTTTTTCTTAGAGCATGTAGTTTTTACTTTTGTGTTGGGAAAAAGTCTAAAACATCTTCATCCATTACAATCATTATTGTCATGAACTTTATAATGATGCAATCCTTGTATCATATGGCTTTTTTGCTTATATTTTTATGTTTTTTTTTTATCATTTTATGAATCAATTACTTATTGCCTCGAGCTGAATGATTCTATTGCACCATTGATAGCTTGAATCATAAATCTTGAAAATCAAAAAAGTGTAACTTGCAGTGAATCCTAGGTAAAATCGGAAGTATGGTTTGATCCCTATTGCAATTGCATAATGCTCAAATGGTAATTTGTATGGTAAATAAAACCTTCTATTGTATATAGGCTTATTGTACTCTCTTTATCAGAGTAGATTTTCTGAACTATCAATCAAGTGTACAGCATGGAGAGTAAATTCCTACATAGTGAATATGTTGAGGACCTGTCTGAATGCCTGGCTACCATTTCTATTTACAGGCCTGGCATTTGGTAGGAAGTGATGATGAGAGATGTGAGAGAATGAAAATTTGGTGACTTTGCAATTACAAACAAGCAGGGGATTCTAGTGTCCAAACAGGACTTTGGTTCATTCTTTCTGGTGATAATTGACAACAGAGGAAGTCTGATTTTTCAACGTTTGAAACAAGTCACAGGACACTGGCTTATCTTCTAATGTTTCTCCAAATTGCTCAAATCATATCCATAAATATGATCTGTCAATGTATTATAACTTTTCTTTAGATCAGGATTCAAGGAAATGTAAGAGATCAAATGAGATCTTTACATGTCAAAGCAATGTGCCACTGTGCCATGACGTCTGCTATTGCATGTTGTTTTTGTAATGTAAAGTTATCCTTATACAGATCGCATGGACTTGAAGTCCTATACTAATTTTTCTATCTATTTTTTGTAGGTAAAGCACTTAGCTTGGCTCTTGCACAAAAAGGCATATATATAACTGTGGTTGACTTGTCTGAAGAGAGGGGGAAGGAAGTTGTTCTTTTGATAGAAAAGGAGAATGAAAGGTTCCGTCCGAAACTTAAATTTCCATCAGCCATATTCCTCAAGTGTGATGTTACGAATGCAAGTAAGTGTTTTATTGATTTCCCAATTATGCATGCCAACTATCAATTTCTGTTCCTTAAGGCACTCCTTTGAAATTTGAAACTAAATAGATTCTATTTGTTATTTTTTTGTCTCTTAAATTTTTCCAAACTTAATTCAGAAAAACAAGTATTTAAAATTCTATTGAGCTTTTGGATTTAAGTCATTGGTCTAAATCTGTGAACGGATTTCTCATTAGTTGAGGAGGTAAACCACTATATTATAATTACAAAAGTTAGCAGCATATGAAATTTAATATAGCTCAGTAAGGGGTGGAAACTGGCTTATCATTGATGTACTGCTGTCTCATTATCACCTGAATTATGGATAAGGAATTCCTCTTTCTTTGCTATATACCTTTATCCTAAAATACTTTTGTATATACTTCTTTAATACTTCAGAATGTTCTTTCTTTTAAAGCCAAGGTCAATAGAAAGGGTTGTAAAGAGTCATTTCTTCTTTTTTTGGTCATGCTCATTCCATTTTCAAGCTTTGAATATCCATGGGCTAAAACAAACATATGACTCCTTGATCATATTCAATTATGGCTGTGAACAACAACCAAATGTTTCTAATGATATATCATCTGATAATACCATGAAGTGGTTGATTGATATTCACTTGCTGATCCTCTAATGATATGCACTTGCAGAAACTATAGTTGAGCAGAAGATGATACATGAGCATAAATAAAGTCATTGTGATCTTAAGCCATGATCTGCTATAAAACTTGACGTAATAAAAGCAAGGTTTTGGAAGTTCTTACCTATGTATGGATCAAGTGGCCACAAGTTTATTATTAAAAGTATGACAAAATAAATGAATTCTTGGAGAGGAACTAAAACAACTGTGGCAGTCCACTTGCATCTTCAGATCTGTAAATTATAACAAATGGTGCTTGTTGTTGATTTTGATGGCCCGTAATATACTTTGGCAAGGGGGAATCACCACATTTAAATTCATCATGGTCATTAACGCCCTCCTTATGATTGAATTTTATATGAAATGAATTGAAATGAAATCCATGGCTATCTTAATTTCCATACATTTAACTTATTTAAATATAATTGGAAGTTTATTGGTTCATATTGATCAGGTACATCATAGAACTTATCTGTATGCAAGTTCTTGATTCTTAATGTAAGGCCTTGTAATTGAAAACTCTCAATGAGTAGGTGATGTTGCTGGTGCTTTTGAGAAGCATTTGGAGACATATGGAGGACTTGATATCTGTATCAACAATGCTGGAATTGGCACTACCGTTCCATTTCATCATGACAAAACTGATGGGAGTGGCACATGGAGACGTACCGTCAATGTTAACCTGACTGCAGTTATTGATTGCACACGCATTGGGGTATGCATAATACTCATTACTAGCCATTAAGCAATTCATTATGATGATATAGCAAATTTTATTTTTGAAACCTGAATCTTGAAACTTTTCTTTCTGCTATGTCAATATCTTATACACCCGCTAAAAATGCAACTTCTTGAAGACAGGACTTGGATTATTTTTGAAAAAAATAGAGATTGGGTTACACAGAACATTCTACAGGCTAGATAGTATTTTTCAGCAGTAGAGCTGCTCACATGATATTTCTTGGTGCTCTGTGAAATGTGAAGGAAGCTAGAATTTCAGGAAAATGATGAAAGAGATGAAACCTTTAGTGAACTGTCATGTGATGAAATTCATGACTGTATATGTGTGCAGTGTCAAAGTAGAAAATGGCTATGAGTTCTAGTAATTCTTGGCAAGCAGATTGTTATAACACAATTCCAAAACAGGCTGCTTGTGTGGTGCTTGGTCAAGACTCAAGATAATAGGAGGAGAGGGGGGGAGTGAAGAACTCAGTGAAACCTACCATTAGAAGGAATTCAACACTTAAAGTCCACCAACAAAAGATTCTAATGATTTTGTAATGTCAGTATAAAGCACAGGTTTGTGATCTATATTGTGCACACTAGACCCTTGATTAAAAATTCTAACATCTTATTCTTTCCAAAGAGAAAGATACTAGGTATAGCTCAAACTAGATACTTGTAGAACTCAAAATTTTTCCAATTATAGTCATTTCCATTCAGTGAATAAGTTAATAATTAGTAAAGCAGCTGATTTTGTCCTACATCAATTGCTTCTATCTTGTGGAGTTCCTCTTGTGGCATCTTTTAATGTTCTAAACAATAATGTGGACTCTAGACCCAAAAGAGTAAAAAAATGTACAATGAAGGGATATACTTTTCTTTCTGCCAATCTTATAAGATAATTATGCTTAAGGTTTGGAGCAAGGTTTTATGTATTGGCATGTACTGGGGCATATAGAGCATACTTCAGTTCAGTGACTTGGTAAGATACTGGTTTTGTTCAGGGGCTTGGAACAACCTGTTCCAATACATTGTACAAGCACTGTGCCAAGTCCGCCAGTGTGTCATGTGTCAGTACTAGAATGTACCATTCCATAATATACCATATGTATCAGTTAGATGCCAGTATGGGGCCCAGTACTGAGGCATAAAACATTATTTTGAAGGCTTGGGTTTCAGTTGGTCTTGTTGAGCCATGTTTTTGACAGTTTGGCTCCACGTTTTTGATTTTTGTAAATGAAAGTACTATAAAATCAGTAAAATAAGAAAAATTATATATAAATAAAACAACCTAAGAGAGTTCATATTATGTTATTTAAAATTTTGAACTTTTCTTATTGTTTGAAATTTTAGTAGTTATAGTCTTGATGTGTTTCAGCTGAAAGCCTGAAAGGCAGAAAACTAAAAATTAAAAATTATAAAAAAATGAAAAATATAAAGAAACATTTTATGTGCAAATCAGTTTGTACTTTGTACTACATCTTTCAATTTCTTGACAACAATCTACTCATCTTATGCATAAAAATGTAAGAATCTGGAAATTGTACAAATATTAAAATGCATACAAATATGAAGATGATATATTGATTTCCATTGTATATAGCACTATGTATTGGCATATGAATTACAATTTAAAATTTTGAAAAGATCTAAAGTATAGATTTGTTCTCAAATCTTGCAAATCAAAGTTCATATCTTTTGAATCCACTCAAGTGGGGGTGGGAGGCTCAATTTATTCCTTCAACTCCTTTTGACCTCTATCTGCTTAACAAAAAATGTTTCTTTTTTTCTTACCCAAATGCTTTTGGAATCTGGAGCTTAGTTACCTGAAGTGGGATCAGGTGCAGGAATGGATTTAGGAGTAAGTAGACAGAAATGAATCTCTCTCCCAGAAAAAAAAAAAAAAAAAAAAGAAAAAGGAAAAGAATAGGAAACACTTAGGAAGTGGATGCGAAGGAGAGTTTCCTTAGAGATTCCAAAACAAGTATGAAACTCTAATTAAGGTTTTTGCTAGGTGCTGCCATGGTGTTTGAGTTATCACCATTAGTAATGGACCCTTGTTTTAAGTTGAAAAGGTAAAAATAAATAGTGAAATTGAGGTCTGCCCCTGGATTCACTGCCATTCTATATTTTAACATCTAAGATTGAAATTTGATTTCTGGTTCTTAATTTCAATGGTCATTTTTTGTTTATTCCATGGCGCTTGCCTGACTGTGTATAAGACAAGCATAACTGTGTACTGGGGAACATGCTAAATCTGTAAAGGACTAAAACTGTTAGATGGCATTCAAACAAAGGATCGGGTATTAAGTTTCTCAAATAAAAGTGATATTTGGCACTAATTATAGTTAAAGAAATAAAGAAATGATCCCCAAAAGACACTGAATATCCAAATGATTATTGAAGCATTGATGTTTATGTTCCGTGAATTTTCTCTGAAAGCCTGAAACTAACTGAATCCATCAATACTGACCACCTCACTATATTGGGATAATTGGTTGGTTTTAACTAAATTGGTCATAAGTAAGATTTTAGAGGGCCAAAACTTAAGATCATGGTATGCTATAATGATGCATACCGTCTCATGCTGAGCATATTAGACCATACTGGTCTTGAACCTAGACTCAATATATGAGACATTCCGATTCTCCATATGCTGAACTGACCCATATATTGAGCGTACTAATATTGTACCAATGTAGTATCAGTACGAGGTTTGGTATAGAGATTGCGAACCTTACTTAAAACCTTTTTTATAGACCTTTCTTGTACTCCATCCAAATTATGTTGTTGTCAGCCCATGTGCCTGAAACTAATAAAAAGTACATCTTCTATCCAAAGGTGAAATAATGGTTCATGAAAGCAAGACTTTGAAAAGACTATGATAGAGTAAGATGAGACTTCCACCTTCTCATTGATGAGTTTGGTTTCCTTAGTCTGAAAGTGGAGCGCATCATGAGAACCTAGCCTCAAAGACTTCCTTTCCTTGTGCATGTGACTAGCGATTTGCTGGTAGGCCTAACCCACCTGCTGAAAAGAAAAAGAAAAACAGTAACTCAGATTAAAACCAGTTGGCACTTGAGATTTTTCATAGGAGGGGAAAAATAAATTTTGATGCTACACACCACCATGGGATTCACTTACCATACTATGGGAAAAGATGTGATGGAGAATTGTATTGGCCCTTTAGTGGCAATGGAGGGAAATAGCATTTTTTGCTCTAAAAAAATAGCAGAGAGTCTGGACCGTTTGAGATTCCTCATTGCAGTGTATCCTCTCCAATTTCAAGGAATTTCTCCATTGTCCCTCCCATTGTCAAGTCCTTTCCACCAAGTTTTTCTTATGTTCTCTCTTACCTATACTTTTTTCTCCTCTCTCTCTCTCTCTCTCTCTCTCCAATAACCATAATATTTGAAATCAGAATGCCCTAGTTGGTTTCACCAAAAAAAGAAACAGAGTGTCCAAAGTTGCGGATTTGGCTATGTCATGCTAAATTTGCTAGAAAATTGATGGGTTGGTCGAAACACGCAATTAATTTTTCTTTTCTTCTTTAATTTAGAACATTTTTGAGTTCATATGATTTTTTATGGCTAACATATCTTGTAATCTGTTTGGTTCTATTGCTGCTAAGCATTGCGCTAAATCTTTGTGTGAGTCTCACTGATTAGCATCAGTAAAAATAATTACAACCTGATTTTTTTTTGGTATTATTGGAAGCCAAAATGTTATTAGAGAGGTTGTCTTTTATTTATAAATAACATTTATGAAAAGTTTTTTTTCGATTGTATTTCTTTCAATGAACAAATTCTCTGGAAACAAGATGAGAATTATAGGAGAGGTTCTATAGAAAAAATTAATTTAATTAACTGCATATGATGAATAAGTTTACTATGTTATAGTTATTTTTGATTGTTGTACTATTTTAGGAAAATAATAGGTTTTGAAAACTAATGCTTGAAATGAATTAAAGGATGCATGCTCTCCATATTAAGATCTTCTAATCAGGAGCAAACTCATTTCACAATCTTACTGTAGAAGATGAGATAAGGTTCTATCAAGTATAAGTGTAATATATGAGAAATTATATTTAAAAATATAATTTATTAATTCAAAAATATTCATAGTTGATTCTTATTTTTATGGTTATATATGATATGTAGGACTGAAATTAGGTCCCAGCTGGCCTGAGGCCCATCGGATTGGGCTAGCTTCTAACCAGGCCTTGAGCAAGGCCCAAGGATTGGGTTCAGGCCTACAAATAAGGCCCGAGTAAATTTCAGGCCAAGCTCGAGATGATGCTTAGCCTGGACTGAAGCTTGAGCCCAACTTCTAGTCAAAAGCTTGGGCTTGGAATCAAGCTCGAGTTGATGCCAGGATTCTTTCAGTTCAGGCCCAAGCATTTTGGGCTAATCGGTCCAAGAATTTGAGGTTGATTAAGTTAATTCAGGTTGGGTTCAGCCTTTTGGCCTAAACAGGCTTATTCAGGTCAGGCTCAATTGAGCTTTAGGCCTGCCCTGAGCTCGAGCTTGAGCTAGACTTAGACTGGGATTTGGAAAGAAATTTTTAGCCCAAGCCTGACCCCAAGCCTCGAAACATTTTGCGGGCTAAGCTCAAGCAGGCATGTGGCTTGGGCGGATTCCATCCTTAATGATATGACATGATTTTGTTTGAAGTTTAACAAGCCTTTTTAAAATAACATTGCTCCCCCTTCATAAAAGTCCAGTCTCCACCCTTAGTTGGGGTGTGACTTGAGTTGTCGAGAACTTTGGATGAAAGTTAGTTGGCAAGCTTGGATGAAAAAATATGCTTTCAATTTGTTGGCCTTTTATTCTTTATGCTTTTGATATTTCCTCTCCCATAAGTTTAGTTAATGGGTCCAAGTCATTATGAGTAAGTTTTTATATAAGATCCATTTTAAAGATGACATGACTCATTATATAAAGCAGGAAGCTTGTGCAAGAAAATTAATTAAGGCCACTTGGATGTGACCTCCTTTGAGAGAGGTGAACATAGCTTAGCTAAATTGCTGTAAACACTAGAAGAGGAAGATGACTTGTGAAATACTATTATTACAAAAGAAATATTACAAGGCTTGCTCGAATAGAAAACATTCAAGACTATGGCTTCAAACTTGGGCTTAACTGTTTTGTTTTTATTTATTTATTTTTCAAATTTTCCATTGCAAATTGACCTGCATCACTTGTAAGATTTTGTTGTTATAACATATAAGAATGTTTAGTCACATTCCCATCATTTTTATTTTGTATATGCTTTGTCAGTTAGAATTAAAGCTTGGTCTATTGATTATCTGGTCACTAATATTTTACACAGATTCAAACAATGCTGTCTAGAAAAAAGCCTGGTGTGATAATAAATCTGGGCTCAGCCTCAGGTCTTTATCCATTGCATACTGACCCTGTTTACTCTGGCACAAAAGGTTTGTCTTTCTCCTCGTCCAATGTCTAAGATTCAAATTCTTAAATGAGAACCATATAGAATATGGACTGACAACCATCTTTTCAGCTTATATAGTCTGTTATGTTTTGTATGGATGAATGTACAGAACATGTATATATATGTATGTTCGCATAAGTATAGAGTTATCTTGCTCTGGCCAGACCAAGTTTGTGACTTTGTTCTACTGGAACATGACAGTTTCATCTCCCATCTAGTGCTTAAGTTAGTATAGGTGTATTTTTGTCATTTGACTGCTGCCACCAATGCACTTTTTTTTTTTTGGTGCATTGATTACTTCACTTTTAATGCATTAGTGGCATGGTTTAAATGACAAAAATACTCCCATACAACTTACACTATCTAATATGATACATGGGGTTAAAACTTCCATCTTCCAAAGAAGCCAAGGTACAGACTCTGGTTTCACTGGTGCAATACAACAACATATTACACACAAACATTCATTCATGCATATGCACATATATATTTGCATATGCATATGCTACTGAATTAGAATGATTCAGTCAACTAAGGCATGCAAACCATTAAAATAAAATGAATCACATAATATATTGACAAATAGTAACTTTCATTCACTTTTGGTGCAAGAAAAGATAAGACAAACTTTTATTGTTGACATGCAGATAAATCATCTATAATATTATAGAGCTGTCTGTACATAAAATAAATAATCATCAAGCATCACATTCCATTTTATTCATAATGAGTATCGTAATATACATTGACATAACAACTTGAAATTTACAAATATTCATCAGGAATCCCATTGTTTTTCAAATATAAAAAAATGGTTCCACTTGCATTTTAATGTGATTTATCTTGCTTTTCAAGTGCATAAGCATGAAATTAGATCACAGTGCAATCTCATGAGAAGAAAAATCTACTATCTAGAATTCGTTTGAATTGAACATAGATTAAAGATTCCCAAGTGTGAAGGACATAGCCATAAGTAACACATTAGATATTAAGTGAACATAATATCAAAACCTATTAGCACACAACCCACTGCAATCACAATCTGATCATTTAAAGGATTTTCAGGCTAAAAAGGAACAAGATTAGGTTGTTGGGGTTCAGGTTGTCTATAGAAAACCATTCTTGTTTGGATGCGTGCATGTGGCTGGTGCAGTGGAAAGCTGGGGCATCCCCTATTTGCGATGCAGTGGAAAGTTTTTCAAGGATAGTATCACATCAACATCCGGATGTGGTGAAAAGTAAGCAAGGGTTCTCGTATTTTGGTATACTAATATGGATAAAAAAGCTAGTCGAAAAAAATAAAAAAAATAAAAAAATTTAGCAACTTGGAATATATGATCATTAATTAAAAAATTAATGGAGCCAATAAATACAATGACTAAAAAGAGAATAAACATAGCTTGCTTGTGAAGAGACTAAATAGGTAAAAAAAAGCAAAAGCAGTTGATGGTTTTAAACATTGGTATGCAGGCAAAAATAAGAATAGGAATGGAATAGGAATTATCGTAGATAAGAGTCTAAAAAATGAGGTTGTAGATATAAAGAGAATAAGAGATAGAATAATTTTGATTAAATTGGTGTTAGGAGAGAAGTCAATTAATATTATTAGTACTTATGCTCCTCAAGCAGGTTTACATAATGTGACAAAGCAAAGGTTTTAGGAGGACATAGATAGAGTAATTCAAGAGATTTCTAGTGAAAAAAATATTTATTAGAGGAGATTTGAATGGACATGTAGGAAAATATAATAAAGGTTTGAAAAAATATATGGAAGTTATGGTTATGGAGATAGAAATGAATAAGGAGATGCTCTTTTGGAGTTTGCAATGGCATATGATTTAATATTAGCTCTCACATATTTTAAAAAAGACTCTCATTTAATAACTTTTAAAAGTGAATATAATGCTAGTCAAATAAATTTCTTTTTTATCAGTAAGATTGATCGTATTTTTCGTAAAGATTGTAAGATTATATTGGGTTAGAGTTTAACAACACAACATAAATTAATGGTTATAGATGCATGCATTAGAAAATAAAGAAGAAAGAATAAAGAGTACAAGAATTCGAGGATTAGATGGTAGTATTTGAAAATGGAGAAATTAATAGCTTTTTAAGGATAGAATGATGAAAAAAGAAAAATAAAGTTTAAATGGAGAAATCAATACTGTATGGAAAGAGATGGCTAGTGGTATTAGAAAAATAGTTATAGAGGTTCTAAGAGAGTCAAAAGGAAAAAGCCCATATAATAAGAAAAATTGGTAGTGGAATAAGCAAGTTTAATTAGCGGTTAAGGCTACAAGTGAGTGCTATAGAAAACTACCTAAATGTAGGAATAGAAAAGTATATGAAAACTATAAGATAGCTAAGAAAAAAGCTAAAACAGTGGTATGAGAGGCTAAATTTAAGGTATATGATGAATTATATTACAAGTTAGAAACCAAGGTTCACCATACCGAAAATCGATACTGCTTCGGTACTTTATAGGTATGGTTTACTATGGGCATACCGTACCTAACTGGTGGCATACTAGTTTGCCTCCCATATTAAATCAAGAGGCCGAACTATCTTAATTCTAGGCCAGTTCAGTTGGCTTTGCGCTGTACTGCCTGGTTTGAGACAGTTCAGTTAACCTTACTAGAAACCAAAGATGGAGTGAAAGGTATATATGGAACTGCAAGGCTAAGAGAAAGAAAAACTAGAGATAGAATTTAGATTAAATGCATCAAAAATAATATTAAAAGTTTTAAGAAGGACGGAATCAAAGAAAGATAGAGAAGTTATTTTAATAAATTATTAAATAAAAATCATATAAATAATTTAGGATGCTTTACTAGTTCCATTAAGCATAGAAATACGATACATATACTTATAGAATTAGGATATCTGAAGTACAAGAGGCTATCAAAAAGATAAAAATAGAAAGAGCAATGGGACCTAATAATTTCCATCGAGGTTTGAAGATATTTGGAAGACGTATGAGTAACTTGGATGATGAATTTATTTAATAAGAGAATTTATTTAATAAGATCTCAAAGACTAAGAAGATGCCTAATGAATAGAGAAAAAATACTATAGTACGAATTCAAAAAATGAAGAAGATATTCAAAACTTCACTTAACTATTGTGATATTAAGCTCATGAATTATGCTATGGAACTTTGGGAGGGAGTAATTGAGCATAGGTTGAAATGTAGTACAAAAATATCTGAGAATCAATTTGGTTTCATGTCATTGCCAGGAAGGTCAATTATATAAGCTATTTTTCTCCTTAGGAGGTTAATGAAAAAGTATAGAGAAAAGAGAAGATTTTTGCTTAGTTTTTATTGATTTAGAGAAAGCATATGATAGATTTTTTAGAAAAATCTTATGGTGGGTGTTAGAAAAGAAAGAAGTATCTGTTAAAGATATTAACATAATAAAAAACATATATAATGGAGTGAGTACTAGTGTAAGAACTATTGTCGATAATACTAGTGAATTTCTAATTACAATAAGTTTACATCAGGGATTTGTTTTTAGTCCTTCCCTTTTTGCATTAGTTATAGATGTTCTTACTAGGCATATTTAGGATGATATTTCATGGTGCATATTATTTGTAAATGATATATTACTAGTGGATGAAACTAAGGCTAGAATTAATCATAAGCTAGAATTATGGAGAAATGCATTACAATCTAAAAGTTTTAGGTTAAGCAGGATAAAGATAGGATATATAGAATGCAATTTTAGTATAATTAGAAATAAAGATAAATGTAGGGTAAAAATTAGAAACTGAAGTTTCTAAAAGTGATCATTTTCAATATTTAGGATCGATTTTTCATAAGAAAGAAGAGATTGAGAATGTTATTATCCATAGAATTAAAGCAGATTGGATGAAATGGAGAAGTGCAATTGGAATATTATATGATTATAGAATATCTACCAAGCTAAAAGAAAAATTATATAAAACAACCATAAGACCAATTAGACTTTATGGTACGCAATGTTGGACGATTAGTAAGTATATGTACATAAGATAAAAGTGGTTGAAATGAAAATGTTGATATAGATGTGTGGTAATATAAGAAAAGATAGAATAAGAAATGAAGTCATTCATAAAAGATGAAGGAATTAATAATACAAGAAAATTATTAGTAATAAAAAATTCATAATAAGAGATTGAGATAGATGCGTTTGCATTTAAGTCAAACATTTAACTATTATTTTATAGCTTAAATCCAGTAATTAATAATCAAATATAAATACCTTGTTATGTGAAATAGCTATTATTTCACATAATAACCCAATGCTTTTTCTATTTTCCTCTCCTTAATCTTGGCTGCCTTTTGCTAGGACCAATGCCTAGTGACACAAGACATTAAAATCACCTTTTGTCCTTGGTGACAAAAATTACAAAATCTTCCTCGTGTTCCTCCCTCTCATTAACCTCCATGCGTCATCTGTTCAATGTAGCTGGGAGGAAGATTTGTACACTGAGCTCTTCTGACCAAAACATCCACACCAAAAGCATCTCAAGACATTGCTGCAAGCTCTTCTGGCATGTCTTGGTGACCTCAAGATATAATAAAAGACCCTTTCTGAGAAATTTGCTGAGAACAGAGTAGCACTCCATTTTTTGCCCGTGGCTAATGATTTGCATTGCCTCTCCCCAAAGGGAAAAATCTAGCTAATTTGATGTCCTTCCAAAGAATCAAATCCTAACTTGTCCTGCTAGAAAGCCCTTATTTGACAATTAAATCTGGTTTCTCTGTGTGATTAGTGCTATAATGGTGCTCCTTTGATGCTCTAAATGGCATTTTGTGGACTCAGAAGGACACTATAAAAATTATGCCATGTGATCTGAGCCGTTGATTTCATCTTCTGCTTTATTGATGCAGGTTAATGCTTGATTTTTGTCTTCATCTTTATCAGAAGCATGTGACAATACATGGAATAATGCTAAATTTGATATGGTCAACAATATAGTCCTAATATTACTTCAAGTGTATATTTTGCCAATCACTTGAAAAGGAACAAAAAATGCTTCGTGTCTATCTGCAGCTTAAAGTCATGGGTTGGTTGAATAAATGTTTAAGAGCCAAAAAGCTTTGCCTAATATATGCTATAAAATCAAGCATCAAGGACCTTTTTATTCCCTTACATGCATAAGTACATGAGTACATGCATAAATACATGTATACATACATGCATGCATGTATGACATATGCTCTGATTCACTGGGCCGTATCAAATGTTTGTTCACTAAGAATTCTGTGTTTAACAGGTGGTGTTGTTTTATTCACTAGATCACTTGCTTCACTAAAACATCATGGAATTCGCATCAATGTCCTTTGCCCTGAGGTATTGTATACTGTAGTAATGAAGCTTGTTATTCTAACTTCTTGATTAGACTTCTTTTGCAAAAGAATGTCCAGAGTTCCTTATTTATTTTGGCTTATTTTCTTATTTTAAAATATCATATATTATCTATTGTAAAGACTCTTATTGTTTATAAAGCTGACTTTGAATAGTTGGGAAAAGGCTTGATGATTATAGTTATGAATGTTCTCAAAATAAATAGAATTTTAGAGTCAGTACATCCATGCCAATAAATATCTGGACTACTTATGCCATGTGCAAGGTTTTAAAAGAACCATCTACTAACTATTTCTATGCAATACTTTGTTTAAACATTGTAGAACATGTGAATGCATGTTTTGTTATTTGAATTAGTTAAAAAGTTATAGAAATTGAAATTAGTTTAAGAATGCTAAATTGCATATTTATCATCCTCTGGTATATCTGCTCGAAATGATTGTTTGATTGATATAATCTTAGAAACATGAATTATCTTGCTTGCACTTGCTCATCTAATGTGTAGAAATTGATATGAAGACGCATCTTACTAATAAACATGTACTGGATTTGTCAGCTCATGCTTAATCGGCAGACCTGTATCAGTATTAGTTACCGTCTTGACATGTAAATTGAATGTACTCTAAAAATCTATGTAGTGATGAGTGAATTTTATTTTCTTGTTGCTAAATTATGCAGCAGATATGGACCAATGCTTGTGTATGATCTTAATATTGATCAGTGATTTGTCTGCACTCACTTCCTAATCTCATGCAGTTTGTTCAAACTGAGTTGGCATCAAAGGTGGATCCTAGACTAATTAATGCGCTTGGTGGCTTCATTCCCATGGAAATGGTTGTGAATGGTATGCTATCTTGGTGATGGTTGCTAAATTTGTGCTAATGTCATGAAAAAATTGCTAGTTCATTGAATTTAAAAATTTTATTTTTAATTATGATTTTGATATTATTGGTTTCTATATTTGATTACAATTTACACTTTCTTTGTCTAGTAGTTCTATTATTGGTCATGATGTTATTTTATTATCTCGTGGTACTATGGTAGCTCCGGATTAAAATCCTTTAGAAGTATTGATACTCTTAATAGTTAATATAGATTGTACTACAATGCTTGCAGTTACAGTTTGCAATACTCAAGGTCCGCAAATCCAGTAAGTACTAAGATCCGTACCGGTACATTACCAGTATGGGTCGATATGGTATGGTACGCACCCCGTATCGAAATAAAGTGCCGTTCTTTTTTTACTCTTAGGTCTTAAACCACTCAACTTGGATGGTTTGGTTTGGTACTTAGCGGTACGGGTTGATTCGGACTAGTTCGGTTCTAATTGAATCGAAACTTGATACTAAATCGGTACCTTACCAATACGGTACAGCATGGTCGATATGGGTTAGTATGGTAAACCTTGGCAGTAGCAGTTTCAATCTCCATACTAGTACCAAACCAATATAGTGTTGGTATGAGGGCAGTTTATGGTATCGATACTTAATGCATTCCCTATACTAAGTATCAGTTCACTAATAGTATAGTATGGTGTGGTTGGTACCAAGCCGTATAGTCCAGTATACCAAGCCGTATAGTCCAGTATAGTGAACCCTTATGTAAGACCCAACATTAGTCTTTCTTAATTGGGACAAGTTTTGGAGTATGTGTTTGTTCCCCTTCTCCTGGCACCTCGAAGCACTCGCACCCTTTTGGGTTGCAACGAGCATCAGGTTGGAGTATGGTGATTAGAATAGTATATCTTGCACTTTATTAATGACTTTTTTTCAGATTTTGTGGGGTTCAAATTTTCAATGGGTGTAAGCATCCAATGTTAATTACACCTGCCTTAGGGGCTGGAAAACTTTCAATTAAGAGATTGTAGTCCTTGTTAGCCTTTTTGTGCAGATGCAAACTCGTATGAGAGTTTTTGTTATTATTTACATTTATATTTTCTTTTCTTTTCTCTCTCTTTTTTTTTAATCATTCATCAAGGTTCAAGTTTAATCCCCTATGTTCGTCCCACCTCGAGATATGAGTTTAAGCCTCATCTAGACATGCTTTGTCAATGTGTCTTGACTAGAATGAAGTCCTTTGATTTGAAGATAGTGCTTTTGATTTGACAGCACCTCTTGATTTGACAACAACCCAAGATAATGTTCCCTTGTGGGGTTGTTAGGAGAGAGTAATACTCTCATAATTGAGAAACCATGCTCCTTTGATTATAGAATAAATGTTTCAAATTTTAGTTCTTCAATGGCATCAAGGTAATTAAGCTTCAATCACTTAGTCAAGATAGTTTGTTTTGAGTTTCTGATGTGTGTCTGAGGATGCCATCTTAGTTTCACCGAAGTCACGTGACTAGTGGAACTTAGTGTTTGGGCCGTCACTTGAATTGGGTGAACCACTATTAACATGACTCATATAAGTCATCTTTGAAAGGAGCAATGCTCTTGGTAGAGAAATGGAGCAATGCTTCAAGATTTTATTTTTGAAAGAGCAATGCTTTCATGGTAAAAGAGCAATGCTCTTGATACATCAATGGAATGGAACTCTTGATCTTCAACCTTGGGCTAATGATGAAGCAACGCTTCAGATTTTCAGCCTTGGGGCAATAATGGGGGCAATGCTCCAAGTTTTCAACAATAAAGGACTTCAATAATGAAGGTCTCTAAAGAATGAAGTAATGCTCGAAGTTTTCATTATTGGAGCAATGCTCTAAGTCTTTAACAGTGGAACAACATTCTAGATCTTTAATAATAAAGCAATGTTCTAGTTTTCAATATTGGAGCAATGCTCCACATCTTTAATAATGGAGCAAAGTTCCAGGAATAATGCTCCATATCTTAACAGTGGAGCAATGCTCCTGTCAGGCTATGCTAGGCTACTACTTTGGGCCTTGGTCTAAGGCTTAAGGGACTTTGGGTTACTTTGGATTTTTAGAGCGATACTCTATGTGTAAATTCGGTTTTTCTAACTAGGGTTTTCTTGATTTTGCTGAACCTAGGTTGTATTATAGTTTGGGTGAACTTGATTTCCTTGATTATTTGATTTGGACAAACTTGAGTTCCAGTATTTTTTTACTTTGTTGAACTTGGGGTTCAATTGACTTTGGAGCAATGCTTTATTTAGTGTACCAAGATTCATTTGACTTTGGAGGAGTAATCTTTTTGATGAACTTAGGTTCATTTGACTTTGGGAGCAATGCTTCATTTGATGAATTTGGACTCATCTAATCTTAGGAGCAATGCTCCATTTGATGAACTTGGATTCATCTGACTTTAGGAGCAATGCTCTATTTAATGAACTTGAATTCATTTCACTTTAAAGTAATGCTTCATTTGATGAACTTGGGTTCATCTGACATTAGAAGCAATGCTCCATTTAATGAACTTGAATTCATTGACTTTGAAGCAATGCTTCATTTGATGAACTTAGGTTCATCTGACATTAGGAGCAATGCTCTATTTGATGAACTTGGGTTCATTTCACTTTGAAGCAATGCTCCATTTGATGAACTTAGGTCCATCCGTCATTAGGAGCAATGCTCCATTTGTTGAATTTATGTTCACTTAACTTTGGAACAATGCTCCATTTGGTGAACTTGTGTTCATTTGACTTTGGAGTAATGCTCTATTTGATGAACTTGTCTTTGTTTGACTTTGGAGCAATGCCCTACTTAATGAACTTGCATTCATTTGACTTTGGAGCAATACCCCATTTGTTGAACTTATATTCATCTAACTATAGGAGCAATGCTCCATTTGATGAGCTCGTGTTCATCTAACTTTAGGAGCAATGCTTCATTTGATGAACTTGGGTTCATTTCATATTAGAGCAATGCTCTTGAAGAAAGGATTGGAGCAATACTCTAGGGCGCCAGTCTTTGAATTTGGTGAAGAATGCCATTGTAAGGAGCAATGCTCCTGGATATGATGGAACAAGACTCCAAATATTAGCCTTTAAGATCGGTAAGGAACACTATTAAAAGGAGCAATGCTTCTGAAAAGGATGGAGCAAAGCCCTAAAGCAATGGTCCTAGACTTGATAAAGAACATCATTAGAATGAGCAATGCTCCTGAAGGAGATCGTGCAAAGCTCCATTAGAGACTTTGGAATAATGCTTCATGTGAAGAATCATGGCTTAGGCTCTTGGGCCTGTAGGTTAGCGATTGCTGCAGATTGTAGCAACTCTCTGGCCTTGGCTTCATTTTCTTAACTTTGGAGATGCCTTGAGCATGATTGCTAAAACTTGTGGGAGAGTAGAGGGCATGCTTTTCTCATATTAGACAGTCTTTGAAAGGAAGCAATGCTTCCATTGAAAGGAGTAATGCTCCTAGCAATGGTGGAGCAAAGCTCCAAAGAATTGATCTTGAAATAAAGGGACTAAGGCTTAAGGGTCCTTAAGTTGAACTCAATTTGAAAGCAATGCCCTTAAAGAAGAGATTAAAGCAATAATGCTCTAGGATGTTAGTCTTCATACCACTGTAAGGAGCAATGCTTCTAGAGAGGATGGAGTAAGACTCCAAGCATTAACTTTCAGGGTTGGTGAGGAACACCATTGAAAGAAGCAATGCTCTTGGAGAGGATAGAGCAAGACCCCAGAGCACACTAGTCCCAGGCTTGATGAAGAACATCGTTAGAAGGAGTAATGCTCCTAGAAGAGATAGTGCAAACCACCATCAGAGACTTTAGAGTGATGCTCTATGTGAAGAATTATAGCTTGGATGCTAATTTGATGTCCAGTCTATAGGTTAAGGATTGCTGCAGTATGCAACAACTTTCTAACCTTGGCTTTACCTCGAGCAGTCGTGTTGGGGCTTGTGGGAGAATAGAGGGCTACTTTTCCTATGTTAAACAATCTTGTAAAGGAAGCAATGCCTCCATTAAGAGGAGCAATGCTCCTAACATTAGTAGGAGCAATGCTTCTGGCATAGGTGGAGCAAGGTTCTAGAAAATCAATCTTCAAATAGGAGAATGCAAATTGATAAGAGCCCGAATGCAGAGCCTATAGGATAGGGACCACTGTGGACAACAACGACCTCTTTGGCTTGGCTTCCTTTCTTGGACTTTAAGGTTGCCTTGAATATATTTGTTGGTGCTTGTAGAGGAGCAGAAGGCTACTCTTTTATATTAGATGACCCCAGAACGGAAGTAGTGCTTCCATTAAGAAAAGCAATGCTCTGAGCAAGAATAGAGCAAGCCTCCAGTGAATCGATTTTTAAATAGGTGGAGAATACCACTCTTCATGAAAAAATACCTCAACTTCTAGCCCATGGAGCAATGCTCTATTTCATGACGGGAAGAAAAGAGGTAGGAGACCATCATTTAGGACTTTGAAGTAATGCTCCATGTGAAGAAGGGATGCCCGAGCATAGAGCCCGCAAGGTATGGACCACTGTGGACAGCAGTAACCTCTTTGTCTTAACTCCTTTTTTTCAACCTTGAGGTTGCCTTTATGCCCTTGTTGGTGCTTGTAGAGGAGTATCAAGCTACTCTTCTACATTGGATGGCCTCAGTTCAGACGGACTTGCCACTGGAGGGGATTTGGAAGCAAGCTCTGGAGTTGTGGGCTGTAGGTTACTGCAGCTTAGCTGCAACTTTTTTCCATTGCTACTTTTTCTACAGCTCCGAGAATGCTTCGAGCACATTTGCTGGTGCTTGTAGGGGAGTAGAGGACTTCTCTCAAGGAGTGATGGGCTCCGATTTGATGCCATTTAATCAATGGAGAAGAATTTAGAGGTTGCTGTTCTGCTGCAAACCAGCAAGGACAGCACCTCCTTTCTACCTTTGCTTCAGGCTATAGGGACTAGAAGACACCAAAATATTGGATTTTTTGAGTTCCTAACTCGAAGAGGGTCTTGGCATAGGATGGGACCATATGTGGAGATTTGATATGTGTTTTGGGCACAGAAAGTAAGAAGGTTGCTGTCCCTGCTAGGGCAGCAAGGGTACAACATGTTTGATAATTTTTTTGGAAGACTTAAGAGGATGGATATGGGGATTTCTATAAGATTTCTGGGTTCTACACTGGGAAAGTAAGCTTACCAAAATTTTTGAGGCACTAAGGATGGGAGGAAAGGTGGTTTCTTTAGTGGTTTTCTTAGCTCGTTTGCAGCAGGACTGCAGGGACAGCAGGGTAGCGGTTTTGTTTTTTTGGTTCATGTCTGACTTCTAGGGGTTTTCCCTCCTTTCTAAAGCATGTCTTAGGATTAAATGAGAGTCCTAAGTGATGGAAAGAGTGGTAGAGAGTATGGGGGGTCATGGAGATGCTTGTGAGAGGGAGAAAATGCCATAGTGGGTGGTAAACGTGAGACTTGTGGGAGTATGGGACACTGTGTGGTGTTTGGGCTGTTCTTATCTAATATTGGATGTGTCCAAGAATTAGGAGAGAGCCCTAGATGGTGGGGAGAGTGGTAGAGGGCATGGAAAGTCATGGGGGAGAATCATGAGTCATAGCTTAGGAAGCAGTCCACATGAACAAGTCGTTCAGTTCTGATTTCCTTCTTCTTCTCTCTTTTTTTTTCTCTCTTTTCTAGGACTTTAGAGGACGTCCCAGATGGTTAGGGCATTGATTGGATCACGAGAAGAGAGGGAAAGAACATGAAAACATGGGAAAATGGGGTGTTATTTGGAGAATATGGGAGATTGGTCGTTGTTTTGAGAACGGGAGTGAGTGAATGCGTTTTGAGCGACCATGCTGAAGAGTCCATCAATGTGGGGTTTGTTGCTAGATATTACCACATTGAGGAGTGTCTGAGGATGTGGAGAAGTCATGGGAGAGTGGGAGGAAGAGTGGAGACATGGGATAATGTAGGAGAGTCTACAGGGTATGGGTAAGTAGATGTGTGAAGAAGCTGGACGTTGTTGGGATGTGGGTGATTATTAAGGAGTTCTGAGTGCTTGGTCCTCTATTCGGCATGTTAGATTAAGTTTGATGTTACGTAAAATAATGAGAAAAGCATTAGAAAGTGAGGCATTATGTGGGAATAAGGAATGAGGTAGTGGAAGAACACCTTGTGCATTGAACATCGAGCGTTGCATGGGAATCAAACCTAATCCAAGTCAGGCTAGGTTTAATTAATAGACTTGACCAAATCAAATTGGATTTAATTAGTGAGTTTGGCTTGAAATAAGTTTGATTAACATGTGTTAGAAGGGGTCAAACTAAGTGACCAAAGCCAAACGTAGAACTTGACATGAACCCATGAGAATTAATCCAATGGGAAGTCAGGGTGCTCGAGATCAAACTCGATGGCTGAACCAAGATGATAAATTTGGTCCAAACCCATAAAAATTAAACCCATTGCACAATTAGAACATTGAGAATTGAGTCAATTGGCTAAGTCATATTGTTAGGTCATCCTCTCATTCATGAAAATTGGGCCTAATTAAGCCAAATGGTTGAGCTCTAGCATTGATCTTGACCTGATTTATGGTAATTGAATCTAATTGGGCCAAATGACTGAGCCAAAGTGCTCGATTTGATCTAGTTCATGTTGATTGAACTTAATCAAACTAGGTAGATTGAGCCCAAATGCTAAGTTTGACCTAATTCATGACGATTGAACTTAATCAGGCTAGATGGGCTGAGCTAGGGTGTTAAATTCAACTTGATTCATGGCGGTTGAACCTAATCAGGCCAGATGGCTAAGCCAAAGTGCTAAATTTGACCCGTTTCATAGTGATTGAACTTAATCAGGTCAAATGGGCTGAACTAAAGTATTGAACTTGACTCAATTCATGGTGGTTGAACCTAATCAAGTCAGATGGGCTGAGTTAGGGAGTCATTTTTGACTTAACCCATAATGATTGAACCTAATTAGTAGGGTAATCAAGCTTCATCAAGTAGAGTAGTGCGCTAGGACTCTTTGGCAAGGAAGTGATGCACTAGGACACTTCAACAGTTGAGTTATATGTTGGGACTCTTTAGCAGTAATGTAATACACAGGAACATTTTAGCAATTGAGTGATGTACTAAAACTCTTCGACACAGCTGAGTCATGTGCTGGGACTCTTCGGCAGTAGAGTAATGCACTAGGACTCTTTAACGGCTAAGTAATGCATTAGGATTCCTCGGTAGTTGAGTCATGTGCTGAGACTCTTTAGCAGTTGAGTCATATGTTGGGACTTTTTAGTAGTAGAGTAATGCATCAGGACTCTTTTGCAGTTGATTAATGCACTAAGACTCTTGAGCAGCTGAGTTATGTACTGCGACTCTTCAGTAGCTGAGTAATGTGCTAGAACTCTTCAACAGTAGAGTAAAGCATTGGGACTCTTTTATAACTGAGTAATGTACTAGGATTCTTCAGCAGCTATTAAGAACTAAAGCCCGATTATTGATAATTAGACTTGTTGTTTGATCTTGAGTGTTGAATCAGACCTGATTATTAGTAATTAGGTCTATTGACTGAGCTTAACCACTATAACTAGCCTTCAATTGATCTTGGATGATGCCCAAGAGAACCCAAATCATCAAACTAGACTTATGAAATTATGATTTGGCCCTCAAGTAACCCATACTGGTAGCTACTCCAAAAGTGATGTGCTCTTCCTTACTGTTGCTTACATAATTCTATCATTGTGACTACCATATTACCACGAGTAATATGTATATTTTGGATTATGCATATACAAGCGACTTTAACATATCCTTTTATGTCACTTCTAGCAAGGTTTTAGATCCCATGAGATGGGAGTTGTCCTAGTTTTTACATAAAATGGGATGTCCCATTATCTCGCCCATATTGGTGGCCTTTCAGATAGTGTGTCCGGTACCCTCATATGCCTCCTTTAATTTTTTGTTATTTCTTTTATTTATTTCTTTCTTTCTTCTTTGTTTTCCTTCTTCCTTCTTTCCATTCTTTTATTTTTTCCCTTTGTTCTTCTTCTTTCCCTATATGGTTGGATTTTGTTTTCTCACAAGAATACAAGAATAGGAAAAGATGGTTGGGACACCCCTCGTTGCACCGAGACTTAAAACCTTGACTTCTAGAATTAACATACAACAAGAACCAGATTGGAAGATTTGAACCACATGCATTTGTATGTTATACTATATGATGAAACTTAGTGTGTTTCACGTTAATTATTGTACATCTTTTGAGAACATATGCTTGCTCCAAATTATTGGCCTATAAAATAAATAATCATGCAAAATTAAAGGCTTTCTTTGTTTACATTTTAATCTGTTGATTTCCTTTGTATTTACTAATATATCTCCATATATTACCTAACCTAGGTGCATTTGAGCTTATTGAAGATGAGAGTAAAGCTGGTGCTTGTCTATGGATCACTAAACGTAGGGGCATGGAGTATTGGCCGACACCAATAGAAGAAAGAAAGTATTTATTGAAGCCATACAAGTCAAAAAGAAGTTTCATGTACATTACAACTTCTAACATTGACGTACCTCATACTTTTGAGAAAATGTGAGTTACATTATATCTTTTGTCATATTACTTTTAGAGCATCTTCTAGATCAAATCCTTTCTCAACTATTTGGTTCATGATGATAACTTGTCTATGAAATTCTTTTTCTTTTAGAATGGTATGGGTCAAAGTTGTTGTATAACGGTTGTGTCAAATAATGTAAACATCAAGTAATACTTTTTAAGAATTTTATTGTGCACAATACTTTTCCTTTTTATAGCAAGGAAGTGCACTCTTAGGTATATATTTGCCTCTTTTATATGATTTAATATTTCATGTTTTTCCTCAATATCAAAAATTATGGGAGGAACCTTGTAAGCATTTCTTTGTGCGTAAATCAGTTGTGTTTGGGATGTCTTGGGTAGTTAAGTAGGATCAAGGATCTTAGTTATTAACTTTCTATTTAGCTTTTTTTGGGTGAGGTCTTGGATTATTGCCAATGATATCAAAGTGGACCTACCTCATGGCCTATTTGTAATTAGAGGACACTATAACATAGGCCCTTTTATGGTTGACCATGAGTTATTTGTCATGTTTTCTGTTTCAAAATGGACCCTTCCTTAGCAAGGACACAAAGGCTTAAATGGGAGGGTGTGTGAGGACCTATGTGAGCATGTATTTAGCCCCACATTATTTGTGTTGGTATGGTCTTGGATACTTAACAATAGGGTTTTAAATCTTGTGGGACAGAGGTTTCCTAGTTTTTCTGCGGAACGAGATTCTTCGCATCTCATCCCATCTCGATTCTTGATCCAATCAGATGTCCCAATACTTGCTTGGAATACTTTTTTTTAATAAAAAAATATTTATAAAGCTTTAGTATTTTATTCGATTTTTAAACATATTTAAACCTCAAAAGTTATATCTTTATGATAAATTTGATATATTTAAAATTGATACGGTCAAGATTAATCTCGGAATCTCTTTAGGACAAGATGTCTCGACCCTCGTTCCACCGAGACTTGAATAATTGCTTGATAGGATCAAGGATCCCAATTAATAACTTTCTGGGTAGCCCTTTCTAGGTGAAGTCTTGGGTAATGAATTATCTCAAATTTAAAAAGATCATCAATCATGTTGTCAATATTGTATCACAATCTAAGGAAATGGATTCATGAGAATTGCAAGATTTTTTCCCCCATCTGGTTGTATGCTGTTTTGGGAAATTTCTCAGTGATTCATTGGTATATTAATTGATAAAAATTGAATTGAAGCTTAGATAAATTTCTATGTTTGCTTCTATTTCAATTATATAATGTGAAATACTTGACAAAGGTGTGATTTTGGAAAGATTGCATAAGCAACTAGATCAATTGCTTTCTATTCCATTCCATGAGGTAAGTAACCTGTACAAGAGTTCTACAACCTCACAGCTAGTTGTTGGTGTGAACTTTGAGGGATTGATTTCAAATCTAGTTGGCCAATTAAAGATTTTATTCTGTCAGTGTTTGGGTACCTCTCATCCAAAATTCATGGCACTGTAAAAGTCTCTTGGCACTGCTCCTAAATAGTCATATCCTTACACACTGAGAAGAATGATGTTGTCAGAGAAAGCATTATCAATTGTTGATACTGCTGATGTGCTTCTTGTGTCTGCTTTGATGCTTGTAAGTTTCAGGCTGAAGCTGTTCTTATCTCCTAATTATGGTTCCTTCTTCCTTGTTATTAGGTGCACATTCTTTGAACATATCTGTTCAGAGTCCTTCTACTTATGGTTTTATTTTCTCCTTTAGGTTGCGTGATTCTTCCCCCAATATGATGGTTCATGCTGCTCTCTCTAGCCACTAGCTTTGTTTGCATTGTCTCTAGCTTCAAGTATTAGGTTGATTGTAGTGATGAACTTATGATTGCTTTGCTCAACATTTGTGCATATCAAGGTAGGTCACCTTTTAGAGGGTACTCCTTGTTATGTTTCCTCCTTTCAGGTCGTTGCCTTCCTGGATTGTCTGGTTCTGAGTTGGGTTCTGAGTTCTTACGTTCTCTGTATGCTCCTTCAAAGTTCAAACCTTTTTGCATGACAGTTTTTGCTATTGACATCAAGCATCTCCTGAGTCTTCAGCTATCATGGTTGTTCCAGGGAAAACTTCAATTGATCCTTGCATCTGGCTTCTTGTTTGATCTTCTTTTAATACTGACAATACTTCTAATACAATTTTTCCCCTTCTAATCTTCTTCACTTTTTGGTGCCAATTGGCTTTGCCAGGTTTGTTGGTATAATCATTTGGATTGTTGATGTCAAGTTGATGACTAGCTGTGAAAAATAAACTAGAGTTGTGCTCCATAGGTGACTTTATTTTGATGGGGTAATGCATGCTGGTTGTTGCCATCATTATCAAATTTAAATGCTAATGACTGGAATGCCATTGTATTTCCACCATTTTACGTGTCAAATATAAGTGTATCTTATGCTTCTCTTACCGTATGATACATGATTAATGACAGCAACACAGGATATGAATATAAAAATATGTAGGCACAAATGCTATGTCTTGAGAACTTGGGTATATTTATCATGCATCAAACAAGACATGCTGCTTCCTGTTTTTAGTTGAAGTAAGAAATGACTTGAAGATTACATAGCCATATAGAAGAACAGAAAACTTTTTGAAATGCGCGATACTTGTTGGATGCTACTTGCAATAATGCGACAATTGATGTATTACTTGCTTCTTATTCATTTAATTTCTACTGCTAAACCTATAGTTCTGTAATTAACATCTTAGTTTATTCTCTATTAATCATCAATTCTCAAATTATCTAGTCATGTTATTGACATTTGTGTTTCTGTTGCTTATTTTTAGAGTGGTCCACACTCTGAGTCATAATTTCCGAAGTGCTACTAGCATCATTCAAACGCAGCTGAGTTTACCCATTAAACCAAAGCATGCTCTCGTGAAAGTCATTTATGCTGGTGTAAATGCCAGTGATGTAAGTTACTGATAATTGACACTTGACATTACTAGTTTTGTTGTTTATAAATCCATTGTTTTTACTTGATTCTTGATGCACTTCATGGCACTTAAGTTTCTTGCCTAATGTAGATTGTATGCATCTCAGGTGAATTTTAGCTCGGGGCGTTATTTTGGTGGCAATAATAATGAAGTTGCTGCCCGCCTTCCATTTGATGCTGGTTTTGAGGTTTGTAAGATCTTAACCTCTACATGAATATATGAATTTTTTGACTTGTACCATTGCACACTTGCACTTGTTTACATTATATCTGTAATTGTTTGTTCATGTTGTCGATTCAATTCTCAATATTTGCTTTGCAATATGTTAGTCATGCATTATGATTACTGTCTTTTGTATATCATTTTCTGTTCCTTTTTCTTCATCCAATTAATAACTTGTAAATAATTTATTTTATTATCTAAACTTGCTAAATGTCTGCATTTTTCGAGCATTATTTTTTTATTCTCTTTGCCTAATATTGATGCTTTTGTCCTCTAGGATTTTTATAAATATATTGTTTTCCATGTAAACACTTGTCTTCCTTGATCTGGTAACTTTGCTAATCTTTTTACCTCCTTTTTCTCCCTTTTGTGTGATGGTGTTGGGAAGAGGGGTGTGCACTAAAATATTTTCCCAAAAATCATCAGTATCAGCCATCAAGAATTGAAATCATGGTCTAGACTAGTCTGTATCAACGGTCCTGTGTCAGACCAGTGATGTCAGACCAGTGAATTGCTGGTCCTGAGACGGGTTTTGGACCTCAGTACCTGGAAAAACAAGCTGTCCTGTTTGGTATTGCTTGGTGGCTTGTACAATGGGCTGGTGATCAGCACCAGCCAGTACTCATTGGTGGCAACCAAGATGCATCAAAAACAGGTGCCTGATGCCTTTTCTTTTCCCTGAAACCAAAAGGAAGAAGAAAACCTGTCCCAAATAGCATTTGCTATTCCTAATAAACATGTACAAAAAGAAATATTAAAAAAAATGACAGATTGGTATCGAAACCAGAATCATAATCTAATCATTGGCTCAAAAACCTCCCTAATCCTAAATTATGACCTAAACAATCCTTAAAAATTCTCTAAACAACAATTGAAAGCAAACAAACAAGAGAATAAGGTAAATATATATATATATATATTAGCATTCAAGTGAATTACTAGGATGCCAGGGCCAGGCTGTCTCAAGTGTTAGTACTGTATTGTCCCATACTGTATGGTCCTGGTTACTAACCAATTGATGCCAGGTTCAAGACAAGGATTTTGAAAACTTAATTAGTATGTCATGCTTGTGTTGGTTATGCATCTTAGGCATGCTTCCGAACTTGCACATAACCGTCAATTGATTTCTAGAGGCTTTAGTTGCCAAATAACCAATATTTGTTAATTGAAAGGCATGATGGGAGGATGATGAGTGCAAGTTGTGGCACCATAGCATTTCAGTTTTTATGCTTTAGAAATCCCAGATGGGCCATTATCTTCTTTTTGTTCACTTTAGCATTGCTTGATGTGGTACATGAACCATGTTAATTTGTCTACATTAATATCAGAAATTTTCCTATGCCCATGACATCTATAGAGAGCTTGACTTGGCTTGACTTAAGAGGATCTCCGCTTAGTTCTAGTCAGATCTGAATCTGCATGATATGACTTGGAGACCCCTAACTCATTCATCAAGAGGTCAAAAAAAAATTCCTGATATTTAAGCTATCCAATATTTTGGCTACTTAATGCATGTGCTACAATTCTCCAGATCATATGATTTTTGGTGTTTAAATATTTTAAAGGTAATAGATTACATCCAATAGCTTGGATCATCAATGTGAGACCTCCATAATGTGATTTAGACCTGACCAAATTTGAGTGGATGGTCCATTCAAGTGTAGTCAAGCATTCTATCTTTATCATACATACATACATACATATATAAGGTCTCCAACTTTGGGACCAAAAACTGTGCTAGTATATTACTAGATCATACTGAGGTAAGATATCAATCATGGTATGTTTACCAATGCATATCACCCCATACTGGGCATACTATACCATTACCAATACTGAACCTAGACTTTATACCAATGCATACCAAATCTTTGTACCCTGAACCAATCCACGTCCTAGGTGTATTAATACTGTACTAGTATTGTATGGCTTCCAATACCAAGATGATGAACCTTAGTGCCAAGGTTAGCTGAATCATCCCAAATCAAGTGATTCAAGGCGAATCAAACCAAACCAGTCTGGTACCGGAATGGTTTGGCCTCCTAATCCATTATAGGAGACGATTTGCCTCAAACCAAATTGAACTACTTGGTTTGGCCTGATTCAAGATGGCTCATGAGTTTGGGCCTCCTAATTCATTTGAGCGGTATGTTATAGGTTCGGTACGGTAAGTCCCATACTGAACCATATCGATTTTCGGTACGACGAACCTTGCTTGATGCTAGAAACAGCCGAATTGTGCCAAACTAGATGGTTCGGGGCAAACCATACTAAACCATCGTAGAAATCAATATGGTTCAGTGGTTTGGTTCAGTATAAAGGCCGAACTGTCTCAAGCCACCTTGTACCAATCTTGTATCAATCCTAAACCATATCAAACAATCCCGTACCATCAAACCACCCGATTGGGTGGTTCGGCTTGGTATGGGGCAGTTCATAGGTTGGGGCCTCTTAGTTCATTTGACCGGTACACTGCCCATTCGATACAATATGTTCTATATTGAACCATGCTGATCTGATAGCAAGACAATAGCAGTTTTCAGTATGGTGAACTGGGTGGTTTGGCTCGGTATAGGGCAAGTCATAGGTTGGGGCTCATAGACCATCTAACCGAAACACTGCCCATTCAATATGGTACGTTCTATGTTGAACCATGCTGGTTCGATACTGAAACGATAGCGGTTCTTAGTATGACAAACCTTGCTTGATACCAATATTTTTCACACTTTTAACCATAATACTATTCGAAATTCGATGATATGGGTCGGTACCAGCTTGTACAAGGCGGTTTCACTTAGTTTGGGCCATTTTGATTCATACCAAATCGAATTTTGGTACCTTATTGATACGATTTAGTTGATATGGCAACCAATAAGTATTGCTAAAGGAATCCTCTTAAATTGTTGTTGCAAAATTTCTATTTCTTTAACAATCTTAATATGTATCCAAAGGCAATAACATCTTTGCATCTATATCAGATATACCTGAAGCCATTGCTATTCGTGAAATGTATTCTCTCTAAAGCCCTCTGGCCAGGATATAAACTTACCGCCAAGGTTCTAAATCCCATGGGATAGGGCTGTCCTAATTTTAACATGGAACAGAATGCGTTGCCATGCCGTCCCATCCTGACATTTGGGATAAGGGATGTCTCAAGATGTGCCAATTGGGATGCCGGGACAATGTCAAGACAAGCTGTCCCAATACTTAGAACAGTAACCTGTCCCGGCATCCCAGAGGACATCCTACCGGGACTTGAAACCAGGCTTACCACTACCACCAAAATTTATCAATGAGCCAAATATCTGGTTAACCGGACCTTAACACACTTACATTTCTACTACTAGATATTCATCGACCATAATACTATATTGGCATCAAAGCATTATAGGTCTACTACGGAAGTCTTGCAAGACAAACTCCTCACAACTTATGTAAGAAAATTCCCATAGAATTTTTAGCCCTTCTTTCCTCATATCTTATATGATGATTGCGTAAAATGTTACATATGAATCTGGTTTTTCATTCTCAAGTATGTGATATCACTAATTGTCCATGCAGGCTATGTTTACTTTTTAATAACAGACAAAATCTAAATTATGACCCATATATCTAAAATCTGATTATCTTCAGCAACAACACTATCTTGCAAAGTTGACCATGTGGGTTTACCATTAAACAGTCAATATTATCGTTATAGCATTATCTCCTCTAAGATGGTCAATAAAGCTTATCTCTAGTCATCAGGTTCTGAAATTAAATTATAATTATAATTGTCTTGAATTTTGATGCTTGACATATGTGCGTGTCTGTGTGGATGGATGGATGATGCATGTGCGTGTCTGTGTGGATGGATGGATGATGCATGATGCATGCATCATCCATCCATCCATCCATCAATCATGATGGAGGGAAGCTGTAGGCAGAGTTTCTAATTTTCATATCTTTCTTGGTTGTATGCTGTTGATTGTTGGTCATACTTCATAGGCTATTCGGCTAGAAGTTTAGTGGCAAAAATGCTGCTTCTATTACTGGTAATCAGTATTTATGCTGCAAAATACTAATGTTGTAATAATATGGAGGGAAGAGTGGGGTGGTTGCAGTAACATTCCATCTACCTTGAACTTAATAAAAATTGTATGCATGTCGTTTATCTATATAGAATGGTTGATGAGGCTGGCAAGTGGTGAAGCATATTAACGAAATTGTGGACGAAGACTCTACTAATCAAGTCTGAAGGGATAATCCAAACAAAGCAAACTATCTAACTGCAAATTTATTGGATATGTGTGGATTCTAGTTTCACAATTGAGGGAGCAGATTGTCTAGGGAAAGCTGTTTCTGTTATTTTGATCGCATTAATCAAAAGAGTAATAAATAGATAAGATTGATAAAGTTTGAAGTGTGGTGGATCAGGAGTGGTTCCTTTGGAGTGCTACATGATCACAGAATACTATTGATATAATAAAAAAGCAAAAATATATATGGTAATCAAATGAGCGTTGTATGGTTTAGATCTTCAATTTGTCAAGATCAGGGCTGTCATAAATTAGACAAGAAGCGAGATCAGATTGAATTAAGATTTAAATATTCAATCATGGATTGTACAATTCTTTCTGATTTATTTTGAACACCAAACAAAAGGTTAGAACAACATGAAAAGTAGAAAAGCATGATTATATGTCACCTGGAGACTCACTTCCAACGACATGTCAGATATGTTTACATGAGTTACATATGTCAGAATTGTACTTATTTAATTCTTTATTTGCATTTTTCAGAGGACAATTTCTGAAAAATGGACTGTTTGCCTTCCCAATAACCCACCATAAGGGCACTGGAAGTTGGCATATTATTACTTTTGGTATTTAGTTATAACCAGGAATGTAGACACTAAAATAATTTTCTGAGCTATTATTTTCTTGTATCCTCCAGATAATATTGCAGTTTGGATGAGGAACGTGTACACACCTTAATTGATAATATCTTTTAATTTTTTCTACCATACAATATTTTAAAAAGTTGGATATATATAAGCTAGCTACAATTATTTGTTATCTGTTGCCACATCTCCTTTCCCATCTACAAGCAAGACACTTCGATTTGTGTTGGAATCCTATTCTCATGTTTATGTTCATGCAACCCTATGATTTGTTTGTGGTCAAATGAATAATTATTAAGAAACCATTATATTGACATTTAAAACATAAGTAGCATATTCTAATAACCATAAGCACAAATATGGCATGGCCAAGTAACAGACACCATATTTAATTATTTAATATAGCTTTACACCACTTTTATTATGTGGATTATTTCCGTTTGACATAAAAGAAAGAACTTTTGTTGATATAGGCATATAAAACTCATTAAAAAAAATGCAATATGTCCATCACCATCATCATCGTCATCAAGTTTAATATACAAAATCACCTCCTGCTTTTGATTTCCCTCCCTCATTCACTGATTGAACCATATGTAGCATCTCGATATATTTTTTTTTAACCTTTAGAAATTAGATAAATATGAATTTTGATTACAAGGAACAAAAGCATGTTTTGCCCATTAAATGCATCGATTTGGTTATCCTCTGAGGTAGAACATTGTATAAGCCAAGGAACTAAATTCTAGAAAATGGAAGAAAAACAAATTTAGTTATAGATCTTAGCTACCAAATAACTAGTAGATTTTTAGGGATATTGCTCATCTTATGTTTGAGAAGCTTGATAATTATGAATTGGTCATTTTAAAGTCAAATAAATTGGTATAGAAAAAGATGAATGCTATAATTGCTTTAACACATAATAACGTGATCTATTTCTGGGTTTTATGATCCAAAAGACTGTATAATCCATGATTTGGTATTTTGGATCTCAGAGTTCATTCCCAGATTTACAATCCAAACTGATCTAGATCAGGGGTTTATCCAGGTTGCCTCAAGCTATTTGATCCATCTAGTTCATAAGTCACAGGATCCTTGAAGCAGTGTGGAATTGTAGATCTTTAAGAAGTGAATAGAGCACATGAACATCATATGGTAGTCCTTGTGATAAGGTTTTTAGTGGAAGCATAGTTAAACTGTGAAGAGTGGAGTTAAAATTCATCATGGTAGAGGAATCTTTATTGTAGCCATCTGTAGAGGCTGAACTAAACATGACATGTTTGAGATTATCTATTGTGTGTTCATGATCTAGAGATGACCATATGGTTGGTTTGAGTATCAGCTAAACTTGAAAGGATGAAAGGAACATTTTCCCTCATTTATAATTACAGTTTTAATCATAGTTGTTAGACAAACCTGGTACCAGTTATTTGATTTTTCAGGGGCATAGCCCATTTATCTCTCCAAGATCCATGTCCATAGGATGTGACTAAATTTTTACATTAGCTGTCAACCTATTACAACCTTCCTTTTATCTGGTCTTGGGATGGAGTGGAGAAAAGGATTGACATAGCCGACCCCAACTAGTTTGGGATTAAGGCTTTGTTGAGTTGAGTTCGTAGCTCATATATCTCCTTTTCCCTTGTTAAATGTTTACTTCATCTTTGTGCAGGCTGTGGGCATAGTTGCAGCTGTTGGTGATTCAGTCCATATAAAAATTGGTACTCCTGTCGCCTTGATGACTTTTGGAGGCTATGCTGAGTTCACAATGGTACTATTCTCTTTTACATTTTTTGATTTTTAAATTGAACATTATTTGATGTTTCTTCTGACAGCTCATTTCATTCTTCTAGGATTTCAAAAGGGTCACTTGACTACTATCATTTCATATTCTTGCTTTTGGTTGCAGGTTCCTGCAAAACATCTTCTTCCTGTACCTAGACCTGATCCCGAGGTTGTAGCAATGCTAACATCAGGTTTAACAGCTTCAATTGCTCTAGAAAGGGTATGTCCTAAATTGTAAGGCTGGGACATTTGCTTATGCAGAAACATTACTCATTCTTTTCATATTGGTATTTGGAGTTCTGTTGCCATATCATCTGGTAGTATGTTTGTGACAGAACAATTGAAGATTAGGTCATTATGTGATCATCATTTAACTCAGCATTCATGAGATTTAGTATTTTCCTTTTTTTCATTTAAAGATACCAAGATATAAACGTTCCTTCCTGTACATGCATATAAGTATCTGCTATACTTCTAGGCAGGACAAATGGAATCTGGACAAGTAGTTTTGGTGACAGCGGCAGCTGGTGGAACTGGACAGTTTGCAGTTCAGGTCAGCAACTACTGCAAGATTTCTCTTGCCCTTGATTAAATTCTATCTTCATCTTCTGGACCATATTTATCAGCATTGCTCAGGGTATTTTGCTCTCTTGTTATAATTGAGAGGAGAGATGGAAAACAGTAAATCAAACCATAAGCACAAATGGAATAAGAGAATGAGAGATCATCAAAATTAATGTAATGCCAATTCATGTTGTATCAATATAATTTTGTAACACAAGCACAGAGCTAGAGAGAATGATCGATCCTCATAATCAACGTTTCCAATTGGTAAGCTGTACACTCATGTGATGGTGACAGCTGCCACAGGTACCATAAGCTAGTTAATGCATGTGCATTGATCCCAACCCTTTAACAAATGTGATGAGAAACTGTATCCCACTTAGATGAGTTTTGGAGCAAATCAGTTTTATCTTACAATTTAGTAATTTGTTGTGTTTCTCTTTTGTTAATAGCTCCTTCAAAGGATATGTGGCATACTACATCCAAGTCAGCCTCAATAAAAGTTCAATCTATCCTTACTTTTTCCAAACACTTTGTCCATTATTTTTACTCAAATTGAACTTTGTATCTAAATGTTTCTGTGGGGAAAAAAGGGCATAAAGAATTTAAAGTAGCATTTTTTTTTCTTTCAAATGCAGGCACTAAATTCAGAAGCAAAATTGTTTTTGTTTCAGATTGGAGCCCTACTGTATTTTTATCCATTTTTAGCTGGTATTTTGCTTTGATCATGTAATTCAATTCTATGTAACTCATGATAATTTCTATGATTCTATTTATTGCAGAATGCACTACTGTTTCTTTGGTTTATCTGTGTAGTTTTATTTTCAAATTGCTATCCCATTTTATATTTCAGAATTTATTCTGTTTTCCTTTCAAAAGTGCTTTAAGAAGTTCAATTATTAAATGTACTCTATAAAAAGTCTTTTCTAATATATGTAATTGATGAAATGATTTGATATTACTCTGGCAATGTAAAAACTATAAAGTAGAATGGGTGTTAGAAGCGTAATTTAAAACCATTCTGTACAGCTGGGAAAATTTTAATGTCTTATCTGAAATGCTTGTGAAATAGCTTAGCTTACATACAATTTTTATGTGAATTATGCCTCCTAAATTATCTGCAATGTGTTGTGTTAGCTCGCGAAATTGGCAGGAAACAAGGTGGTTGCAACATGTGGGGGTGAAAAAAAAGCTGCACTTTTGAGGTCCTTAGGAGTTGATCGTGTCATAGATTACAGGAAGGAAAACATAAAAGCTGTATGTCTCTTACGTCTTTGAAGTTTTTAATCTGTCTTATTTACTTTCATTTCCTATAACATGATAACATGTTCCTGAAAACTTATAAAGTTCTATTCAAGATTGATAACTAATTGGCTTTTCATTGTTTTATGGTAACATTTGATCCTTCTTTCCACTGAAAAATTACTGCTTTAATGTGTCTTGCCCTACAATAATGGCACTTTAAAATATCTAAAGCTTGGTACAAGATTTTTCATTTGTATCAAATCTTTAACTTCGGTTTTCTTTTTCATGTAACATGAGCCTTGTTTCATATAGATATTATAACTAAGCGCAGGCCCATTCCAGGGTGTTAATGTAGAATTATTGATTTTAAACATATCTCTAATCATCAGTAATGCTAGCGTCATTGCTCGTTAGGATCATCTGTTCTTGGACTGACACCATTAGAAGGCATGTAATTTATTCATCTGGTTTTTCCATACTGTTTGTTATATGCTGTTTAACATTAGATTAGTCAGGTACTTGAAGTTGAAAGGGATACAATTTTCTGGCTGACTTGTGGTGAATATAGCCATTGTACTTCTGATTTATTGCAGTGTATTCCTTTTGTTGTAATTTGGGATCTTTCTGCTTTAAACTGTTAGACTTACTGTTCCATGGAATTGTGTGCATGATGTCATACTCTCATAGGCTGTTGATACTTGACAGTTTTATGTGTTTTTAAGGTTACTTAACATGGGATTCCCACAAATTTCTGTAAAAGGTTTATTAACTTGCATTCTTAAATTCAAAATATGTCATTTGATGATTGCAAACATCCTGAATCAGTCTACCAGAATGCTCTATCTAAAAATATTGAAAAAAGGATTACATAGGTGTCATGCCGGCCTTTGCTAGGTTCCATCACTAGCCCAGCATGATGAGTGCCAGCCAGCACAGACTGGCATGGCTGACACTTGAAAGTTGAAACCATGGTTGAGATACAAAAGGCTAAGGCTTTTTAGAGATGAAACATATGATGATAAAAAGAATGGATTTATAGTAGAAATATCAACATAGGCAACGGTAACCAAGGTTTTAAATCCTGTAGGACAGAGGTGTCCCGAATTTTCCATAAAACTAGATGCCCATGTCCTATCTCATCTTGATCCCGACCCAATCTAGTTTTCTTGGATGCTTTTTTCTTAAAAAAATTATTTATGAAGCTTTAGTATTTTATTCGATTTTTAAATGTATTTGAACTTTAAAAGTTATATCTCTATGATAAATTGGATCTATTTAAAATTGACACTATAATGTATTATGGCCAACAGCCGAGATCAGTCCCTGAATTTCTATGGAACAAGACATTTCGGCCATCTTGGCCTCCATCCTATCGAGACTTGAATTACTAATAGATGACACTAGCTGGTTTCTTTTTCTTTCTAGAAAAAATTAGCATAAGCATGTCTCTAGGGCTACAAAATGGTCATATCCATGTGGTTCAACATCCTGTGGGGAATTTTAGTCGATTTGCATATTAATTTTGACTAAATGTTCAGGTATTATATAATATAGGAAACCCATGAAGAAATTTTACTAGAGCAGCAACAAAGAAAAAAAAGTTTTCTTCTATACTTAAATCTCCATGTGTTCAGAAAGAAGAAAAATGTGTGATTTCATGTGATTTAATCTAACTGTTTGTTAAAGTGATGTATGTTTCTTTTTCAGTTTACTATCATTGTGGAAGGACTGATACATTTGCCTTGGTCAATCCTTACCTCCACTTTTAAAGATCTTAATATCAAATTGTCAAATCCACTTATTAAGATATTTGTATTCTATATAGGCTAACCCAACCATTACTATTGTCAAATCCTTTCCAATTTCTATCTGTTGAAGCAAAGTTGCTGATGATTTATTTTAAGCCATCTATAATTTTGTTTAAGAATAAGCAATCTTCATTACAGTACATTTTTACTAGCAGTCATGCTCTGTTGATCCTTCCTTTCATCCTTTGATGCATTGAAAATTCTAGGAGAGTCCTACTATTAATTTATAACAGTTAAAATGTAGTGGTGGATTAGTCAAGGACAGAATTTTTAGAGTACCTACTTCTCAAAAATTTGGCCTCCATAGCTGCAATGCTTTCAATTCCTTTACGCATGACATATATTCTGTCTATTTTATTATAAATATACAAAATTTCCTTTTGAAGTTCTTGGTGATGTCATTTATGAAGTGTGGAACATCCTGTCTAACAAGGCAACTCTTTTTTCTCTGCGACATGGAGACCAAAAGGTAAGGGCGAGCGTGGGTTAGGTTGGGTCAATTTTAGATCAAAACCTAAAATCAAATCAATCTGATCATATCTTAGAAATAGCCCAAAATAACCCAATCAGATCGGTTCAATTTGAGGTCGGTTCTGGGATAGAACCAATTTTTTTATTCTTTTTGTTTGGCACTTGTCTAATATCTAATGGCCAGAATTTTTTTCCTTAATTATGTTTAATAAAAAGGATATACATGGTATTTATTGACTAATTTAGTACTTAAGGTATTTTAGTAGATATGTTAGACAACTTATGAAGTATACCTGATGTCTTAGGTTCGATTCTTGAAATCAACCTTATTTTTGTTCTAAATTCTGCTTTAAAAAAAGAGGATGATCGGTTCTTAAGTCAGAATCGAGGAATCAAACCTTGAAACTGAGAACCAACCTGATATTCCAAGATTTGGGACCCAGAACCAACTCTATTAATACTAAGAACTGAACCAAACCGATCTATCAAATCGGGTTGGTATTACCGTAACCTATTGCTCACCCCTATCAAAAAGGACCCTTGCATTTTTTTTTAAATTTTGTTCATGTTTACTTTATTTCTCATGTATCACAATTGTAGTTAGTGAATTTCTCATTAGGTGGTTCATATGAAGTTTTCTCCTAAGTTCAAATATGAAAATAACATTGCTCAATGAGAATTATTAACCACCATGATATTGAAATTTATTTTCTACAATCTGGTTCCATTGTTCGTGATAACCATTATGTCTATTGCCTTCATCTTCTTCAGGTGCTGAAGGATGAATTTCCAAAAGGTGTTGATATCATATATGAATCTGTTGGTGGAGAAATGTTTAATCTATGCTTAAATGCTCTAGCAGTTTATGGACGGCTTATTGTAATTGGAATGATCTCTCAGGTAGTTTTTCTATGTGTTTTCAATTTCTTAGGATTCTAAAGTTGTTTACTTTGATGAGGTTATTACCGTGCAACTTGTCATGGTTTATCTTCAATTGGTAATTTTATTGACATAGTAATTGTTATGTATATCTTGGCAGCCATGATAAAGTAAGGACCAAAGAATGATGTACTGAACCAAATCAGCCAAAAACTAGTATGAAATAGCCATTTGGTTTGGTAGGGGGCCCGCACTGTGGCAAACTATCGGGTTTGGGCCGGTTTGGGAGAATTTGAGGGTGAGGTCGGGTGGGTTCACTTAAATAAAGGAAGGCTGAGAGCCTCTCATGAGCTCTTATTCTCTCTCTTATTTGCATTCAAAGAGGTTCTCAGCCTCCTTTCCTTATTTCCATTCAAAATTATTTAATAATTTATTTAAGATTTCTCGTGCAAATAAGAGAAATATCCCCCATTTAAATTCTACAAAAATTTCAGAAAAATCAAATTCCTCAAGAATAAAAAGTCAACTCTCTCTCTCTCTTAAGAATAAATTCGGAGAATTTTAAAAAAATTTAGTATAGCAAATATTGAGTTAGGGTACTTCTATTCCAAATAAAAATCCCAAAAATCAATTTAACTTGAAATTAATGAGCAAACAAAATATTAAAAAAATTATCTTAAAATATAATTTGTAAGGCTTTAATCAACATTTGGTCAAACTTTTAGAGCTTTCAAACTTTGATAGGATCGTAGTAAAAGTGAACTTCACAATAACCTATACTGACTTGATTTTTTAAGTTTGAAAATCATGTAAGCTTGACCAAGAATTGATCAAAGCTTTATCAATTATATTTTAAGATAATTTTCTCTGTATTTTATTTTCTCATTATTCATAAGTTAAATTGATTTTTTAGGATTTTTATTCAGAGTGAAAAATATCCTAACTTGATATTTGTGGAACTAGAATTTTCTGAAATTCTTCAAATTTATTCTTGAGATGGAGAGCTGACTCTTTTCTTGAAAAATTTAATTTTTTTGATATTTTTGTTGAATTCAAATGGAGGATATTTTTCTTATTGGCATAAGAAATCTTAAGTAAATGAAAAGGAAAGGTTTATGTCATTTACTTAAATGATTTTGAATGCAAATAAAAGAGAGAGAGAGGATGAGAGCTCACCAGCCTCCCTCTCTTTATTTATACCACAAAAAAAAGGAAAGAAATTGAGAAACTATAAAAAAATAAAAAAAAAAGAAGAAAAGGGGCAACGTTGGCAATTGGCATACAGATCCAAACCATTGGTACGCTGTTGATTTAGTTTGGTTTGGTATTAGTACACAGTTTGGCTAACCTTAGTAATGATTGATTTCTCCCACACTATAGTTAATTTTGCACTGTTAATATAAATTAGGATGAGCAAATAATCAGTAAACTATGATGCAAAACAAGTAAAAGAAGCACTAACTTCCTTAGTTTGAAGCCTAAATTCCATTCCCTGCATGGAGCAAATAAATTGATGCTTACCGTTTAGAACATCCTCGGGCACAGGTTGATATAGGACTGAAGATATTTTATTGCATTTTAGAGCTGGTTTTAAAGCTATGTTTTAAGTAAATTTGGTGCCCAAGAATCTTATCTTAGGTATATGTTAGGTTAGATAAGTCATATAATCATTAGGATTTGTTTTTTGAATGTTTTAGTTGTGTTTCTATGTAGAGTAATGTGGTACTCCTAATTTTTCTTTTTTTAGGAAAGATTTTGGAGGTTAGTTTCTTAGTTATTAGGAGTCCTAGTTAACTTGAAAGTCAAGTTATGTGAGATCTATAAAACAGCTTTATGGCTGGCTGCTGGTGGATGGTACGTGAAATTATTGAATAAATGACAGATTACTTATTAGCCAGGTTGGGCTCCTTCTATCTCCCTTCATCTACTCTATTTCTTTCTTCTTCATCATCTTCTTCCAAATTCTTTAAAAAGATTGCATGCACCATTTGCTGATTTTTGCTCATAGGTCAACTATGAACCTTCTTGTCTAGCTTGAAAATCATTAGAATATTGTTCCTCCTATCATACCCCATCACCAAAATCCTAGCAAAAGTTTATTTTTCCATAAGAATCAAAATCTCTCTTCAACCTTGCTTGCAAAATATAGGCAACAAGCAAAATCCTTAATCTTAAACCTAGACTAAACTCATTGATAAGACTATCCATGCATATGTAGGGTTTGATGCCATTCATGAACATATCAAACATTAGAAAAGGTGTTTGAGCATATATGTGTTATGATATGGCATCCATCAAAAATGATCTTGCAACAATAAAGGCTTTGTTGCAAGCACTTGCAAAAGCCCAAGGCATTGCATATCACCTTGATGTGTTTTTGTCTTCCCCATCTTCTTATCATTGAGAGGTTCCCAAGCAGATTTTCCAATGCAGGCCCATATTTAGTTTCAAGTAGAGCCTAAAACTGAGGATTTGCCATGCAAAGATCAACCAAATAATGATTCGATTGAAGAACACAACATTGAACCTACCAAGCTACAAGAGGATCTTCAACAAGTTCATCAAATTATTGAGCCATCAAGTGAGCATTCAGAATATTTGATTGTTGAAGGAAAAATCAGTTCCTACTCAGTGACCAATATTCAGATCCATTGTTATAATGATCCATTCCTAGCCAATTTCTGTCGTTCCTCATGTTATGGTGCGTATTAGGTGATTGGTAGCCTTGAAGCAGCAGATCAAGATGCACTAGAGTTATCATCCAATGTTTTGATTTCAAGAAAAATGCATGTGGGACTTTATCATCAATTACCAGACATCCAACAGTGGAGATCATATGTGGGCACCATTCAAGAGATCACGTGGGCATGATCTTGTACAGTGGAATGGATTGGAGGACCAGAAATATTTTATTATATTTTCGAATGTTTTTCATTGGCATTTTTTAGAGCTGGTTCTAGAGTCCTATTTTAAGCGAAATTGATGCAAAAGAGTCCTATCCTAGATGTATGTCGGGTTAGACAAGTCTTGAAATTATTGGGATTTGATTTTTTGTATGTTTTAGATGACTCTCTATATAGAGCTATGTGGTATTCTGGATTTTTCTTTATATAAGAGTTAATGTATTTTCTTACTTTTAATTTCATATTGTTGTTTAGTGTTGCATAGCAGCATCATATTTTCAAATATTTTCATCCATAGCATTTAAATTTCATAAGTTTGGATTAGGGTTTGTCATATTTGTGTGGCATAAATTATTAGGTTCCCTAGCTTGTCCTGCATCAGTCAGGTTTGCCTCTCCCACGCTCTTCCTCCTTTTCTTCTCTGTTTTGTTCTCTTACTCTCCTTTAATTCGCTCTTCAACTTTCTCATATATCATTTGTTTTCTGTTTAAAAAAATTGCATGCACTGTTTGCTGATTTTCAACTAGAGGTCAACTATAAACCTTCTTATCTAGCCTGAAAATTGTTAAGATATTGTTCCTCCTATTCTTCACTGTCTCCAAAATCCTGGGAAAACTTTATTTGAATGTCATTTGACCATAAGAGTCAAATTTGAATGGCTCTACCTTACTTCCAGAAGCTGGACAACAAGCAAAATCCTTGAACCTAGATTACACTCATTGATGAGGACTATCAATGCATATGTAGGCAATTGCTAGGCTGTTCTACATCACAGTTTCTGCTGGCCTTTAAATTTTCTTGAAAATCTCTTTATTTTAAAAATATGTAAAAAAAAGATTTAATGGGTGCTGTGCAGAACTAGTGCTAATGCTGGTATTAGCCCAGAAAAACTGGCACTTGCTGGCACCTAAAAGAGCTTACTCTTCTCTAACAAAATGATAACCAACTTCTCTAAGCTTTGTTCACTTATGATACACAAGTTTGCAAGTTATATTCATAAGACATGTTCACTGAGCCACTCGGGAAAATTTCTTTCCTATCCTGCCTTAAACCATATCATCTTGTATATTGCATGTGTAACAGCTTTCTAGCCATCTTTTATGCAAGACCTTATGCTGCATCAGATCCAAAAACTGTGGCTGACTAAGCAATGGAAACTTATATTGAACCTGCCATCTGCCCTGATCCTCCATCTAAATTTCTTTATCACCTCATGTTGGCCTCCCAAGAAGATCTACACACATTACTATCATCTGATTAAGCAAACAAGGATGAGATACCACCACGTGTCTTTCTCTAGTAGGTTCCAAGTTTGCAGGGGCATCATACTATTCTGTATGCTAAGGTTCTTTGCACATGTTGCTACATACAAAAGTGGAATTCAACTATCAGTTCAAATGGATGCATGAAATTTCTCATATTACAATCTAAGCCTAGAAGAATATTTAGTAACCCTGAAACATCTTCTCTTTCTTTGAGTCTCAATCTTACTATTGAGGAGCGGATATGGAAGTTTTACAAGGGTCCTACAGGAAGAATAGTGCTATATAAGAGATCAGTTCCATTGCCAAAATGTAAATGTCTTCACAATTAATTTAAGGGATCTTAAGATTTTATAGAAGAGTAGTGTTAAATCCAGTTTAAAGTGAAAGAGTTTGGATGTAGAGGAAGATTATCTTCTTCAATATTCTTGGTTTGTCCTTATTCTTTCATATTATTGAAGAAACCAGTCTTAATATATCCAATAATTAGAAAAAATGGCATTGCATCTGATACCAAATCTGTGTCTAATTTTAGTCATGCCACTTCATGATTTCAAGTCCCTGTTATGCTCTTTAGCGTTTGATTATGTACTTAATGCATACTTTACAAATAAGTATGAGTCATGTGAACTGATCAGCAAAATAATTAGCTTAGATAATATATTCTATCACTATGATAATTGTGTAAAACTATCAGTAACTTTCCACCAACATTATTATTAGCAATTTTATTTAGGAAAAAAAATTAATATATCGATCATATGAAGGTGGTGTTTAACTTGCCTATTGTGCTTAAGGTGCTTTTGAAATGTTACCTACTTTTCAAAAGCTAAAATATAAAAGTATATAACTTCATGATCTTCGATATAATTTTTGAAGATTTATATTATTATTGCATGGAATTCTTCTTTTGGAAGACATTATTCTTGCATGACTCTTCTAGAATTTCCGAACAAATTTTCTTTGTCATCTTTTCGTTTTGTTATTGACAGCTAAAACTTTTCTGCTTGTTTGGCTTTCTTCTTTTATCTTGTTCATACTGTATTGCTCAAAGTTCAAGATAAAATAAGCATTAGTTCATACACTAATCACCCTGTCAAAAGCTGTTCAATCAAATTCCTACCTTTATATATTTTAGGGTTATTTTTCTATCTTCACTCAATATCTTCTATGGCATGCATAACAGAACTTGCTCTATAAACTCAATAATTTTTTCTTGAAATATTTGCAATTCCTTTCTTGTTAACATGGAGAGTTTATTCAACCAAAAGATTTCTATTTATGCTGTGGATCAATTAGGATATTGCAGTTTATTCTAATATATACCTTTCATTTAATTTTTCTCGGGAATCAACTCATTGGTTTTTCAGTATCAAGGAGAGCATGGATGGAAACCATTGCCCTACACTGGGCTTTGTGAGAAGATTCTTGCAAAAAGCCAAACAGTGGTATGTCATGTTCTGAACTTTCATATACGTAACTTGATTAATTATGGTTTCCTTATCATTTCATTTCTTCATGCTTTAATGCTGGACTTCACAACCATATTTTATTGACAAGGATTGAACTGTCACTTGGTGGCCCTTATGGGCCTGCACTGGACATGCGTGTGCTGCAATACCTTGCATATGATAAGGTATCAACCTGTGCTGGCCCATATCAACCCATGGTGGTTCGGGATGGACCAATACAGTTCTATACCATGCCAAGCCCATCACTGGTGGCACTAACTACTGGCACTTGAATTCTTTTGTTGATAGTATCAATGGTCTGATGATCCTTCTATTTTTATATTCAAATTTTACAGATGTTCCTTTTTAAAGTAATTGCAACTTTCATCTGAATCATAATAAAAGTTTGAAAAAAATTTAGATGAATCCGTCTTTCATTTCATTACTATATTCATGAAGGTAATGTTAGTATGGGCAATATCATCAGGGATTTTAGGAAAGTAGACTTTTTGGAAGAGTTTGTCATCACATGTAGTGACAATGCTGAACTGCAAATATAGTTGATAGATGAGAATAACATCCCTTATAAAGTACCTGTGCATAATGACAGTTGCTTAAAATCTTAACTGCTTGTTTATATCCTATGTCAAGAAATACAACAGACATCCATCTCAACAATTTGCAACGCACATTATCTTTAAACATATGCAGAACATAAGTCAAGGGGTTTGGATATTCTCTAACAATGAATCCAATCAAATCAGTAGTTGGATAATTGTAAGGTCAGTTGTCTTAGAGCAATTGCATCCATGGTAAAATGTCGCAGCATGGAAGTTCATATTTGGGCAGTGTACATCATGATGAATGGTCGATCATTGTTTGGGATATTTCACAATGTGTTTTGGCACAAAGGCATAACTTAGTTATACTCTTGGTCTTGAAACTTCCAAGCTATCCCTATAGATTTCTATGGTGTTGCATAAAGAAAACCTTGTATTATGAACTGCTCTAATATCAAATAACTCTATCAAAGCTAATCAGGTGGGCTAATAACTAATAAGTTCCAATATCTTTTAATGAAATTTATATATCGGGATTTCTACATTTATAATGTATATTAAAATATTAATTTCAGCACATACAACATGTGCCTCGCTATGTCTAGGTATATCATTTTCTTTATTGTATGCGTAATGTGTTTGAATTTTTATTATGCATGCATGGATACATATATCAAAATTCTTGGAGAGACATGAAGTTTGCATTTGTTTTTTTTTTTTTTTTTTTTTTTGGTTGACA